>CM053507.1:65402993-65570716 GCA_028627145.1 Eidolon dupreanum
AAGACAACTATGAATCTCTTACAGGAAGTATTTGTGATATACTCTCCAAGAAGGCTCTATCTGACTTCATTTTATTTTGATCTTATTTACCAATCCATGAAACAATGTTTCTGAAAATGTTGACCAGAAATCACCTTCAGTGTTTGTCAGCGAATTAGATTAATGGCCCTCACTGCAGAATCTCTAAGAGTGGGGTTTGGAAATCTACATTTTTAAAAACTTCTACCAGGTATTCTTATGTATACTCTAAAACTCATTGGCCTGCATGCTATGTACCACCTGCTTTTTTCCATATTCTCCTATATTTCTAGTTGTTTTAATTTAAACACAGAATGATATTTACTCTACTTTTAGATTTCTAATTGTTTTCTTCTTTTACTTACTGTCTTCTTTTCCACTCCCTCCAAGATTCTCTCTTTATTTTGAAATTTAATGAGGCAATCCAGTGTCATGACATTTACATGTAATCTCTGTGGACCAATCAATACTTATAATTTGAACTTCTTTCTTTTGTTTCATATTTTTCAATTATTCTGGGCAACTCATCTGACATTTTTGGCACCCCAATAAAAGTATGAACAAAACTGAACTTATTTGCTCTCCCAAACTCTTTTATGTATTATTTTTGTTTCATTTTACCAGTACCATCATTTTCTAGCCCCTAGGATCAAGTCTTTAGATTTGTACTTATTTCTTTCTGTGATAGGCAGTATTTAAATGGCTCCTGTAATTCCTGAAATACATGCCATGTTGTAATCCTACACTTTTGTATGCAGGCAGAACCTGTAACTAACTTCTTTTTTAGTTTTTATTTTTAAAATATTTTTTTATTTCTCAATTACAGTTGACGTATAATGTTATATTAGTTTCAGGTGTACAACACAGTAATAACCTATATAACCTATGATATCTATATCACCTATGATGTGATCACCCTGATAAATTCAGTACCCATCTGACACCATACATAGTTATTACAGTATTATTTACTAATTCTGTATGCTATACTTTATACATCTTCATGACTATTTTGTAACCACCATATGTACTTCTTAATCTCTTCCTCCTTTTCACTCACTACACCAAACTTCTCCCATTGGGCAGCCATCAAAATGTTCTCTGTATCTATGAGTTTGTTTCTATTTTGTTTGTTTATTTTGTTCTTTAGATTCCATATATTAGTGAAATAATATGGTATTTTTCTTTCTTTGTCTGACTTACTCCACTTAGCACAATAACCTCTAGGTCTATCCATGTTGTTACAGATGGCAAGATTTCATTCTTTTTTTTTTTTGTGACTGAGTAATATTTCATTGTCTATATGTACTACCTCTTCTTTATCCGTTTATCTGTTGATGGACATCCAGGTTGCCTTCACATCTTGGCTATTGTAAAGAATGCTGCAAGAAACATATGGATGCACACATCCCTTTGAAGTAGTATTTTGGGTTCCTTTGAATACATACCCTGAAGTGATATTACTGAGTCCTTCTTTGTGTCTTGTTATAGCCTTGATTTTAAAGTCTACTTTGTCTGGTATAAGTATTTCTACCCTAGTTGTTGCTGTTGTTGTTGTTGTTGTTGTTGTTGTTTTTCCATCAAACAAGGGAGCTTCTATAAGGTTGCCAGATGATTTCTCAACAGAATAGTCAAAGTGATGAAAAGCAAGGGCCCACAATCAAGATTACTCAGCAAAGGTATCGTTTAGAATCAAAGAATGGATAAAGAGCTTCACAGACAAAAAGCTAAAGGAGTTCATCACTATCAAACCAGCATTATAAGAAATGTTAAACAAACTTCTTTAAGAAAAAGGAAAAAAGACCAAAAACATGATTAATATAAAAGCAATAACTACATATTTACCAACAATTACTTTTCAATGGACTAAAAGCTCTAATCAAAAGACATAGGATGGCTGAATAGATAAAAAAAGAAGACCCTTTCATATGCTACCTACAAGAGACTCACTTCAGATCAAAAAACAAACACAGACTGTGACTCACTTCTGACCATAGAATATAGCAAAGATAAAAGGATAGCTTTAATGTAACTAAGGTCTATAATCAGTCAAATGAGTTAATCAAAAGGAGGATTATCGTAAATGGGCCTGATTTAATCATGTAAGCCCTTTAAAAGAGGCTCTCCTTTTTACCTGAAATAAGGCACTGAAAACAGCAAATATTCTCTCCCTTCCTGGCTTTGAAGAAACAAGATGCTGTGAATTCTATGTCTGCAGAAAATGAATCCTGCCAATAGCTTGAGAAAACTTAGAAATAGGTCCTCTCCTAGTTAAGCCTCCAGATGAAAAAGTAGCCAAGCTACACTTTGACTTCAGCTTTGTGAGATCTAAAGCAATGTACTCAGTAAAGCCATGACCAAATTTCTTACCTACAGAAACTTGAGATAATAAATGTGTTGTTTAAGCCACTAGATTTGTGGTAATTTGTTAGGCAACAACAGAAGACTAATATACTTCTTTTCCTTCAATTTTCACATTTGCACTTCAACTAAGTTCTATCTCTTCAGCATATGTAATATTTCTTACTCCCATCTTTGACCTTTCATCATTACCATTTTGATTCAGAATCTCATTTATTCTCTTTTTTTTCACTGAAATGGCCTTGTCCTCTCCAGCTCATTCTAAGAACCACTAAGAAACACCAGTCACATCCTTACAGTTGGAAGGGGAGAGGTCACTGTAGTTACAAGGTGGAATGTTTGATCTTGCGGTTTTGGCTGCAGAGCACAATTAAATGACTATAATGTCCAGGACAATGCTATTAGAATAGATGGCTGAAATGAAGAGAAAAAAACAAGAGATGGGTTAAAAAACTGAGAAATCACCGTGTTGCTTATACTATCCATGTGGGCATTGAAAGTATAAAAAATATTGGTTATTTTAATGTTATAATGTAATAAATAGAGTAAAATGAAATGACCCATTTTGTGTTGTTTCTTATTACGCCTTTGTTCATAGAAACATAGTAATGATGCTCCTTGATTTTTTGAGAAGCAATAAAAGGAAATATGCTCTTTACAACTAACAAAAGTAATATATTTCAAAGTTCAGACCAAAAAAAAAGATTTGATACCATGCAGGAAAAAAACCTGTGAATGTTAAACCTGCTAATAAAAGAGGACTCACTTAAGCTCTCTCATATAGTGGCTGCTTTCCACTGGGGGAAAAAATGCTGGTGTTAATCAAACCAGCATGGAAAATTAATTAAAACCCACCAAACAAGCAGATGGACTTAGCACCTTGGACACATGAGTATCCTGTTTCTAAAGATGACCTCAGGAGATTGCATAACTATTGGTCCAGCACTAGTCAAAAGTAACTATCTTTTCTTTTTCTTCCTCTGGTAATTTAGTCTTGTTTTTTTTTTTTTAAAGTATTTCAAAACTAAGAATTCCCCATTAATTGCTGCATATTGGTTGTTCAAAGGAGGGTAATGATCCTTTACTTTATTGTATGTACCAATCATTTAATTTATTTTTTATGTGTGCCTTTAAAACAAATCTCAAACATGAAGCAGCTTTAGTTAATAGCCTCATTAAACTTGAATGCAGATACAGAATTTTAAAGATTAGAAAACTTTCTGACACTGCATGAAAAATATTTTTTTTACATACCTGGGAGTTAGTAATGTCAGGGTGATTTTACTGGGAGTGAAGTTACTGGGGGTGACTGCATCATCATTCCAAACACCTAGTGGCTTGTAGTAGAAATGCTAGGAAGATAGTGCATAAGGTGGGTTTGTTCTCAACAGTTCTTTCAAGTTTTAGGTGCTGCTCTCACCTGTTTTGGGTGAAATATCTGCCTACTCATTAGTTGACCAGACCCAGCACAGATAAAAGAGAGGTCAAGGGTCACCTCAGAAGTTGCTGGGACAGGTTAAGTCATGTCATGTTTCATTATGTCATGTCATGTTATGTTATTTTATTATGTTGTTAGATTTGTTTTATATAATCAGTCACTCAACTGAGGTCCCATAATTCTATTAACTGAACAGAACCAATGCTCTGGTCAGTTAAATGTCTCTTTCATTTTGACCACTAGCCCAAATTTTCTCTTACTAGTATTATCCATGCTCCTAAGTTGCTTGTGGCCTTTGGATTTCCTGCTTCGGTTTTGTGGAGCATCCTCTCTTCTTAACTCTAGTGTAAAATTCATACTAAGACTGATGCTCCAGATATAAACTACTCCACAGATAAATGCCTCATTTGTGAGTTGTGATTTCAACTACTTAACACTTATCATGTTAATGTTTTACTTCTCTCTAGCTACTTATAAACAACAAAACAATAATAAGAAAAACAAATACTGAACACTGGAGATACTGCTCTTAAGTGACTGGTAAAGGAAACAAATATGGGGGAAAAAAAGAAAAAAATTAATGTTCCTGCCTCAGTAGAAATAGATCACATGCTGCAGATGACTGCTATAGGCACTATGAAGCAAGAAGACATTGCACAGGTGTAGCAATGTTTGGTTCTAGAGACTTTTCTTCATTGAAAAAACAACTAGATGAGCAGAGAAAAGAGATCGAAACCCTCAAAAAGAACCAAATAGAACTTCTGGAGATTAAAAAAAAATACTGCAAGACTTGAAAAATGAAATAGCAAACTTGGGAGACAGAGTCGACCAAATGGAGGAAAAGATCAGTGATATCAAAGACAGAAATCTAGAAATAAATCAGAAATAAGAAGAGAGAAATCAAAAAATAAAAAATAAAGAAAAAGAAATAAAAAAAGTAAATGATACCATCAGGAGAAGAAACAAGGATAACGGGCATTATCAAAGGTGAGCAAAAGTAGCAGGAACTAGAAAGCATTTTCAGACAAAGGGTTGACGAGAATTCCCCAAATCTAAGGAATGAGCTGGAGCTTGGAATTCAAGAAGTCAACAGAACACCCAATTATCTCAACCCAAAAGGCTTTCACCAAGACACATTGTATTAAAATTATCAAAAATCAACGACAAAGAGAAGAAGGAAGAAAAAACCAGGGATAAGAAGATGGTGACTTATAAAGAAAAACCCATTAGATTATTGTCGGACTTCTCAGCTCAAATCTTACAAGCCAGAAAGGAATGGAATTAAATATTCAAACTATTAAGTGAAATGAACTACTAGACTAGAATAATGTATTCAGCTAAGCTCTCCTTTAGATATGAAGGAGAAATTAAGACCTTTTTGGACGTACAACAATTGAAGGAATTCTCCACTACAAGGCCTGCACTACAAGAAATACTGAAAGCAGTCAGCTCACCTAAAAAAAAAAAATGACAAAAAAAATCCCTAAAACAAAAAATATAATTAAGAGTAAATTGACTATCAGGCAAATAGAAGCAGAGAAGTGTAACTCTTACTAAGAACAAGGCTTTATAAGCTTAAACAACGAGAACAAGAAGAGAATTGCTATAGCAAGATAGTAATGAATATTCAGCATACTAGGGATAAAATGAGACAATAGTGACTAAAAAGGGGAAGATTCAAAGATCCACATTCACAAAGGGGAATGGAGATAAGGCGCATGCCAAAGGAAATGGATAACAGTATATATATATATATCTATCCTTTACATATTCGTTATGGTAACCACACACCAAAGATTCAGAACTGAAGAATATAACATGAAACAAGAAGAACCAGGGGAAAACCCACAAACACCAATCAAAATAAAGAAAACAGAAACACAAGAACAAGGAAGTAATGGAAACATCGAGCTACCAGAAAACAAAAGATAAAATGGCTATATTTCAATACTCACCCTAAAAGTAAATGGACTGAACTCAACAATAAAAAGGCACAGAGTTGTAGAATGGATCAAAAAACAAAACCCAACCATATACTGCCTCCAGGAGACACATTTCAGCTTCAAATGCAAGCATAGACTCAAAGTGAAAGAGTGGCAAATAATATATCTAGCAAATGACATTCAGAAAAAAGTGAGGATAGTGGTGCTAAAATCAGATGATATAGACTTCACACATGCACAAAAAAAAGTAAAGAAAGATACCAATGAATACTTCATAATGATAAAGGGAATCATGTACCAAGAAGACGTAACACTTATTAACGTCTATGCTCCCAATCAGGGAGCCCCGAAGTATGTAAAGCAATCACTAACAGAACTAAAGAGAGAAACAGACCAAAACACTATCATAGTAGGGGACCTAATACCCCACTGTTGGATATGGACTGATCGTCCAAACAAAAAATCAATAAGGAAATAACATCCTTAAAGGACACATTAGACCAACTGGACATAATTGACATTTACAGACCCTTCCATTCTAAAACAGCTGCTTATACATTCTTTTCTAGTGCACATGGAACATTCTCAAGGATTGACTGCATACTGTAGGGTCACAGAGATAGCCTCAACAAATATAAGAGGGTTGAAATCATACTAACAATATTCTCTGATCATAATGCTTTGAAAGTAAAGATCAACTGCAAAAAGAAAGGAGGAAGAACCACAAATACGTGGAGATTAAACAACATGCTACTGAAGAATAACTGGGTCAGAGAAGAAATAAAAAGAGAGATCAAGAGATACATAGAAATGAATGATAATGATAGTACAACATATCAAAACTTTTGGGACATGGCAAAAACAGTCATAAAAGGAAAGTTCACATCATTACATGTCTATCTTCAAAAGCAAGAATGAGCTCCCCAAAAACCTAATGCTTCATCTTAAAAAACTAGAAAAGGAAGAACAAATAAAGCCTAAAGTCAGCAGAAGGAAAGAAATAATCAAAATTAGAGCAGAAATAAATAAAATTGAAAACAAACAAACAAAAAACTAGAAAAAACAAATGCAACAGAGCAAGTTCTTTAAGAAGGTGAATAAAATTCACAAACCCATGGCTAGACTCACTAAAGAAAAAGAGAAAGGACACAAATAAAATCAGGGATGAAAGAGGGAAAATTACAACAGACAACACAGAAATACAAAGGGTTATACAAGAATACTATGAAAAAATATATAACACCAAGTTTAATAACCTAGAAGAAATGAACAATACTCAGAAAAATACAACTTTCTTAGACCGAATCAAGAACTGGAAAATCTAAGTAGACTGATCAGCAGTATGGAAATTGAAACAATCATCAAAACCCTACCAGAAAGTAAAAGTCCAGGACTAGATGGCTTCATCAGTGAATTCTACCAAACATTCAAAGATTTAATACCTATCTCCCTCAAACTCTGCCAAAACATTGAAGAGGAGGCAATACTTCCCACCTCATTTTATGAGGCCAATATTACCCTGATACTAAAACCTAGTAAGGATGACACACACACAAAAAACTGTACACCAATATCTTTCATGAATACAGATGCAAAAATCCTAAATAAGATAGTAGCTAACCAAATACAGCAACATATTTAAAAAAGATTATGCATTACAATCAAGTGGGATTCATCCCTGATGCAAAAATGGTTCAACATACACGAATTGATTAAAATGATACACCACATAAACAAATTAAAAAATAAGAATCATATGATCATATCAATAGATGCAGAAAAAGCCTCCGATAAGATACAGCATCCATGTATGATCAAAACACTTAACAAAATTGGTGTAAAAGGAAAGTACCTTAACATAATGAAGACCATATATATGACAAACCCTCAGCCTACAATATACTTAATGGTGAAAATCTAAAAACCTTCTAAGATCAGGAACAAGGCACGGCTGTTTACTATCGCCACTGTTATTCAGTGTAATATTGGAGGTCCTAGCAAGTGCAATTAGAAAAGAGAAAGATATAAAAGGTGTCCAAATAGGAAACAAAGAAGTCAAACTGTCACTATTTGTGGATGATATGATTCTGTATATAGAAAACTCTAAAGACTCAACAAGAACATTGCTAGAAACAATAAGCAAATACAGTAAAGTTTCTGGATACAAACTCAACGTTAAAAAATCCATAGTGTACCTATATCCTAATAATGAAGTATCAGAAAAAGAAGTGAGAAAAATAATTCCTTTTGCAATTGCACCAAAAAGAATAACATACCTAGGAATAAATTTAATGAAACATGTGAAGAACCTATATAATAAAAACTATAAGACCCTATTGAAAGAAATTGAAGAAGATGAAAAGAAATGGATTCTTGGATTGGAAGAATCAACATAGTTAAAATGATCATATTACCTAAAGCATTATACAGATTTAATGGAATCTCCATCAAAATCCCATCTACATTTTTTTAAAAGAAATAGAACAAAAAATCATCATATTTTTATGGATGCACGAAAGACCCCAAATTGCCAAAGCCATTCTGAGAAAAAAGAACGAGACTGGAGGCATCACTCTGCCCAAATTCAAATTACGCTACAGTATAATTCTGGTATTATCAGAAAAACAGACTCACAGACCAGTGGAACGGAATCAAGAGTCTGTTACATGGGCAAATAATTTTTGACAAAAATGCCAAAATCATACAGTGGAGAATGGAAAGCCTCGTCAATAAATGATACTGGGAAAACTGGAAAGCCACCTGCAAAAGAATGAAACTAGACTGTTGTCTATCACCACACAACAAAATTAACTCAAAAAGAATTAAAGACCTGAATACAAGACCTGAAACAATAGAAAGATAGAAGAAAACATAGAAACTAAACTCAAGGACTTGGACTTAAAGAGAATTTTATAAAAAGATAAAATAAATGAATGGGACTTAATTAAACTGAAAAGCTTCTGCTCAGCAAAAGAAACCATTAACAAAGTAAAGAGACAACCATCCAAATGGGAAAATATATTTGAAACCACACCTCCGATAAGGGCCTAATATCCAAAATATACAAAGAACTCATACAACTCAATAACAACCAAAAATCAAATGATCTGTTTAAAAAATGGGCAGAGGACCTGAACAGACACTTCTTTCTAGAGGACATACAAATGGCCAACAAATTTGAAAAGATGCTTAACATCGCTAGCTATTAGGGAAATGCAATTAAACTACAATGAGATACATCTCACTACTGTTAGAATAGCTGTTATCAACAGGACAAGTAATAACAAGTATTGGAGAGGATGCTGAGAAAAAGGAACCCTCATACAACTGCTGGGGGACTGCCACTGTGGAAAACTACATGGAGTTTCCTCAAAAAACTAAGAATTGATCTACCATATGATCCAGCAATCCCTTCTACTGGGTATTTACCCCAAAGACTTGAAAACCCATATCCAAAAAGATATTTGCACAACAATGTTCATAGCAGCATTATTCACAGTGGCCAGGAAAAGGAAGCAACCAAAGTGTCCTACGATAGATGATTGGATAAAGAAGCAGTGGTACATATATACAATGAAATATTACTTAGCCATAAGAAGAGATGAAATTCTACCATTTGCGACAACATTAATGGACCTCGAGATAATCATGCTAAGTGAAATAAGTCAGATAGAAAAAGTTGAAAATCACATGATATCACTTATATGTGAGATATAAACCTAAAAGCAACAAATGAACAGGACATACAGAGACTCATGGACAAGGACTATAGACTAGTGGTTACCAGTGGATAGGGAGTGGAGGGAGCGGGGAGGTAGACGAGATAAAGGGGGTCAAATTTTGCTGACAGAAGAAATCTAACTATAGGAGGTGAACACACAGTGTAAATATACATATGCCTTACTGTTAAAGCTTTCAGCTGAAACTTACTGGATTTCGTTAACTACCATCACCATAAAAAAAAATTAATTAAAAAATTGAAAAATAAAATAAAATAAATATAGTATTCTCTAATATATAATAGAATACTAGTAAAATGTAGAAAAAACATACTATAAAAATACAAAATTTAATACACAATTTGAATAAAATTGAGTATAAAAATAATAATTATAATTAAATAATAGTATAAAAACAGAATGATTACAATTGAAAATGAATAAACATGAATATCAAGTTAAGAAACTCTCATGGAAAAAATTAGGAAGATAGAAATTATAAATAAAAAGTTAAGATATGTTAAATTTAGACTCATCAAAATCTAAATATTGAGAGATAAATGAGAGAATAAAAATTGGATGGAGAAGAAATTTTTGAGGAAATAATAACACACATTTTCTAAGGCAAGGTTAAATATATCATACTGAAAAGATTTTAGAATGATAAATAGGATAAATAAGAAAAACTTGCATGTATTAGCCAGAATTGCAATTTATCGTTGAGGCATTTTTTTATGACACCTATTTTAAATTCCTTATAAGCTAATCCTAACATCTGATTCATCTCACTATGGCTCATTTGATTTTTTCTCATTCCAGTATTAATTTTTCTGTTTTGTTTTGTTTTGTTTTGTTTTTGCATGACAAGTGGTTTTCAATTGTATTGTAACCATCATAGTTAGGTTTTGAGACTCAAGATCTCATTAAACTCTTCTATTTTAAGAGGTATTTGCTCATTTTAGTGTCTAGGCTCTGGTCTATTTTTGTAGGCTTTAGTTGCCATGACACCTTAGTTTTCAGAGTCCTCGCAAGGCTGTCCCAATGTACTTTACTCTTTGGGTACTTCTGGGTCTTCCCTTTAATCCCTTCTAGTGGCATCTGTGCGGTGAAAGATCCTTATGTTTCTGGGAGACGTGAGGGCTGCTTAAACTAGCCCTGTGTGGAGATCTATCCACTGATAACCTGGTGGTGAACTGAAGACTGGGACTGCCTGACGCTTCCCTGCTATCACTGCTGCTGATGGATAAGGCAGCAGCTGGGGCCTGTGTTGTAAAGCAGGGGTTGGGGCTCCCTCAAGGTCTGTGCTGGGATCCCTTTTGTTGGTTCTTCGGTTAGAGAGAGCAGACTTCCTTGGGTGATGTGTGTGGGAGTATGTGTGTAGATGTGTGTATATGCATGGGTAATACTGTTCTGTGCCTTTCTAGCACCTTTTCTAACTGTGTATGGTTAAGTAAAAGAAAACCCAGAATCTCACACATTGTTAATCCTCAAGTTTTGAGGGTCTGAGCCAGTTTTTTTTTTTCTGTCCAGCTTTCGTAGTCATTTGATCATTGTCTGATGGATAATTTTCAAGGCATTTGGCTGTATTTAGAGGACAGAAGCAGAGATAAGTGAGCCTATGCTATCTCATTCCAGAACTAGAGCTATCTTTTTCATTTTAACTGTAAATATGTGTATGAATCCAGTGTGTGATGGGAATCATAAAAGAGGTACGAAGTGATTACTCACAGGCTAGAAGCTCTCATTCAGTTGTTTTGCCTGATTTTCAACTTTATATAAATGAGATAATACTTTATACATTCTTTTGAAAATGGAAGTTTTGTTCAACTCTATATTTGTGAGATTCATAGGGATGTGTATGGTTCAAATTTATGTGTAAGGTTCAAATTTTAACCATATACTTTGATCTAGTATATCTCACAAATTATTCATGAAGTTTTGTTGGTGAATATTTAGGTTGTTTTTAATTCCATCTTTTATTTTTTTAAGTACCATATACTAACTTATTTTATACCTATGTCCCTATATTTTACTCTACATTTGATAGTGAATTAGTAATGAAATACTTAACTCTCAAAAAATGCTGAAGATATTGTAGATAGCAATAAAATTAAAAAAAAGAGATGATAGACATAATTAGCAAACCACGCTCTTCTTTGAAAATATTAACAGTTTAGAATAACTTCTAGTTAAGATAATCAATTAAAAGAGAAGATGCAAATTAAGCAAAATGCAGAAGGAAATAAAGAAATAAACTATTGATACAAGTGAAATAATAACAAATTATTATCAACAACTATATATTAACTTAATTGTTTAAACAGGATTTATTTATCTATGCAAATAAATAAAAATGTAAAGGCCAAAATTAAGGCAAAAAAATGACAAAACCTAAATAAATAATCTTTTTAAAAAATGAAACAACATTTAAAGACGTTCCCCCTTCACAAATGCACCTAGTTTACTTACTAGGTGCATTTTAGCAAACTTTCAAGGAATGTATGTGCTAGCTTTTTTAAGTTGCCCAAGAAAATAATAAATATGAGAGATTTACCCAACTACTTTTGTGAAGTTATCTCTAATCTTGATTCCAAAACCAGATGAGACTAAATAAGATAAAATTATGAGTTTATTTGACTTACAATAATAGTTAAAATGCTAAAGAAATTAGCAAACCAAATCGAACCATGCTTTTAAAAAAAGAATATATGATAGTCAAATAGGGTTTAAAAAGGGGTCAAGGATAGTTCAAATCAGAAAAGTCTGTTAATGGAATTTATCACATGAATGGATCAAATTGAAAAATAAATAGAATCATTGCATAATGTTCAATAATTCATTTTCTTATAATATATTTTTATTTTCCAATTACATTTGGCATATTATATATTAGTTTCAGGTGTGCAACATATTGATTAGGCATTTATGTAACTTACAAAGAGATCACTTTAATATATATAATTCCCATATGACACCATACATAGTTATTATAATATTATCGACTATATTCCTTAGGCTATACTTATATCTCCATGACTATTTTGTAGCTACTGATTTGTACTTCTTAATCACTTCCCATTTTCCACCTATCACCCCAATCTCCCTTTCATCTGGCAACCAGCAGACCAATTTCTCTATTTTTGTTTGTTTGTCTTTTTGTTTGTTTGTATATTTTGCTTTTTAGATTCCACATGTAAGTGAAATCATATGGCATTTGTATTTCTCTGCCTGACTTACATCAGTCAGCACAATATCCTATAAGTCTATTCATGTTACAGATGGCAAGATTTCATTCTTTTTTATGGCTGAGTAATATTCCCTTGTACATATGTACATCTTTTCTTTGTTCATTCATACAATAATGGACATCCAGGTTGCCTCCATGTCTTGGCTATTGTAAATAATGTTGTAATTAAAATATAGATGCATATTTCCCTTTGAAGTAGTATTTTGGGTTTCTTCATATAAATACTCAGAAGTGGAATTATTGGGTCATTCTTTGTCTCTTGTTATAGCTTTTGTTTTAAAGTCTGTTTTGTCTGGTATAAGTAATGTTACCCTAGCTTTTTATTTTTTCATTTCCATTTTCCCTCTCTTTACTTTCAATCTGTCTGTGTCTTTCAATCTAAAGTAAGTTTCTTGTAGGCAGCATAAGTAAAGGTCTTGTTTTCTTATATATTCAGCCACCCTATGTCTTTTGATTGGAGTATTTAATCCATTTACATTTAAAATAGTTGTTGATAGATATGTAGTTATTACCATTTTATTATTTATATTTTTTATCTTTTTCCCCCCTTCTTTTTTTTAAAGTAATATGTTTAACATTTCTTATAATACTCCTTTAAATAAACTCCTTTAGCATTTTTTGTCTGGGAAACACTTTATCTGTTCTTTGATTCTAAATGATAATTTTGCTGGGTAGAGTAATCCTTTCTTCTCATTACTTTGAATATTTTATGCCAATCTTGTCTGGCCTGAAAAATTTCTGTTGAGATATCAGCTGATAATCTTATTGGAGTTCCCTTGTAGATAACTAACTGCTTTTCTCTTGCTGCTTTTAAGATTCTCTCTTTGTCTTTAATTTTAGGCATTTGACTATGATGTGTCTTAGTGTGGATTTCTTTAAGCTCATCTTTTGGGAACTCTCCGTACTTCCTGGGATTTTATGTCTATTTTCTTCATCAGGTTTGGGAAGTTTTCTGTCATTATTTCTTCAAACAGATTTTCAATGCCTTTCTGTCTGTCTTCTCCTTCTGGAACCCATATAATATGAATGTTGTTACACTTGATGTTATCTCTTAAACTATCCACATTTTTTTTGGATTCTTTTTTCTTGTTGATGCCCTGATTGGATGTTTTCTTCTTCCTTATATTCCAAATCACTGATTCAATCTGCTTCATCTAATCTACTGCTGATTCTCTCTGTTGTATTCTTCATTTCTGACTGGTTATTTTTTATGGTTTCTATCTCCATTTTTATGTTTCCTTTCTCTTTTTAAAAGTTATTGCTGAGTTAATTACCCTTTCCTTAAGTTCATTGAGCATCTTTATAAGCAGTATTTTGAACTCTGCATCTGGTAGATTGCTTGACTCCATTTTGTTTAGCTCTTTTTCTGGAGCTTTGTTCTGTTTCTTCATTTGGAACATTTCTCTTTGTCTCTCCATTTTGATTGCCTAACTGTTTTTTTATTTTTCTTTTTTGTATTAGATAGAGCTGCTACATCTCCTGGTCTTAGTAGACTTATATAGTTGGTGTCTTATGGGGACCAGTGGTCACCTGAGCTGGGTGCTCCGGGTGTGTCCTTTGTAAGGGTTATGCGTGGTCTCCTGTTGTAGGTGAGACTTGGTTGCTGTGTACACATCAATGGGAAGGATTAACCCAAAGGCTGATTATTTGTGGAGACTAGATGGTGACTGCTTTGGCGGAGCTTTTTTTCAGGGGCTGAGAATTTGCTTTATCAGGTCTCTGGTGCTTGCCAAGTCTGCCCTCTATGTGTGTTGTCCTCAGATGTAGTCCCCGGTAGTGCTCTATCTCAGCCTGAAGTTGGCCACTGGGGGTGCCAGCCCAGGGGTCTGCTGGGAGAAGCCTTACCCTTGGCCAAGTTCAACTGAAGTCTTTGATCTGCTGGGGCCACCTGTCATGAGCCACCAAGCAATCCACAGTTGGCTGCCACCTGCGCTGGGGCTAAAAGTGCCTTGAGAGGCCAAGCTACAAATTCAGACCAAATGCCACTAGTGTCCTGCTTGGGTCTTCTTAGCAAGAGGTATGGAGCATGCTGAAGCCAAATGTTGTTTGTCTCATTTTGTGTATTTTTGAGAGATTTTTGGAAATCTACAGCATGAGCCAAGACAGGCCATTTGACTGGAAAAGCCACTGGAAGCAGCTTGTGTGGGCCTGAATGTTGGGCAGGGTGGGGTCTCAGGGAACCGTCAGGGTGTAGTGTTAGCTAGATTGATGGAAACTCATTGATGGCGGCTGGGATGGGAAAGAGCTTAATAAAAACACAATGGATTCTATTAGCACTGCTGTCTGAGAGAAAGCTGCCCTTCCAGACCCTGTTCTGAAGCCAGACAATTCAGTTCCTCCCTGTATGTCCTTGGCACCTTTCAGGCTGCTGCCCCAGCACTGGAGATTAGAGAGAGTGAGTTCATCTGCAAATAAGACCACAACAGGGACCTTTAAGGGGAATGCCTTGAGCCCAAGCAGCCTTTGTCTCACTCAGCCACAATCTGCTGGTTTTTACAGCCAGAAGTTGTGGAGACTTCTCTTCTCACACTGGACCCTGGGCTGGGGAGCCTGGTGTAGGGCTGGGAAAACTTGGACTATAATTGATGAATTGGTGCAGGCTCAGTATGCACAACTCTGAGTGTTAAAAACCTTAGAGGCATGCAATCATAGAGGAGTTCCCATAATTGTGTGGGCTCCTCCATGAGCTCAACCAGGCTCTCACAGTAAATATTGGACAAAAACACCCTTGAGCTCCTTGCAGTAGTGGGAGGAAAGAAAGTATTTTTTGAAATACACCAGAACATCCTTTTTCTCCTTAACAAGACTTCCCTTCAGGGGAAGTCGATGAACCTGATCCTAAGCTACTGGGGTATTATCAGAGCCTAACTGACCTGGGGGAAAAAAATATTCAATTCCAGCCCACTCTAGCCATCCTGACCCACCTAAGTTCAAAAAGCTCCACTGAATGGGCAATCTGCAATAATCTTTGCAAGAGAAACAGCTATGACATCGATAGAGGCTAGATTTCAGTGTGATGAATTGAGATGGTGGAAGATGGGGCAATTACGGTAGTAAGTTTAGACCATAGCCAAGATATTTAAAAGAGAAAAGGCAAAAGAGAGAATAATAGAAAAGCATGAGATCAAGGAAGTAATTTTTTCTCTTTCCCTTCATCACTTTCCTCCTCTTACCTGAATTCTGGTATAATCATGAGTTTTGTAAAATTGAACTCCAGTCAACATTTCCATCTTTATGTAAGAAACATTTTTATTTTTTAGATGAGAAAGATTTGAGTGTATTAATAAGCTTTGGGAGAGATCAAGCAAAAGGGAGAGGCAGACTACAGGAGAAAGGAGAAAACTGGCTTAGTGAGGCTCTAATCAAAAGTGAGGGAATGAAAGGAGAATTAAGATCAAGAATTAGACTTGAGTCAAAATTATCTTCCATTTCAAGTGTAAAAGAGTGGATAAATTGAGGGAAGGTGAGGAATAGAATATTTGTATATGATATGGAGAGAAAATGAGGAAACTCACATGATGAAATTGCTTTTATTTCTCTATGACTTAGGAGGCAAGACCATGTGCTGAAGGTACGGTGTCATGTTAGGAGCTTGAGAAAAGAAATAAAAGTCTGAAAATGAAAAAATGGCATTTTCTCCTTTATGGGAAAGGAGCAGCTTCAGGATGCTCAGGAAATGGCCATGTCTCAACTACCTGAACTGCCTTTCCTGTTGTAAATCTTTCTTACAAGTAGAAAGCCATGGCAAACAACCTGTCACAGAATTCCAACTGAGTGCTAAACGCATGTTTTTCTTTGAAACCACCTCAACAATCACTAAACAGATGGCCTTCCACTGTTAACTTCACCAGAACATCTTGTCAGGCCAAGCCTGTTTAGCTTTGAAGATGCCTTAAGTCATATAGCACTTTTCACTGGCCTAACTGTATTTCACCGTAGGGCTGTTCACCTGTTAATTATTTACACAAGTCTAATGGCTTTCCTGAAAGCAAAGTTCAGTAGAAGATGTGACCATCATTTTCTTTTTTTTTTTTCTAATTTATTCCTTTACTAAAATGGTTCATTTTAAAATGTAAGTCTAATTACTTCTTTCCTTTGCTTAAAACATGTCATAGGCTCTAAATCCAAAAATGGGATAAAGCTATCATTTTTATCATGGCTCTCAAGGGGACTGTATTACCTGGACCCTTCAACCTCATCACACGTTCAGTCCACAGCCTCACCTTACGGTTGAGAGTCTTACTCTCAATGGCATGATTTGGACTTTTGTCTCTGAGTCTCCACACAGGCTCTTCTCTATCCCTGACCAATGTATACTTCATCATGCTGATTTATACTCACTCTTCATGTCTTGACTTAGGTATCACTCCTTCTGAGACTCTTCTCTAAACTTTCATGGATTAAATGCTCCTATCATGAGCTCCCACAGCTCTTCATGTTTCTGCTTTACAATTGCCTCTTTATCTGTCCATCTTCCTCTGTATTTAGCCACGTAATGTCAAAGACCACATGTGAAAGAAAGGTAACTTCTTTCTGTAACATTTTATACATAGAGTCTGACACATAGCAGTCACTCAGAAAATATTTGTTAAATTAAACTGTGATTCTACTGTTTTCTGAATTTGAGCAAAGACTATAAAAACAGTAAGATTGGAGTTTGGAGAAATGATCCAGTTCTACTTCAAGCTTTTACTAGCTATATGACCTTGTAAAATTACTTACACTTCTTTGATCCTTAGTTTTTTTTTTTTTTAGTTTTAAATAGTGTTTCGCTCTATCTACCTACCTACCTATCTTATGGTAAGAAGTAAATACAACAATGAGTAAATAGCACAAAAATAAGGTAACATTAATGATATATAGCATTTTTTGTTTAACCCAAATAAATCTCTGCAAGATACAGAAAATTGTGACAGCCATATCAATTGCCTAGAAGGTATTTGTGTATGCATACATGTAATTTTTTTCACTTAAAACATCAGTGTCAACATTTTCTAATTGTTTTCTTTCTTTTCTTCTCTTTCTACTCATTCTATTAAGATGGAAATATGAAGTGCATTGAAAAGATCTATTTATACAATTAGTTGAGATATCGATAGCAATTAAAATTGCTAATATTATTAAGCAATTACTGTGTACAGCATTGTGTTAAGCATTTTACACTTACTATTATTAGAATTTATTTTTATCACTTTATCCATTGTTATACAGGATGAAGTCATTTGCTCTTCTTGCAATCAGTAGTGACAAGACAGAATTTTATCAATTATTTTAATAATTTAGGTGAGCATAGAGTATGCCTGATATATATATAGTATTTCCTCACCTTTTCATAGATCTAGTGCAGGGTAGGAAGAGAGGAGATACATGTGAAGAAATTGACTCTGAGCTGCTCCTGCCCCTAGTTTTCACTTACAAAATATGCCAATCTAACGCTATACATGTAGAGCCTCTTTCTGAAGAAGTCACTGATTTTTGGATTATCTTCTAGGAAGTCCCATAAACACCCTGGATATTTTAATGTCACTGAGATTTCACATCGTGTTTGGGATTTTAAAATGTATAGTTGTCTGCTTATTGTCATATTCTTCTGTTTCCTCAGTAGACTTTGAGCTTTAAAGGTCAGGAACTGTGTCTTATTTGCCTTAGTACCTTCAGAACCTAGTATTGTACCTATTACATGGTAGGCTTCACAAAACTACTGTTGGGTGAATACATTTTGAATAAATTACCCACTTCACTTGCACAAATACACACACACACACATACTTTCTAGGTAATTGATATGGCTGTCACAAATTTGTGTATCTTGTGGAGAATTGTTTGGGTTAAGGAAAAGAGACTACATAAACAACGTTGGCTTATTTGGAAAGTTGGAGCTCAGAGAAAAACAGCTGGAAGTAAAAGGGGTTTGAAAAATGAATAGGTTGTATTTCTCTTTTGAAGATTAGAGAGATGAGTAAAATATGAAACTAAGTGTGCTTACATGACCTTGGACATTATTCTGGACTCTGAACAAACCTTATTCTGCCACCTCAGTGAAAATAATTTTCTCAAATAAGGTCTGTGTTTTCATCTGTCAAATGAATGTGCTAAAAATGACCTTCATGGAGAGTTCTCAAGAAAAGCTAATAAATGATTGCAAAGTCTGAAAAAAGGAAAAACACCAGGTAAACCCTGAATAATAAACCAGGACCTTTCTATACTCAAATAAGAGGCATTTAATTTAAAATCTTCCAGTGTTTGGCTATCTGCTGAAAGAAAAAAAAAGATCACAGTAAGTGTGTATATAAAAGAAAAGCTGACAGTTGAAAAACTGAAATGAAAAATACCGACATAAACAATGTTAGGAGATGCCTTCAAGGAGACGAGTTCTCAGAAAGTTGAGATCTCAATTTAGAACAGTTCTTTCTCTCTAATTGTTGTTCTATGTGCTACTGCAATATGATGAAATGGCCATAAACTTAGTGTGATAGGCTTGCAGAATAATTTAATTATAATTTAACATTTACTTTTATGCTATACAATTACTTACATTGCTTTTTGCTGAAGACAATACATTTAAACAGCTGCACACAATGAAAAAATAGCTGACAGGGTCAATTCTAAAGTTATACTAAGGTTTAGTTACATTCCTTTTCACTCAGTGGACTTAACAAATTAGGCAGCCTGAGACTAATTGAAAGAAAATCAAACAAGTAATCAGGAGCCTTTGATTCTCCTGTAAATCTTGTCATGATCTAGCTCTCTGAATTTTGTAGTTTCATCTTTAATGAGTAAGTCACTATTCTCTTATCTGTAAACATTGTCATTGGATGGTCAATATTTTTTTCATTCACTAACATTCTGTGAGAATGATAATAATGTTGCTTACAGAATCCAAGAAAGGCAGTGCTGTTTATGAGATGAAACTTATCCCTAAATCCAAAGAAATCTACATATGTTGGGTATCTACTTTATGGTATTGTGGAAGACTGGTTCATAATCATAGGCTTTTATTTTGTACTTAAGTTTTTTTATATCTTTCCTCTTCCTGAAAGTTTCCAACACAATTTTCACATGAGCAGTTTTACTGCAAAATATTTGTTGCCTGGTTATAATGCAGAAATGACTATATAAAAACTGCACTTAAGATATCTTTGTGTTAAATATCATTTCTATGTTATTTGTTTTGAGCATTAAACATTCTATGTTAATTTTAAAATTAACACGAATATCTTTAACTACCAGCACATCAATTTTGGCTTGTATTATTTAGAATTTGGGGCGATTCTGACAGCAAATATCTCTGTTAAAATTAAGTTCCAAGTAAAGGACATAAATTAGAGGCTTATATTTTTAAGGCTCATAGGAGACAGAAAAATTTTAGTATATGTATTTTATAGTAGAATAACAAACATGTTTTAAACTGTTTTATTGCGATACAATTAACATAAAAATTTTATTCGCTTAAAATATATACCTTGATGTTTTAAAATATATTTACATGGTTGTGCAACCATTATCGCCACAGTCTAACTTTAAAGCTTTTTTACGCCTCCTAAAAGAAACCCCATATCATCAATACTAAGCAATCAATCCCCATCTCTCTTCTCCTTTCCCACTTCCAGTCCTAAACAACCACCAATCTGCTTTTTGTCTCTATGGAAGTGCTTATTCTAGATATTTCAATAAATGGAATCATATAATATCTGCCTTTTGTGATTTGATTCTTTCACTTAGTAAAATGCTTTCAAGGATCAGCAGTGTGGTAACATGCATCAAGACTTCATTTCTTTTTATTTTCAAATAATATACATTGAGTGAATTAAACCACATTTTATTTATATATTCATCAGTTGATTAATATTTGAATTATTACCAATTTTTGACTACTAGGAAATAGTACTATTAACATTTTTTTATAAATTTTTACATGGACATATGTTTTAATTTTTCTTGGGTGTATAAATCTGAGTAAAATCACTGGATCATATGGTAACTTTATGTTTAATATTTTGAGAACTAGTCAACTGTTTTTTAAAAATGCTGCACAATATTATATACCCACTAACAAAGAGGGTTCCAATTTCTCCATACCTTTGCCAACACTTGTTATGTATTTTTTACTATAGTTATCCAATGGGTATGAAGTGATATCTCTTTATGGCTTAGATTTATGACTAATGACATTGAACATCTTTTCATGTATATCTTCCTTGGAGAAATGTCTATTTGAGTCCTTTGCCACTTTTAAGTTAGCTTGTGTTTTTGTTATTGATTCTTAGAAGTTTTTTAAAAATATACATTACATGTTGTTTTCTAGTTGGTTTTATGATAAAACAGCCTAGTAGTTGTGAGGCGATGTTGAGTGCCTTTTTGGGTAATAATTTGAATATTAGTATATCTTTAGAGAAATGTTTATTTAAGTCCTTTGCCAATTTTTATACTGAGTTGTTTAGATTTTTGTTACATTTTAGGAATTCTTTTTATCTTCTGGATATTAAACCATTATCAGATACACAATGTGCAAAAATTTTTTTTCATTGTATACAGTGTCTTCATTTTTTTGATAATGTTCTTTGATGCACAGAAGCTTCTAATTTTGATAAAGTTTAACTTACTGACTTTTTCTCCTGTTGCTTGTGCTTTTAATGTCATAACTTTTGCTCCTTAGTCAAATCCAAGTTCTTGAAAATTTACTCTATATTTTCTTCTAAAATTTATTATATTTAGGTCATTGATCAATTTTGAGTTAATTTTATATATGGTGTGGGAGTAGAGGTCCAACTTCATTCTTTTGCATGTAGTAATCTAATTGTTTTAGAACCACCAGGTGAAGAGACTATTTTTTCTCTATTGAATAGACTTGGTGTCCTTGTCAAAATCAGCTAGCCACAACTGTATGGATTTATTTCTGAACTTTTAATTCTATTTCATTTTTGTATATGTTTATCTGTATGTCAGTATCACACTCTTTTGATTATATTTTTATAGTATGGCACACTTGCATTCCACATAAATTTGAGGATCAGTTTTCTATTTCTGTAAAAAAGGCTATTGGAGTTTTGATAGGGGTTGAAATAAATCTGAAGATTGCTTTGTGTAGTAAGGACATCCTAACTTTATTAAATTTTCCTATCCATGAGCATGATTTATATTTCTGTTTACTAAATTTCTTTCCGTAGTATTTTGTAGTTCGCAGCATGAGTTTTTCAAGTCTGGTTAAATTTATTCCTAGGTATTTTGTTCTTTTAAATGCTCTTATAAATGGAATTCCTTCCTTAATTTACTTTTCATATTGTCCAGTGATGGTACATAGAAGCATAATTGATTTTTATGTGTTGATTTTATACCCTAAGACTTTATAGAGTTCATTTATTAGCTCTGCTAGTTTTCTTGTGTGTTCTTCGAGATTTTCCACATATAAGATTATTTCATCTGTGAACAGAGATAATATTACTTCTCTCTTTTCAATTTGGATGTCTTTTATTTCTCTTTAACGTTTAAGTGCTATAGCTAGAACTTCTAGTACAATGCTTAATGACAGTGGTAAAAGTAGGTATCCTTGTTTTATTCTTGATTTTAAGAAGTAAGTTTTCAGTCTTTCAACATTGCATGTGATGTTAGCTGTGGGTTTTTCATAAATGCTCTTTATCATGTTGAGGAACTTCCCTTCTATTCTTAGTAATGTTATAATTTTGCTTTCAATCATTACCTAGTTTAAACAAATTAAGGGAAAAATTAATCTACTATATTTACACAGATATTTATTATTTCTGTTGGTCTTCCTTCATTCCTGAAGTTACCATTTTCCCTCTATTATCATTTCCCTTTTATCTGAAGAATTTACTTTAACATTTCCTTTAGAGAAGATATGCTGGCAATAAATTTTCTTAGGTCTCCTGCACCTGAGAATGTACTTATCTCTCCTTCATTCCTAAATGACATATTTTTTTGAATACCAGAATATTGAATTCTGGTTCAACAGTTCTTTCCTCTCAGCACTTTAAAAATGTTGTTCTAGTACCTATGGTTTCTGATGAGAAATCAATTCTCATTCAAACCATGGTCCCTTATAGATAATATATCATTTCTCTCTTGCTGCTTTTAAGACTTTTTTGGTTTTCAATTTTCAGACATTTGATTATGAATTTTCTAGGTATGGATTTCTTTGTGTTTATTTTAATTGGGATTAGCTGAGCTTCTTGAACTTGCAAGTTTATGTATTTAGCCAGTTTGTTAAGTTTTCAGCATTTGTTTTTCAAAATGTTTTCTGTACCTCATTTTCTCCTTTTCTCTGTAACTCTACACAAATATTAAAAGTGTTCATGTTGTCTGACAGATCCATGAGGCTTAGTCTAATTTTTAATTTTTTTTTCTTGTTCTGATTGGATAATTGCTATTGAAATATCTTTAATTCTTTGACTCTTCCACCTTCTTTATTTGGTTATTGAGTCCTTTTAAGGAATTTTTGTTTCAGTTATTTTGTATTTTAAATTTTTTATTTTGTTCTTTTTTTATATCATTTGTTTCCTTGTAGAGACTTTCTGTGTTTCCATCTTTTAAAAAATATTCACCTCTGCTTTTTTCTTTCCTTCTTTTTTCCTTTCTTTCTTTCCAATTTTAAAAAATTTAAATTAAAGTTGACATTCAATATTATTTTATATTAGTTTCAGGTGCACAGGTGTAACGCATAGTGGTTAGACTTTTATATAGTTTATGAAGTGATTAGTCTAATATCCACCTGGCACCATACATAGTTATAATATTACTGACTGTATTTTCATTTACCTTTATTTCTTGAAGTTGTTATCTTTGTTAGATAACATCTACATCATCTCAAGGTTGTCATCTATTTGTTTTCTTTTCTTTTGTAGGTCATTGAGATTTCCCTGGTTTTTATATGCTAACTAATTTTAAATTGTATCCTGGATATTTGGTATATTTATTGTTATGAAATTATAAGTCCATTTTAATTCCTGTGAAGATTGTTAGTGTATGTTTATGTGTGTGTGTGTGCACTTTATCAGTTAATAAACCTGTTAAGGTTTAGGTTGAAAGTTCCAAATTACCTTCTGTGTGCTATTTGTCTAAATTGGTTCATTTTTCAAAAAGTTTGTAGTGCTAATTGGCTCTGACACTGTATGCAACATTCAGAGGTCAATATGAGGTCTTTGGGAGTGATCTATCAATAGTTCTGTTCTCAGTGCCTTTACTGTGTTGTTTAGGGTCAAATTTATGCTCAGATTATACACAACTTTATAGGATCACTTTCCTGAATTCCCTCCTCTTTGCGATAAATCTGACATTCTCTGGCTCTCAGAGGCTCCCCACTTTTCTCTTCTGTCTAGAGAGCCAGGGCTTTATGTTCCTTACTCTGCTTTGTTTTTCCCACAGTTGTGTCTGCTACTGGAGCCAAGCAGTATAAAAAGAAAAAAAAAGAATTGAGTTGCTCCTTCACATTTTCAGGGTTAGAATGAAGGATTTCTTTCCCTGAGAGTTTAGGTGCCTGTCCAGCAGCTGCTGCCCAGCCTTGACACCACTGCCATGGATTTGCCTGGGACTAGAATGCAGAGAATGGGGGTGAAATGCATTTTTTAAAACCTCTCCTTCAGACCAGGGGCTTCCTTTCTTAATATTCAGATCAAAAATAAAGGTCTTCTCTTATAGTTCTTTTTGCCTATATCCAGAATGCGATTCTACCATATTACTTTTTAGTTTTCAGATAGCTGCTTAATGCATCTATAGGTTTTTAGTTGTTTTCAGTAGGAGAGACAGACATATATGTTTATATTATGTTTATAAATATGTTTATATTTATCTGAATTGGCATCAGAAACTTAAATGCATATTGAAAAGATTATATTAAAATGGATGACTTTTTATTTCTATTTCAATTACTTATTTTTCTCCACATATTTTTAGGTTTGGACTTTCTAAACCTTTCTAGGCAAATGGTGCAAATTATTTTTGAAAAAAGACTATAAAACAACATTCCAGGCCTTCCATTGATATTTAGTCTTGTATTTTAATTACCTTACCATCAAGAATTACTTTTTTATATGATTTCATTAAATTTTAAGCCCCCCTCCATTTTTTTTAAGTTTTACCTGTGGCATATTGCATTATTTTCTAAGTAAGAAGTTGTTTAATGGACTGTATCAGTTTAAATAAAAATTCGCAGGCACACCAAAGGACAGAGTGAGCAGGTATCAGAGCTCTGCTAAAACATATCCTGCTCTGTAACATCAACTCCTGCACAACAGCTCCTCCACTATAGTTATGGACAGTCCTCACAATCAATCAGTTTAAGTGTCAGTCCCTGCCACTGATGTGCAAACAGCAACCAAGGTTCAACTATAACAGGAGGGCACATGCAACCTTCATAAGGGACACTACTGGAGCACCCAGATCAGGTGACCAGGGAGACTGCACCACTGAACCCCACAGAACACTTACTACATAAGTCCACTCTAATAAGTCTGAGAGACATAGCAGCTCTACCTAAAACATAGAAACAAAGACAAGGAGGCAGCCAAAATGGCAAAACAAAAAAACATGTCCCAAATGAAAAAAAAAACAGAACAAAGCTCCAGAAAAAGGACTAAACAAAGTTGAGACAAGTGATCTACCAGATGAAAGAGTTCAAAACACTGTTTATAAGGATGCACAATGATATCAATGGTAACTTCAATAGAGATACAAAACATAAAAATAGAGATAGAAAAAGCATAAAAAAGAACAAGTCAGAAATAAAGAATACAATAACTGAATTAAAGCATACATTAGAGGAAATCAGTAGTAGACTAGATAAAGCAAAGGACTTAATCAAGGACTTAGAAGATAAGATAGCAGAAAATACACTATACAACAATAACAAGAGAAAAAGCCCAAAACAAATGAGGATAGTTTAAGGAGCCTCTGGGACAACATCAAGCATACCAACATTCGCATCCTATAGATACCAAAGGAGAAGCAAGACTGCAAGGAATTGAAAACTATTTGAAGAAATAATGATGGAAAACTTCCATATCCTGGTTAAAAGAATAGACATACAAGCCCAGGAAATGCAGAGTTCCAAACAAGATGAACCCGAAGAGGCCCACATGAAGACACACCAAAATTAAAATGCCAAATTTTAAAAACAAATAATCTTAAAAGCAGCAAGAGAAAATCAGTTAGGCGCCTATGAGGGAGCACCCATAAGACTGTTAGCTAATTTCTCAATAGAAACTTTGCAGTCTAGAAGGGGACTGGCACGAAATATTCAGTGATGAAAAGCAAGAATCTACAACTAAGATTACTCTACCCAGCAAAGCAATCATTTAGCATTGAAAGACAGATAAAGAGCTTCCTAGACAAGAAAAAACTAAAGGAGTTCATCACCACCAAATCAGTATTATAAGAAATATTAAAGGGACTTCTCTAATAAGAAGAAAAAAATATAATAAAAATATGAATACTAAAATGGCAATAACTACATCTCTATCAAAAGACATGCACAGAATGAAAGTAAAAGGTTGAAAAAAGTGTATCATGAAAATAGAAATAAAGAAAAAAACAAAGAGAAACAAAGAAAGTTGGGGTAGAAGAGTTATACCAGACAATATAGACTTTAAAACAAAGGCTATAACAAGGAATGAGGAATGAAGGGCCCAGTTATTCCACTTCTGGGTACCTGTCTGATAGACCTAGAGGATATTGTGCTGAGTGGATTAAGTCAGACAGAAAAAGACAAATGTTATATGATTTTACTTAGATGTGAAATATAAAGAACAGGAGAAACAGCAACAACAAAACAGAGACAAACGCATAGATACAGGGAACATTTCGATGGTTGCCAAATTGGAGGGAACTGTTGGGGGATGAGTGAAAGAAGGAGGGGATTAAGAGGTACAAATTGGTAGCTACAAAATAGTCATGAGGATGTACAGCATAACATGGGGAATATAGTCGATAGCATTGTAATAATGATGTATGGTGTGAGAATGGAACTGGATTTATCAAGGTGATCACTTCATGAGTTATACAAATGTTTAATCACTATGTTGTACACTTGAAACTAATGTAATATTGCATGCCAACTGTAGCTAAAAAATAAAAAATTAAAATTAGATAAAAATTCTCATAGTTATAGATACATACTTAAGAACAATGACACAATGAAAGAAAAGAAAGAAAATGTTCAATAATGATCTCACCCATTATAAAAGATGGTAAATCTCTACCTGTTGGATATACATCCATAATCCATAGAGTTTGCTGACTATATGCTTCAAAAGAATATACATATGTAGAATGCTAATTTTTTGGGAGCACACATATATATGCATGTGTATTTAAAATTTTTTTTTTTAATTTATTTTTTTGGATGACATTGGTTAAAAAATTCAAGTAAGTTTCAGGTGTACAGTTTAACAGTAGGCATTTTGTGTTCCCCTCCCATAGTTACATTTCTTTCTGTCACCACATATTTGACCACCTTTACCCCATCTACCTCACCCTTCCATCCTCCCCCCACCCTCTGGTAACCATTAGTCCATTGTCCATGTCCATGAGTCTCTGTTTGTTTGCAGTGTTCATTTGTTGCTTTTAGGTTTATATCCCACATATAAGTGATATCATGTGGTTTTTAACTTTTTCTGTCCAGCTTATTTTGCTTAGCATGATTATCTTGAGGTCCATCCATGTTGTTGTAAATGGTAGTATTTCATCTCTTATGGCTGAGTAATATTCCACTGTACATATGTACCACAGCTTCTTTATCCAATCATCTATTGTTGGTTGCTTCCATGTCCTGGCCACTGTGAATAATGCTGCTATGAACATTGGTGTGCAAATATCTTTTCAGATATGACTTTTCAAATCTTTGGGGTAAATACCCAGTAGAGGGATTGTGGGATCATATGGTAGATCAATTCTTAGTTTTCCAAGGAACCTCCATACTGCCTTCCACAGTGGCTGTACCAATTTACAGTCCCACCAGCAGTGTATGAGAGTTCCTTTTCCTCCACATCCTCTCCAACACTTATCATTTATTACTTGTCCTGTTGATAACAACTTTTCTAATAAATGTGAGCTGGTATGTCATTGTGGTTTAATTTGTATTTCTCTAATAGCTAGTGATATTGAGCATCTTTTCATACGTGTATTGGACATTTGTATATCCTCTAGGGAGAAGTGTCTGTTCAGGTTCTCTGTTCATTTTTTGATTGGATTGTTTGTTTGCTTTTTGGTTGCTATTGAGTTTTATGAGTTCTTTGTATGTTTTGGATATTAGGCCCTTATTGGAGGCATTAGTTGCAAATATATTCTCCCATTCGAATGGTTGTCTCATTTTCTTATAGATTTTTTTTTTTTTTTCTGTGCAGAAGCTTTTTAGTTTGATATAGTTCCATTCATTCATTTTTGTTTTTATTCCTACCTTGCCTTTGAGGTCAAATTCATAAAATCTATTTTTAGTCCAAGGACCATGAGTTTAGTTTCTATGTTCTTATGTTTTCTTCTATGCACTTAATTGATTCAGGTCTTTAATCCATTTTGAGTTGATTTTGGTGTGTGTTGATAGACAACAGTCTAGTTTTATTCTTTTGCAGGTGGCTTTCCAGGTTTCCCAGCACCATTTATTGAAGAGGCTTTCCTTTCTCTGTTGTATTTTTTTTTACATTTTTGTCAAAAATTATTTCCCCACATAAATATGAGTTTACTTCTGGACTCTCAATTCTGTTCCACCGGTTCGTGTGTCTGTTTTGCTGCCAATACCCTGCCATTTTGATTATTGTCGCTTTGTAATGCAATTTGAAGTCCTGCAGAGTGATGCCTCCAGCCTCATTCTTTATTCTCAGGATGACTTTGGCAATTCAGGATCTTTTGTGCTTCCATATAAATCTAAAGATTTTTTTGTTTTATTTTGTTAATAAATACTGATGGGATTTTGGTGGGGATTGCATTAAAAGTGTATAATGCTTTGGGTAATATGGTCATTTTAACTATGTTGATTCTTCTAATCCAAGAAGATGAAAAATCTTTCTATTTCTTTGTATCCGCTTCAATTTCTTTTACGAGATTCTTGCAGTTTTCATTATATAGGTCCTTCACATGTTTTGTTAGATTTATTCCTAGGTATTTTATTTTTTTTGTTGCAATTGCAAAAGGAATCCAGTTTTCCAGTTTTCTCAGCACCATTTATTGAAGAGGCTTTCCTTTCTCCATTGTATGTTTTTTGGCTTTTTTTTTTTTTGAAAATTATGTGCCCATATAAACATCAAAATGGGTTTATTTCTGGACTCTTGATTCTATTCCACTGGTTTGTGTGTCAGTTTTTCTGCCAATATCATGCTTTTTTTTTGATCACTGTTGCTTTGTAGTATAATTTGAATTCGGGCAGAGTGATGCCTCCAGCCTTGTCCTTTTTTCTCAGGATGGCTTTGACAATTCGAGGTCTTTTGTTCTTCCATAAAAATCTGATGATTTTTTGTTCTATTTTTTTTTTTAATGTCGATGGGACTTTGATGAGGATTGCATTAAATCTGTATAATGCTTTTGATAATAAGGCCATTTTAGCTATGTTGATTCTTCCAAACCAAGAACACAGAATATCTTTCCCTTTTTTTTTTTGTATTTTCTTCAATTTCTTTTAATAGGGTCTTACATTTTTCATTATATAGGTCTTTCACATGTTTTGTTAGATTTATTCCTAGGCATTTTATTTTATTTTTGTTGCAATTGCAAAAGGAATCATTTTTCC
The DNA here is from genome assembly GCA_028627145.1 of Eidolon dupreanum. NCBI lineage: Eukaryota > Metazoa > Chordata > Mammalia > Chiroptera > Pteropodidae > Eidolon > Eidolon dupreanum. The sequence goes on from CM053507.1 coordinate 65,432,449, forward strand.
ACTTCCTTTTCTGATACTTCATTATTAAAGTTTAGGAATGCCATAAATTTTTGAACATTGATTTTGTATCCAGAAAATTTAATGTATTTGCTTATGGTTTCTAGTAGTGCTCTGATGGAGTCTTTAAGGTTTTCTCTATAGAGAACCACATCATCTGCAAATAGTGACAGAATGACTTTTTTGTCTCCTATTTGGATGCCTTTTATATCTTTCTCTTGTCTGATTGCACTCTCTAGGACCTCCAATGTTCTATTGAATAACAGTGGCGAGAGTGGACAGCCTTGCCTTGTTCCTGATCTTAAAGGGAAGGTTTTTAGATTTTCACCATTAAGTATAATGTAGGCTGAGGGTTTGTCATATATGGCCTTTATTATGTTAAATTTCTTTCCTTCTATACCTATTTTGTGAAGTGTTTTGATCATAAATGGATGCTGTGTCTTGTTGAAGGTTTTTTCTGCATCTATTGATATTATCATATGATTTTTATTTTTTAATTTATGTGATGTATCATATTAATCAATTTGTGTATGTTGAACCATCCTTGTGCCCCTTAGATGAAGCCCACTTGATTATGGTGCATAATTTTTGTAATATGTTGCTATATTTAGTTTGCCAGTATCTTATTTAGGATTTTTGCATCTGTGTTCATGAAAGGTATCTTTCTGTAGTTTTCTTTTTTGTGTGTGTTATTTTTACCAAGTTTTGATATCAAGGTAATATTGGTCTCATAAAATTAGTTAGAAAGTATTGCCTCATCTTCGATTTTTTGGAAGAGTTTGAGGAGAATAGGTATTAAATCTTTGAATGTTTGGTAGAATTCACTGATGAAGCCATCTAGTTCTGGACTTTTACTTTTTGGTAGGTTTTTGATGATTGTTTCAATTTCCATGCTAAAGATCCATCTATTTAGATTTTCCAGTTCTTCTTTATGTAGTCTCAGAAGGTTGTATTTCTCTAAGTACTGTCCATCTCTTTTAGGTTATTAAATTTGGTCTTATATACTTTTACATAATATTCTTGTATGAATCTCTGTATTTCTGTAGTGTCTATTGTAACTTCTTTTATCCCTGATTGTGTTTATTTGTGTCCTTTCTCCTTTTTCTTGAGTAAGTCTAGTCAGGGATTTGACAATTTTATTAACCTTCTTAAAGAATCAGCTCTTTGTTGCATTTCTTTTTTCTTTTTTTTTGTTTTCAATTTCATTTAATTCTGCTCTAATTTTGATTATTTCTTTCCTTCTGCTTACTTCAGGCTTCACTTGTTCTTCCTTTTCTAGTTTTTTTTAAGATGAAGCATTAAGTTTTTTATTTGGCCTCGTCCTTGTTTTTTGATATGAACTTACCTCTTATGACTGCTTTTGCCATGTTCCAAAAGTTTTGATATGTTGTACTATCATTATCATTTGTTTCTATATATCTCTGAGTCTTCTTTTTAGTTCTTCTTTGACTCAGTCATTCTTCAGTAGCATATTGTTTAATTTTTATATATTTGTGGTTATTTCCACTTTCTTTTTGCAGTTGATCTCCAGTTTCAAAGTATTATGAGCAGAGAATGTGGTTGGTATGATTTCAACCCTCTTATATTTGTTGAGGCTATCTCTGTGTCCCAGTATGTGGAACATGAGAATGTTCCATGTGCACTAGAGAAGAATGTATAAGCAGCTGTTTGGGGATGCAAGGCTCTGTAAATGTCAATTATGTCCAGCTGGTCTAATGTGTCATTTAAGGATGTTATTTCCTTATTGATTTTCTGCTCGGACCATCTGTCCATATCCAACAGTGGGGTATTTAGGTCCCTTACTACGATAGTGTTTTGGTCTATTTCTCCCTGTAGTTCTGTTTTTAATTGCTTTATATATTTCAGATCTCCTTGATTGGGAGCATAGATATTAATAAATGTTATGTCTTCTTAGAACATGATTCCCTTTATCATTATGATGTGTCCCTCAGTAGCTTTCTTTACCTTTTTTATTTTTTAGTCTATTTCATCCAATATTACTACTGGCAATCTAGCTTTTCTCTGAATGCCATTTGCTTAAAATATTATTTTCCACCCTTTCACTTTGAGTCTATTCTTTTCTTTGGAACTGAGATGTGTTCCTAGAGGCAACATATGGTTGGATTTCCTTTTTTGATCCATTATGCAACTCTGTGCTTTTTAATTGGTGAGTTCACATACATTTACATTTAGGTGATTATTGAAATATGAGGTCTTCTTATAGCCATAGCCATTATATCTTTTGCTTTCTGGTACCTCAGCGTTTCCATTGCTTCCTTGTCCTTGTGTCTGTTTTATTTGTTGTTGTTGTTGTTTTTTTTGTTTGTTTTTATTGTGGTTGGCTTTTTTGGGTTTTCCCTCTGGTCCCTCTTATTTTATGGTATATACTTCAGTCACCATTATGGATATGTAAAGGATAGTTATATATATAGTAGCCCATTTTCTTCTGTGTGTGCCTTATCTCCATTTTCCTTTTTAAATCTGGATCTTTGAATCCTCCCCTTTTCAGTCATTGTTGTCTAAATTTGTCCCTATGTATGCTGAACATTCATTACTATCTTGCTATACCAAATCTCTTCTTATTGTTTAAGCTTATAATGCCCCTTTCTTAGTAAGGATTGCACTTCTCTGCTTCTGTGCCTGATAGTCACTTTACTCCTGATCATTTTTTGTCATGTTGTTTTAGGTGGACTGACCCCTTTCATTATTTCCTGTAATGCAGGCCTCACAGTGAAGTATTCCCTTAGTTTTTATATGATTGGAAAGGTCTTTATTTCTCCTTCATATCTAAAGGAGAGCTTTGCTGGATACATTATTCTTGGTTGGTGGTTCCTTTCATTTAATAGTTTGAATATTTGATTCTACTCCTTTCTGGCTTGTAAGATTTGTGCTGAGAAGTCTGACGATAATCTAATGGGTTTACTTTTGTAAGTTACTCTTTCTTTCTCCCTGGCTGCCCTGAGAATTCTGTCTTTGTCATTGATTTTTGATAATTTTAATACAACGTGTCTTGGTGAAGGCCATTATGTGTTCTGTTGACTTCTTGAATTTTAAGCTCCAGCTTATTTCTTAGATTTAGGAAATTCTCATCAACAATTTGCCTGAAAATGCTTTCTAGTCCCTGCTCCTTTTCCTCACCTTCAAGAATGCTCATTATTCTTATGTTTCCTCTCCTGATGGTATCAGTTAGTTCTTATATTTCTCTTTCATTTTTTTTCCCATTTTTTGGTTTCTCTCTTTTTCTTCTGATTTATTTCTAAATTTCTGTTTTCAATATCATTGCTCCTTTCCTCCATTTGGTTAACTCTATTTCCCAAGCTTGCTATTTCACTTTTCAACATTTGCAGTGTATTATTTTTCTCCTGAAGTTCTATTCAGTTCATTTTGATGGTTTCAATCTCCTTGCTCTGCTCATCTAGTTGTTTTTTCAATTCCTGAAATTGTTGTTATAATTTTTTTTTATCTCATCGAGTTTTTTCAGAAGTACCATCCTGAATTCTCTGTCATTTAAGTTGCATATTTCTACGTTTGTATGCTTATTTTCTGGAGATTTCTCTTTATTTCTGAAATGCCTTGTCACCTTGGTTGTTCATGCTGTTTAAGAGACTATTTCTCCACCTGGGCATTAATGGAAGTGTATTCTGATTTTTTTTCTGTAAAGATTTATTCTATAAAGGTCTCTCTTTAGCCTGTTGCAAAGAAGGCATTTTTCTTTTGGTTTCTAGGAGGTGATGTCTAAGCCTCTTGGATCCCTGTTTTATATAAAGTCTTAATCATGCTCACTGCCCTCAGTCTCAGTCCTTGTCTGTGTTAGTGACAGTTTCAGTAGTGTTTTATCAGATTCCCCTGGGTCTCCGCGGTGTTCACGCAGAGGATATGGGGGAGGGGCCCTCTTGATTGGTGGCTGCAGCTCAGCCTTGTGTTTTGCAACCACGGCTGATAATAATCACTTGTTGTTTCTCTACTGTCCTCACTTCTCCGTTTTCTGCCTTGATCCATGGGCACTGCCATAGGCTGCGTATTCATAGCTCTCCCAGGCCAGGTTGTTCTGGGAACCTGCTGCACCTTCTCTCCTCCCCTACCTCCTGCAGGGAGCTCCAGCTGGGAGAGGCAGCTTCTTTGTTTCTCCCACTCTTTGCCTGACTCCCACCAGAGTTCTGACCCATGGTAGCTCTAATGCGCACATCTAACATTCAGAAGTGCTGGTGTGTCGACTGTGTGCTTTTTTGTTAGTATTAAATGTTCAGCTTATTGTTGTTTCAAGGGGAGAGATCTGCAAATGTTTCTCACTCCATCACGTTTTTGACATCACTCCTAGAATGCTAATTGTTTGGCAACCTCTTACTACTGATTGACTTGACATATACCTTATAATTTTTTTCCAATGATATAGTCATCACAACTCATTATATATATTTTCTTAAATAATTAAAGTTATACCAAACATTTTGTGGTGTTTAATAGTAATAATCTAAGTAAGTCCAGTTTTATCCTGTCTAGTAAGAACACTGGGGTGAGAAGTATAGAACATAACTTCAGTATTGCAAAAAATTATATATGCCTGACCTTGTTTGAATTTAAGTAGCAAAACTGACTTATAACAAAGCTGGTAAGGGTAGAGGTAAAGGTTTTTCAGAATCTGAAATTAAAAAAAGTAAAAAAGGTTATGTTTCCCTAAGGTAACTCTTTTGTAGTAGACTATAACAAAGCAATAAAGGAATAGGCAATACTTGCATACCCACTGGACTATTTAAATATTACTGTGAGTGAGAACAAAAGACTTCAAAATTTCCTTAGCTCTCTTGTTTAAATCTATATGGGAATACAGATTTAGAGCTAAATGGAGCACAATCACACAGGAGCCTCAGGAGGCTACAAGGACTATGAATATTGATGGGAATTCACTTCTGTGTTGTGCTCTGAACAAATGACAATGTAGTAAACAACTATTTCCTTGGAGATGCAAATAGATTCCATAGGCTGTGAACTGAGACTCTTTCCCAGTCACATCTTATTCAAAGCAAACAATGTTATTTAGAAAGATACACATATCCTAACAATTAGATTGAGTATGGCAAACTAGAAACAAAGAAACAGAATTAGTTCCAACTCATTGTAACAATAAACAAGACTTTTTCTCTCTCCCAGAGTAAGCTGGAGATGGCATTATTTTTGTTTCAGACTTTCAGAAATAAGTGAATACACTCCATCAAAGTTGCCTTTGAGTATTTAGCAAGATTTTGCTGAATCTAAATTCTACCAATGCTACCCTTCAGAGAGATACAGTATTTTCCAGAAGATTGTTGCTAATATTTTCCCTCATGTTAAAAAGTTCTATTTATCAAATAGGAAAATTTCTCTCTAGAGTCTGTCATAATTTATAAGTGAACTTTCAGATTACAAAATGCCACGAGGAGCTAAAGGGAAGGTAAAAAAGGTAGACTAGTTGATGCAAAATCTGAAAATGATATTCTAAAGAGAAAAATATCTATTTTTTCTTTTTGGAAGAGAAAAGTTGCAAATGGAAATATGGAGAAGAAAAAATTTACTCAACCTGAAGGCAGATGAGCAAATCATCAGAAATAATGGAGTTAAATAGTAAAACTGTCCTTATAAAATTTAGCATGATGTCTGTAAATAATTACAATACTTTAAAGCATTAGTTTAAAGAGCAACAGTTTTTAAAGATCAGGCAAATTTAAATTATTTAAAAAACAAACAAAAAAAGAAGTAAATTTGTGGATCGCTTTATTTTTACAGGGGAAAAAAAATAGTCTCAAAGTCTGTTTTGGAATACCTGTGAATTTCCCAGTAACAGAGGCCACATATTCTTTGTGTGTCAGGACTGAAGCTGAGTTCTATGTACAAAGACAAACAAAGAGTCTCTTTGCATAGCAAATACTAAGTGTCAGTCTATAGCAGTTCTCAGAAATTACTGGAAATGCATTAAGATGGAGCAAAATGTGTTTTTCTGAATTCCTCTTAGGAAGATTATTGCATTTTGAATTATTTTTTAATTAATTAATTTAAAATTTTTTAATTTTTAAAATTATAGTTGATGTTCAATATTATATCAGTTTCAGATGTCCAGTATAGAGGCTACTGTTAGAAGGAATTATTTGGCATGTCCTTGGAGTTGACCTTAATGAGTATGCTCAAGTGATAATAGATGAGTAACAAATTACCTTCCAAGAAACGTGGATTTTTGTTTTTGTTTCTTAACTGTATGGCTTTAGTATTCCCTGTGGAAGGTACAAGTTTGCCAAAAAGCAGAGTAACAGAAAGGCAAGGAGAAAAATAGAAGAGGAGTTTGAGCTTTTCCACCAGTAGCCCTCATTTGTCCCTTCTGACATGAGACCCTCAGTTTATTCTCTAAATAAATATTAAGTATTTACAAATGTCTGTTAAGGCAGTAAATTGTTAGCTTCCTTGGGGCACCCACATGATTCAGTCTAATCTGCTTATATGTTGCCAACATGGGTACTGTATACATGTCCAGTGCTACTTGTTTCCCTTCTTTTTATAGGATATTTTTGCTAATAGGAAGTGGAAAAAGCCAAATTTTTTCTCCGCCTTCACATGTGAAAAGTAGGAACTAAGTGCTGCAGATTCTGTTGGAGACTACTGATTTTGTCAGTTTTTATTAAAACTTTATACTTTCATGCCCAAAACTGGGCTGTCTCAGCTGCCCTAGCTTTCCTCATGCCCATGCTTCTACTAGATCTACTATGCAGAGCTGCTGTCAAATATGCACATGTTCTCACAACTCACATTTTTAGTGCCTTCCCAAGATGCAGCAGAGTCCTGAGGAGCTGTGGTTATTAGATCAATTCTTTTTATTTTGACACACTTGCAACAAGCTGACCCAACCTTGGCCCTATTATCTTGAGCTGTCATTAAAGACCTAAGTCCCTCAGATTATCCATTTTCTCTTTAGTTTTCTCAACCCACACCTGTTCTCCTTGATCAACTCCAAAAATTTCAAATCTTCTCTTTGAGAAAATTCTGTTCTTATTCCTCCTCAATTACTTCACTGATCCTTCCTGACAATACCTGCCTTTACATGAGCACCAGCTCTTCCTTGAGGAAATCATTTTCCTTGCAGATTTCACAAATAGAAGGAAGACTGTTATTCTCCCAAACTCCATTTACAGTCTGGTCTGTGGTTTGAGTCCATGGCCAGAGGCTGCTAGTTGTTCTTGGTTATTCCTTCTCCTTTCTTCTGTAGTAATAGAATGCCCAATTTTTCACTGAGTCATAGTTGTCTTGATTAAGCATATTTCCCAGAATCCTTTATAACTGGCTGGCACATGATTAAGTTCTAGTTAATGGGATATGGTTATTTTGGTGGGACTTTGAAAGGATAGAGATAAACATGTGGGATCTAATCCTATCTTGAACCTGGAAGTTCTGTAAATTTTGAACCTTTTTTGACGATGACACTTCTTCATAACAAATTGAGACTTAGTTTCTCAATTTTAGCTCTTTTAGCTCTTACCTGAGTTTGGCGATAAAGAAAACCAGGCTAGTAAAGAGGGCTTGTTTGGCAAGTTGGGGAGAATATACCCTCTCTAAAGTAGGTAATTTTTACTGAGCTCCAGCCAATTGTATAATCCAGGAACTTGCTCTTTTATCCTGTCCGTAGGTTCATTTACCTTCACTTGTAGAAATGGATTTCAATTGAAAGCAAAACAAATTAACATTAACAGGCCAACCACAACATATCAGTGTGCTCTATCTGGCCTAAGCATCCCCAGATGTGACCACTGTGTTAGAATAACATGATTTAAGAATAACCTGTTCCCTCTGAACCTTTTTTTGCATCAGCAACTTAGTTATGACTTGCAGTTGAAAAATCGATAGGAAACAATGTTTTGAGAATGGAAAAGCTGAAATCTGGGAAGCACCCTCACCTTAGATGTGTCTTAGTCTCAGTTTTATGACACCATGGACAAAGACAATTATAAGTGTGAAGTGGAAAATTCCATCACAACAGGACTGAGCCTGATAGGAAAAGTGATTGACATTTCTCATGTACATGGTTTCTGTCTTTGTATGACTCTAATCACCAATAAAGCTTTTTAAAAGGCAGATCATAGAAGCAGCATCTGTAATGTGTGAGCACGTATGAGAATGTCCTCCTCATAAGACCAATAATGAACTCTGTTTATTGCCATTCAGGCGTCCTTATTACAGTATCCCCCCTGATTTATAGTTTGACTTTACAAAGTTTCAGTTATCCATGGACAACCAAGGTTCAAAAATATTAAAATCACAATTCCAGAAATACATAATTTATAAATTTTAGACTATGCCCCATTTTGAGTAGAGTGGTGAAATCTCCCACTATCCCACTCCATCCCACCAAGAACATGAATTGTCTCTTTATCCAGTGTATCCACACTGTATATCCCACCTTTTAGTCACATAGTAGCTGTCTCAGTTATCAGATTGACTGTGACAGTATTGCAGTGCCTGTGTTCAAGTAACCCTTATATTACTTAATAATGCTCCATTCACATAACTTTTATTATAGTATACTGTTATAATTGTTCCATTTTATTATTGTTGTTCTTAATCTATTATTGTGCCTAATTTATAAATTAAAATTTATCATAAGTATGTATGTATAAGAAAAAACAATATATCTAAGGTTCGATACTATCTGCAGTTTTTGGCATACACTGGGAGTCTTGGAACACATCCTTGCAGATAAGGGAAGACTACTGTATTTCTATTATCCTACCTAGGTTTTTCTTGTATCTATAAAGATATTTTGAGACTTTTTTTGTTAATACTTGGTTATATAACAATATTTCTCTTGCTTGCTTCATGTGTTTGACTTCCTTTAGAGAATACAGTTTCCTGAAGTACTCACAGCCTTGTATTCAACTCTCCACTCCAGAATTAGATTATGAATCAACTTCTAAATCTCTAGTCAGCAGTTTCTAGAATCTTATTTTTTCTCATGTTAAAAATTAGAATATTTCTGTATTCTATATTTCAGAAATTTGTCATATTGTCATAATTCTTTAATATTTACTAATGGTTTGTATCTGTAAATTTTATTTCCTGGTGTGTAATTAGTCAGAATCAAAAATCCTGAAGTCATTTAAAACAACTTATTGCTCTTGTATTATTTTCATTTTTTTTGTTGTTGTTTGCTTGTTCACCATTTATTTAAGCCTGAAGTGTTTGGATTAGGAGTTTGGAATGGAACTAAAATAACTAGATACAGATTTTACTTTCTAAGACTTCAAGGAAGAATGGAGTAAACATGTAAACATGTGGGCTCAAATTATAATAATAATAATAACAATAACAATAATAATAATAATAAAAATAATAAATTGAGCATTGCCAGTGTATGAGGATGACCTATTTGATATGTGCCTCTAGATACTTATTTTTATCTCACAGTGTTATAGGGATGATGCCATTCATTTTACAGAAAAGAGAAGTGCTAACTAAAGAGCTCCAATACGATATTAAAAATTTCACAACTCATAAGGAGAAGTATCAGTATTTAAATCTAAAGTTCATATTCATACCAGGTTACAACTATTGCTAATTACCCTTACTTGACTTGAAATTCTGTCCCCCATTAGTTCAAGTTGACTGTGCCAGTTTGGGCTTTAAGGTCATTCTTCTTAATAGAGAAGCCAGAAACAAAATAGGGTTCAGAAATAATGCTTATTTTTTGTCACCCACCAATGTATTCTAATTCCATCATCAGTGGACATATATGGCTATGCAATACTAATAGAAACATAATATTTCATTGCCTTCTCCCACTACTAGGGAATGTTCTTTTTATCCTCCTTATTCTACCTTTAAACATATTTGTAAATAACCTTTATTTTTTTTTTCTCCTGACTTGTTCACAACTGTCCTTGATATACATTTCAACTTCTCTATCACAAACTTATGGGTTTCTTTCTCCATTGTGTGTTCCTTCTACTTATTTATATGTCCTTTACCTGGAATCATTAAACACCTCTCTGGTGAACAGTATTTTAAATGACATTATGCTAAGTTAAATAAATCAGACAAAGAAAGGAAAAAAAACTGTATAATCTCACTAATACGGGGAATCTAAAAAAGTCAAATACATAGAGATGGAGTGTAGAACAGTGGTAACTAGGGGCTGAGTGGTGGGGGAAATGGAGAGATGCTGGTCAAAGGTACAAAGGTGAAGTTACAGAGGATGAAAGTCTAGAGATCTAATGTATAGCATTATGACTATACCATATTGAATACTGAACATTTTCTAAGAGAGTGGATTTCAGGTGCTTTCATCACTTATAAAGAATGGTAACTATGTGAGGTGATATGTTAATTAGCTTGAATGTTGTAATTATTTCACTCTGTACATCAAATCATCAATTTTACACCTTAAATATATTTAATTTTTATTAAAAATTATTTAAAAAGCAAATACCTTCTTCCCCTATGGTTTGTTCTTATTATGATCATACGCAGCATTTACATTTTCTCTTTAATTGAAATATCTTGCTTCCGAATATATTTGATAATAGCAGTAAACTTTTCTGTCCCCGAAACTTCTGGAAATTAATTTTTTAAAGTCTCCTGTGATTGCATATCAAAAAGTAAAGTACATCTTCTTTTATAACCTTTAATTCAGGCTCCCTAAATACAGTGGTGAAGGTTGTGCTCTATACAAAGATGTCTTGATAAGAAAATACAATTGGAGCTGAATGAACTCTCCAAGTCATGAGCCTGTGGCATGAAGTTTGCACTCCCCTGCATCCCACCCAATGAGACAAGATGCATGTGAGACCAGGCCTAAGGTTCCCTTCCTTGGTTATGGGGACAAGGTGTTTTTCTTCTAAGCGTCCTGCCTTCTCATTTCATCACTAAAGTCTTTTTGGTAATAATTAAATCTAGAACAGAAGTAATCTTCATTACTTTCACTGACTTACTCATTGGACATGAAAAGTCAGCAGGATAATGATACCAAGTGCTCTGCTTTGATCAGTATAAGATTTCTAGCTAAATACAGGATAGGTGAAATTGCCCAACTTTTGGTAGGCACCTTTGCTAATAAAAAATAACTTGTATTAGAAAACATAATTCTCATTGGCTCAGTCTGCTCAGTGGTCAGGAGAAACCAAAATATCTTTAATAAAATAGATATTGTTCTTAATTTAGAGTTAAAAGACTAGTGTTTAAGTCTTGATATTAGTTTCCTTTTATTAGCACCACCTTTCAAAAGTAATTAGTCTTCCTTGTATCTTTTTACCTTCTATGAAATGAGATTAAATGGACTAATATAAAAGAGGTATTTTAGAAATATTATAGAAATTAGTATAATGAGAATAATAACAGAATCTCTTGTGTTTTTCACCACTTTTGTTATCCTCACCTAAGTGAATATCTACTAAGCCAAAATCAGATGGACCATAGGTAATCATTGCTTTGTTATGTTTGTGGCTTTGTGTTAAAAACTAATTTTAATGAATATTCTATGACTTTATTATTTTATCAAAAGTTAGAGTCAAAATATTTTGACATGTACTTTTATTGGTTATGACTTAGCATGACACAGTACTTTGCTTATTGAATGATTACTTAAATGCCTTATTGTATTTATAGAGTAATTGTCATGAAAAATCTATTACCTAAGTACTCAATCATGTATAGCACTCTATTGTTCCATAAAATTTTTCAAATATTTATAAAAAAAGAGATAACTTTTAACTCATATACCTTGGTATCAGACTAACATGTTTGAATTTTGGCTCTGAAAAATACTGGCTGTGTGATCTTCGGCAAGAAGTAATTTTAATTCTCTGAGTTTCAGTTAATTTATCTAAAAAATAATGATAAAAATACTTGTTAACTGCAAAGAATAAATGAGGTAGAGTAAGATATTGTGCACGAAGAGTACATTATCCTTTGTTAATTGCTAGTCTTATTCTTAAAAAAAAATGACACCGTATGCCATTATAAAATTAAGAGTCCACCTAAGGTTATATAATACTGTTGCACAAGTCCAGGGGGTGCCATTTTCATAGCATTCCATGTAAATGGCATGCCCTGAGCAAAGCCTTTGTTGTGCAAAGCCTTAGTTTTGAATGCAAGCAACTAACTCCATGGTTTCCAAATTCAATTAATTCAAAAGACATATATATTCGGTGTCTGCTAGAAGCCCAGCACTGTGCTCGGTGACAGGAAAACAAAGACATATTATATAGGACATTATCCTTTTTCTAATAAAGTATATTTTTTAATAAAAATTTCAGATGTAGAATTATGTTAGAGAAAAAAGAAAAGAAGCAAGGCCCTTTGCTTTCACATATAGCTCCTCGTTGCATGTTAGGAAAAATCTCCTTCTCTGGGTGAAGAGTTAGAAAAAGCTATTTTCTATCAGGTGGGGTGCAGGAAAGTACAAGCTTCTTGCCATTGCCCCTTGACTTGGAGAGTTAAAATTAGGCTGATTTCAGCTCTCAATCATATATCTGAACAAAGCACCTTTGTTCAGAGCACAACCTGAAAACCTTACTTAGAGACCCCGAATGGAAAGTTATAAAAGAGGACACATTTTACTTTCAGATATGCTATCACAGATGATCCAGTGACATTACCTAGTGAAACTTCAAAATTTTGCATTATTTGTATGAATCTAAGTTACCATATCTTGGCTCATTGTTGCATTCAATGAGATTTGAATTTGACGTTTACAAAAATCGAACAGCAATTTAAAAATTTACTGTAGTGTTTAGAGAAAATATCAAAAAGGATTGTATTCATACAATAGAACTTAATTTTTTCTTTGTGTCTTTCTCTTTCAATATCTCATACCCATAAGTAGGTAGGGGTGGAGGAAATATGTTTTTTCCTGTCCCACCGGTTTAAGTCATTGGATGTTTATAGGAATTGGTTTTATTTATAAGTAGAAAAAAGATGAGAAATGTTGTAATATAGTGTGATATTTAAAAAAAAAAATTCTCATTTACAGACATCATTGACATCCATAGAGTTAGTGAACTAAGCTGGCGTATTTCTTTTTTATCCATTACTAGCTAAAGTTAGTAGTGGTGTATTACAAATTATTTGTCTCCCAAATGTCTTGTAAAATATACCCCAAACTAAAGTTTAAATAAAACAAACTGCTCTACTTCTTTTTGACTCCTAACCCTAAAGGTTCATGAAAAATATATACACTTTGGGATAGGGAACAGATAATTAATGGTTGCCTATAATTCTGAAGCTGAACATGTTCACTCTGGGTAATTACACCAAATCAGGCAGAAACACTATTATCAGATGTTAAATGTTATTGTACCACTAGGCTTTTTACCTTTGTTTTTCCACTTGAGATGAGACATGACACCTTAATTGAATATATCCTCAAGTTGATGACGAATTTTAAAATTTATAAAAATACTTTCCCCCTACTGAGTACTCAAGAACAGTTCTAAAAGTAGCTGAGACTAATCTCACAAGTCTCCAGATAACAATGTATTTTACCTTATCATTCTAAAGTCTCTTCTGGAGAGGCATTAAGTACCTCTATGTTTATAATTGTGTTTTAAGCTTTAAATACATGGTTTTCAAATCTATTTTTACTTTTTTTATTCATATTTTTACAGCTATATCTGAGTGAAAGAAACCTAAGAACAAAACTGAGAAGCATATCACTCTAGGATTTGTAAGTACATGAGAAGTTGGTTTGCCTAGCACCCCAGTTTACAAATGAGGACAATGAAACTCATAGAATTTCATACTTAAAAAAATCATCACGTTTGTTTGTGGCTTATCAAGAACTAATACCCAATTCCCAGTTGTGTGCATTCAACTCTAGAATGCTCCCAAGGAATCAGAGCTCAAACTAATGTCAGCACTTGGACAAAATTGAGACAATGAATGTTATTCAAACTATATTTTATAAGTTTATGCCCATCATTCTTAAGATTCAGTGTTGTTCAATAGTCACAGTAATTTTGAAAACACATGAAAAAATAGTTGAGATAATTAGGGAGAGGTAAAGGCATAGGAGTGAGGGAGAGATAAAGATAGGTATATTAATTAAATATCTTCCATAACTATTTTTTGACTAATAGGGTATGTATTATTCTTTATATTTAACTGTCAATGAAGATATAGAAAATACAAACTGCTCTTCTAATTATTCTCTTTCCTTATTTAATATTTTTTAAATCTTTATCTTTTAAAAATTTTTGGTTGAAATTAGATTAATTCTTTCTTCAATATTCTTCATTCAAAAGATTTAGAAATAATTATTTAGATCAAGAATGGGACAAAACAAAAAAATTATCTGTTGTTTCAACTGTATATGTTTACTCTAAAAAAAAAAAAAATGAAGAGGCTAGGTTGTGGAAGTGAGAGGAGGGAATTAAAGATGAATTGTAGGACCATACAGGACATTCCACATAAAATACTGGTTTGAGAAAAGCTATTTTTTTTTTTAGATTTACACCTATTTAACTTTCAGTGATGCTGAGACATTTAATTGAAAGAGACTACTAGGCAGGAAGGGATCTTGCTCATAATCTCATAATTTCTAGTTATTTAGATTGTGCAAGTTTCCCAAGGGACAGTTAAGCAAAAGAAGGACAAAGATCAAGAACTAGACCTTAGAGGATTTGCATGTTTAAGAATGAAATTAAAAAGCTGAGAAATAGAGTAATCAAAACAAGAAGCAGAGATTGAGAAGTGAATATAAAAATTAAGGTAATTTAGTATCCCAAAAGCCAATGCTGAAAAGCAGTATTTGAGAACTACCTGCCCTTAAATGAGCCGGAAATATTGGTGAATATTAGTTGCAAAGGAGCCAGTTTACCCAGGGTATCTGACACTTAGACCTCCTCAATATATCTGTGAGACTTGGTCATTTTAACCTGTCTGAATCCCACCTTCAGAATTCTGGAGTCATTTACGGTTGAAATAAAGGATCACAAATATGTCTTTAAAAGTGGTTTGTCCTAAGTAACTGTAGACAGAATAAATGTTGAGCATTAAAATAATTGTAGGATATATAAATATTTTTGGTGCTTATTCTTCTTCTTGACTCATCATTTTCTTAATTGATATGCTGACTTTTCCAGTCTGATTTCTTCTTTCCTGGTCTACTACTCCAGTGCTGTGAAGAATATGTATATAGTTTTAGAACTCAGGGCATCATTCCATTTATTCTCATTTCATGAGAAAGAAGCAGATGCAAAATAGGCTTAGTGCTTTGCCAAAAAACACAGTCAACTGGCTTCAGACACTGGTCTGAACTTTCTAGATTGACATGATGAGCTAACAGTAATTTCTCTTATTTGAAGTGCATATTTAAACTGTTTCAAGGATAGAGATGTTTAAATAGAAGATAATAAAGGCTAAATCTCAACTTTACTGTGACTCTGTGACCTTAAATAAGTTACTTCATCTTTAAGCACTTTTTCTCATACATAATATAAACATAGTAATGGGAATTCATGTAGATTTGTGGAGACAAAATAGATACATGTAAACCCTTAGAACAGTATCTGAAAATAGTAAGCAGTCAATATATGTTAGCTATATTGTTGTTGTTATTATTACTATTGTTACTTTTTGTTTTTCACAAAACAAACTTTAGGCTTCTCTTCAAGGACTTCACTATAATGTGTACAATTAATTTAGTAAAAATTAAACAATTATGTTTCTGAGAAATTTATAAATTTAGAGGACTTTAATTTGATTCTAATTCTGCTGTTTATTATCTGAGAAAGTCATTTGAACCTCTTTTTCCTTTTTTAAAAGAAGGTAGAAAATGATTTCTGTCTCTTGAAATTACTTGAATATCAAAAGAAATAATGCATATGAAGGAATTATGTAAATTATAAAGAGATGTATATAAGCAAGACAATTTTTTGCTTAACCCTTCATAGGACACTAAATCCAGTGGAACCTTTACCACAAAATTGTTACTTAAATAGAATACAGAAGCAGGTTGTATAACACCATTCATTTTCTCTTGCTTACACATATTTGACTTCTTCCTTTTCTTTCCCCTTTCTCTTCTTTCCTTCCTCTCCCTATCTTCCTTCCATTTTTTCTTTCTACAATTAGTTTTGAATGCTACTATATGGCAGGGCCTATACTATATATTGCAAATAACAAAATTAATTTCCCCTCAAGGGATATATTTATCAAATATGGAAAACAAACACACACCAAATGAATAAATTATGTGATATGATAAGTGCAACAGTAAATATTTGAACTGTTGGGGAAGTCTAGTAACACAGTTATTGACTTGGATCTTTGGGAATGTATCTTCATCTATTTGTATTCTCTTTGTATTACAAAATCTTTAAACGCAGAAAAGAAAAGTTGAGTCTTAGAAGTGAAGTCATGAGTACCTTGGCAGAACAGTCATCATAAATGCAGATGCTTGAGAATTACTTGTTAATTATTAATTAATTAATTGATTTGAAAATATACAAATATTAAATTTTAATTATTTAATGAGAGATTTTTGATTAGGAGTCTAATAATTTTATAAAATAACTGACATTTTCTGAAATCTCAGCTTGGTGTTCTATATATAATTATTGTTATTATTAAAATATGACTATCTGCTATTTACAATGAAAGGCAGTTTCTAAAACATGTTTTTTTTAAATCAGCATCCAAATTCCAAATAAATTCTCTTATTTTTGAATTAAACTTAAAGTATGAGGAGGAAAAATCTGATCAATATTTGAAATATTGTCTCTTAATGACAAGTACCAGCATTTTAAAATTCATATCAGTGCGAAGAAATCCTGAAGTAGAAGGTACAATTTTAGCCCTTTATAAAATGTAATCCAATGAAAAAGAACAGAAATGATATTTATATTGAGATACAAGAACACAAGTGAAGAATTGTCAGATCAATTGGTATAATTATAGTTGGGTGACTTAGTTTGAGGATGACTGTAAAAAGAATTCCGGAAAGATCTCGATGAGCCTTTAATCTCTCTTTTTGTGGTTTATTCTCATAGTTATTATTTCTTTGGTTATTTGTGGTAATTGGGACATATCATAACCTTTCCCCCTTCTTAGCTGCGTCATCACTGAACATCTTTCTGTGCGTCCCGGTCTTTCATCCACCCATCTGTCTAACTGTTGCATTCCCCTCCTGCCGTGTCTCATTCCTCTTGGCTCCTAGCTCAGCTTTGCTCTCACCCACCTCTTCTTTTTCTGCTCCAATGCACAACGAGCTCAAAATGGCATCAAACTGATCTCCCTTTACTCAAGGATCACAACACCATTGCCGCAAAATACAGGAAGTTTCTAAGTTGACTCATCTTCCTTGTCTTTCTGTCTGCTAGGTAAATGATATTTTAAAAATAATTTAAATTGCTTAATACAGATTGTATCAAATTAAGTGACTCTTCCCTCATGGCACTTGAAAATTTGTTTCCAGTTCATCTTAGACTGAATGTTATATTATATTTTAATCATATTCACACAAATTTATTATTATGGGGTTTATTTAAAGCTTATTTCATATGTAATCTTATGATGAATTTGCAAAATAAATATTACCGTAAACAGTGAAAATATTTGTAGCAAATAGTCAGAATTACATTGAAAATCTTGAAATCATATCTTTCTCTATAAAAGTTCTTAACCCCCCAAAATGGTTATTAATTTATTGGCTACTTATTATATCTGACCACATTGATTAAATTCTAGGGAGATTAAAGAAATAAATAAAGAATTAGACAAGGAGAGGTTACTCTGGCTATAGAGACATATCGTATGAAATAATAGTGAACATAATGGAGCTCTCTGTGCCATGCACTATTTTAAGTGCTTGTCACATAACTATACCATTAATACCCACATCTTACAAGTGAGAAAACTGAGGCCATAGATTATAACATATCCCAAATGACCTAGCCAGTATGAGGCTGACCAAAAGTTTGAGCTCACTCAAGTTTCCAGAGATCACTCACTTAACCTATTATCTACTCAGTAATGATATTAAAAGCCTTCCGTTTACCTTAAGTATATTTTACATAAAATCTAGTAGATGAGCTCAGTGAGAGGCAATCAAGATATCTCATGTTCAAAATACATATTTTTATACTAATACTCATGAACATCAGAACATCCAACCTTCCCAAGAAGGCTCCATAACCTTCTTGAACCTCCCTTTTCTCAGGTGTATAAAAAGAAAAATAAAAGGCTTATCTCGTTAAGTTATTGTGCAGATTACATGAAGTACTAACACAGTGGGCACACAGGAAGTGCCCAGTAAATAGTAAATAGTTGTTATTTTTAGTGTTATTATCTCATGGTAAACACATCCATTTTAAATGTCAGTCCTTTGAAATCATCTCTTCTATTTTGAAATTCAAATATCATTTACTTGCTCAAAATGGAGATATCAAGCTATTGAGTGGAAGAAGTTAATGGGCTTTCAAGAGCAATTCTTCCTAAGAACATCTGTTTCCAAATCTAAAATGTGGAAGTATTTGTTGAGGTTCCCAGCTTTTCAAACTCCCTTTTTTGCGTCATGCGTTTCCTGTGCAATTTGAATGCAACAACTTAATTATTTTTATTTATTTATTTTTAACTGACACTTCTATCTTTCTTTATGGACACGTCTCTCAAAGGACAAACTATTTTACTCCATGAGCGTTAGTTACTCTTACAAGATGAGTAGAAAACCCATAAAGTTACATTGAGATGTAGATACCAGGGATTTGTTTCCTGATTTACATTTGTGCTTTAGCAAAGCTAGGATTATAGCATGACATTGACCTTTCAGATTAGTGGAAAACAGTAGAAGCTGAGAGTGTTAAATCCTCAAATGCCACAAACTTAGAGAATCTACTATAAATTCAGTGCTGTAAGAATACTGTGTAGTTCTAATATGATTGTAGTTTTAGCATACCACAATTAGTCAAGATGTATCACATTTAATTTTCAAGTATAGACCATATATATGGTCCATTTCTAAAGCTTTTTTCAGAGTGTTACGTGTAGCAAAACTTGTAAGGAATTTTGCCACTATTTTTCCCTTATTAAAAGAAAATTGGTCATTTTAGAGAAAATAAAATCCATATGTTTATAATTAATTAGTGTATAGCTTCTGAAAAATTTATTTATGGCACTAACTACCTAATGTTCAAGAAGCTTTTTGGTTTTTCAGAAGTTTTCCTTTTAATAGGAAGTTATACTTTTCTAAATATCAACAAATTCAATTCCCCAAAGATTTGAAGGCAGTTCGAAAAGTTTAGATGGTTTCTACTGTTGGCAAAATCACATTTTCCAGATGTATTTTAACAAATTTAAAGGTTGTGGATTTTTTAAAAAATAGAAATCCTTTAGGTCATCAACATTCAAATAAGTGATATTTTAGTAAACAATTTAAATATCTAGTTTTAATTGTTGAACATTAACCCTGTTATAAAAATCTTAAACATGGAGCAGCCTCAGTGATCTGTTTGGAAAGATTAAGTTTAAAAAAGGCAAGATCCAGGTTTTCCTTGAATTCTCAAAATTTGCTTGTATGAACTTTCCTAAATTATCTAGTTATATGTTAAATCATTATTTCTATTTTGCCTTAATAGTTATGGTGACTGGTTTTTTACTCCTTCACTTTAAGATATGAAATTAATTAGAATAAGTATATTGTGTGAGAGCTTTAAATTATGAGGTGCAGTTTTATAATATTGGTCAAAATTTGCATTTATATTTTTTTATATGAGCCTTAATTGTTAACTTTTATTTGTTTGATCTACCTTTTATTAATGTACCACAAAAGATGGTCTACAACACACTTACTATATTTTTTGCTATGCCTTTATCAGGAAAATAATTATTTTTGCCTGTGCATGTGTAAGATTATATCTTTTAGTTAAGGGCAAAGAGAAAATTATTATCAGCATTGCACCATTTTTATATTAAATTATCTGTTCAGCACTCAACTTTTCTTTTCTTAGCTCTTGTTTAGTCCTCAGCTTCTTGAAATGCAGTCACTTCTCTTTTCTATCCAAGTTGCTCTTATTATGGTCACTTGTGATGTCCTATTTGCCGTAGTCCATAGTCTTCATCTTTCCCTACTTCCCACGGGTAATTGTCATTACTGATTCTTCTTTCTTTTAGGGAGGAACTCAACTTTTTCACCTTAGGCAAGAAGAGAAAGTATCTGACCATGTCTCTTTGCTTCCTGGAAGTTATCATTTTTTAATCCACCACCCTTAGGAAAGGTAGACAAATAAACAAACAAATAAAAGTTTTTGCCACACACTGTCTCTATATAGATTCATATGTATTTAGTTTTTTAAATTTATTGTCCCAAACATAGAGACAAAAAGAAAAAAGGCAAACGAGTGAAGTTATAGATATGTATCTATACCTTCCACACCATCTCCAGAACCTCAAAATTAGCTACCTTTGTAAAAAACAGTGTACAGCAATCGCTGGGCATTTAGGTCACTGTCTTCCATTCAGAACTGCTACTGGAGTGGCTGAATCACATTAGAGGAGTGGAGAGCGTAAACAGAGACCAGGATTTGCATCACTCTACTGCCTGTAAGGCTTCTAGCTATAATCCCTGGATAGTTGTCTTTTTGTACTTGTAGTCAATTGTATTTTATATGGAAAAAAAAAAAATCGAGTTTGGGTATTTCTCTACAGAGGGACTAAGTGTCTAAACATGTTTTACTTATTACAGAGAATATCTGTACCTACTTTTCACACACACATATGCACACATACATTATCTATCTATCATCTATCTATCATCTATCTATCTGTCTACACACACACACACACACATACACACACACACACACACACACACACACACACATATATTCCTTTGGAAATTCTTCTAGCAACCTACATATTTCAATGAATAGTTTGAGTATGTAAGCTCTATATGTATGTTATAAAACACAAGTCTATCAAAATATTCTTTGGGAATCAGAAATTTTCAGTCTTGTTGAGCCACCTTTGCTAAAATTGTTTATACTCTGACTCAGTTTTTCCAGTCATGGTTTGGGCAAATTTTGTCCATATTTTGTCTGTTTGTCTTGTGCGAACCTTGTGAAAGAATGTGGTCAATTGATACATTGTATTATGCATGTTGTGCATAGTTTTTCAGAAAGATGATATTTCAAGATCTCACCAAATTAGTTGTGACTGGGGAAGAGAGCCTTAGACTGCAAATCTTGTATTCTATCAAACATATTGCAAAAATGGCAATGCAGGAGAGGAATCTAAAATTGGAGTACACTTTTCAGTGGTCATGAAATCTTTTATCACATTTAGATAGGGTGAGCTCCTGCTGCAAAAGTTTCACCAAATAAAGAGAAAAAGCAAACAGAGACAAAAAAATTTTCAAGTCCCACAACCACAAATTACTTCCTACAAATTCCTTAATTAATGTTATTAATAACATAAATCTATGTCATGCTAAAATTAGTAGTTCCCCTGCCCAAAGCATCAAATTTAATGCTACACGAGAGAAAAACAAGCAAGTAAATAAACAAAAAAACCTTGGACTTGACAGGTTAGGTAGAAAAAGGTATGAAATATTTTTTCAATACTGTAATTTTAAAATGATAACGAGCTATCCAATCACACAAATTGAAAAAATATTAAATTATATATGATATAATTATATTCTAAGAATTTCAAACTACTAGAATTAAAGTGTGAGTGTAGTAAATACACTGATACAAAATAAATACACTAACACCCTCCAATAAATTCTTTGCAAGCTAATAGTTATTCATTTTAAAATACAGGTCTTTATATAATTTAAAATTACATTACATATATTTTTAATAGCCCCTGAATACAAAATCAAATATGGTTCTAATTCAAAACACATATACTTACCAAGAAATATGCAGAACATATATGAAAAGAAAATTCTACTGAGAGATATAGAAAAAAGATGAGTAAACAGAAATTAATTACATGGTCTTCAAATATTTGTGAATTTTCTGCAAATTAAGTTGTATATTTTATTCAATAGCAATTAAAATTAGAAAGGTTTTTTATTTGAAAATTTGTAAACAATATCTAGAAAAATAAATGGATAAAAACACCCAGAAAAATTCTGAAAAAGAATTATAATGGAGGCACTAAACTTATCATACATGAAAGTATAACTTAAACTACATTGATTGAAAGTGTACTGAGACTCTAAGAATAAATTAGTCAATGAAACAGAATAAAATCTTCATAAATTGACAGCAGAACTAATATTTGAAAAAAGTGGTTTGTTGATTCATTAAGTTTTCAGTTATAAAAAAAAAAGCAAGAGGCAATTGGATATCTATTTGAGAATGAAAATAAATATAACAAATAGACCTCTAAGTCATATCTCATATCAACATGAGTTCCAAATATATTAAAGATGTAAGACAAGTGCAAGTAGAGATATTGATCAATATTTTAATATTTTTGTCCTACAAAACCCTCTAAGCATTCATCAATGAAGATTACAAAGGGTGAATAATAATATTTTGATTGAATAAAAATTGAAACAGTATTTGACAAATACATTATGAAAAATTAGGAAAACATTACTAGAGATATATATTTGTAAAATATCTACACTAATAATGTTTTTAATTATAAACAACAGAAAATCATAAACAAAATAATAGAACATTTACCCTACCTCACATTATCACTAAAAGACCTTGTCTCAACATTACTCCTCTAGGTTCAACATCTCCATTCAGTATCTCCATGGCATCCATTTGGCCATCCTTGATCATGTGACTTTGAGCTACTTGACAGAAAATGAAGAGAGAAAATGTTATTTCCCCTTTCGCTTCCAGACGGGAAAGCAGGGTGGAACTCTCTCAAATTAGGAAAAAAAAAAATGTTTGCTTGGTAACCCAATAATTTTCTACTAAAATGTTAAAATCTTTACACTTAAAGACCTTTTAAAAAATCAAATAACAAAAAGACAGATACTTCAATAGAAATAAAATGAGTAAATGAAACAAAAAATGCAATGTAGATGTAGAAATACAATGCCCAATGTTTAACTTCTCAGTAATCAAAGAATGCAAATTACTGAAAATTAAAATATGTGCTTGAAACTATAATTTTTAAGCAACGTTACCTAATAAATTTATTAAAATTTTTAAAAAATATGCAAAAATAAAAGATCAGCCCAAATTATAAAAGTTTGTAAATACCCAGGGCTGGTGATGATGTGATATAATAGACACCTTGATAGAATGTTATTTCTACCAGAATGTAAGCTCTGTGAGGGCTGCCATTCTCTTCTGTTTTGCTTATTGCTATATTCACAGGGCCTACGATAGTGCTTGGCAAGTTCTACAAGTTAGTTCTAGAAATGTTTGTTCAATAAATTAGTATCAATATTTAACTTCTATGTGGTCTTTGTTATATAACTTCATCTTAAAATTTACCTTAAGAATGTAAACAAGTATGCAAAATTTTTAAAAATGCAAGTATATACATATCATTTTTTATCTGTAAGAGTTAAGTATGAAGGAAATGATCTGAATGTTCAAAAGTTATTGTTTAAATATACTGTGATCTTTACATATAATGTAAAGATAGGTTTAAAACATAGTTGTATTAATATGAAATAACATTCACAACCCATTACTGAGTGCAAGAAAAGCAGTTTGCAAAATGTTATCTCACTTGATCTGATTTTTATTTTTTCAAGAGGAAGGAATATCTGTATAGGTGCATATTTGCATGAACAAAAGTCTGTTGATTGTATACTTCAAAATAGTAACAGACTCATTCTTAATTCCTTCTCTTCTCTTCCCTTTCTGAAAAATTCATCCCCAAATCTGTTAGTTAGGATCTCTACAGAAGGAAGGGAGCTGCAATGAATATTGTCATTTTTTTTGTAGTTATAATACTTCCACAATCCCAATTTTCAACAAGTCAGTCTTGTACTTATACTTGACTTATACTTACATTTCTAGTCTCAATCACCCTAGTTCCCTGATGCCCCAAATTCTTTGTGACATACAATTATTGTTCTACTTTTTATGGCCTGGTACATTCACCTCCCTCAGATATCCTTACTTCCTTCTTTATCACTTTAATTCCCATGCTCAATTTTTTTAATAACTCCCTTGTATACATTCTTAGCTTGCTCCTCTCATTGTCTCTAGGAAAAAAAAAAAAAAACAAAGTAAATAAGTAAATTATATTATGTTAGTTAACTAATATATTATAATAATATAATGTTAGTTAACATTAGCTGTTAGAAAATAAAATAAAGCATGGAAGAGTTATAGAATGTAGTTCTAATTTTATATCGGTCTCTTATGGGTAGATGACATTGTAAAAAAAAAAGCCTGAAGAAATTTAGGGAGCAAACTATGCAAATATTTGTGTGAAAAATGTTCCAGGTGAAGAAATGGCAAGGTTTGGAGGAGGTGGTGTGCCTGATGTGTTCAAGGGACATGAAGGACAGCAGTGCAGCTGTAGCAGAGTAATGGTGTTGGAGGCAATAGTAAAAGATGACCTCGGATAGCTACAGGTGGCCAGATCTGTGAGGCCCAAATTTACCACCTAGAATCCTAACTACTCTTAACATTTCAGCATATTTTATTCTAGTTTTGTTTCTTATGTAATTTTTTTAACATAGTTGAGATTATAACACTTACCTTATTATTATTATTTTTTGCATTAAGCCTTTTATATGTTACCCTTTAGCACTAATATTTCTAATATTTTCCAGTGGTATGACAATACTTCCAACATCTTTTAAATTTCTACATAATGTATGATCATATATACATATACAATGCCATTTACTACATACTCGTCAGAACATTTTGATCATTCATGGAGAAAGCAGATAAGGACCCAGAGGCTAAAGATTTTATAACTCAGAGTCAACCTCTTTACTCTTGAGTCTCCCAAGTCTGTTCAGAGTTCTCACCATTTTTCCATGATCCATGGCTACACCTCTTCCCATTTTTTTTTTAAATCCAGTCCATGAGGGAATCTAGATCTTGGTACGATTTCTCCCTGGACCTGAAACCTCTGGAGTTCTCAGCTATGGGATCTAAAAAGGTAACTCCATTTCTCCAGACTTTTTTCCTATTTATAGGTAAAATAAATGAGTTATATATTAATATTCCACAAGTCTATAATAAAAAGTATATTAGCATATAGCCAACTTTTAATTTTCTAATTATGGAATGTCAATATAAGACATTTGGAGTAGGACAGAAAAATGTATAGTTTCCATTAATGTGTTTGATACATAATATACAAAATGATTTAACTTACCTAAACGATGGGAGACATATGTCATACTGAAGACCTTATTAGAAGAATCTTAGAAGGCATGCATGATGTTTTTTGGTCCACACAGTATGTATGTGGCTAGAAGCTCTCTGAATAGTGAAGAACTTGGAAAAAAAAAAAAAAACAGAATAAAGATTGCTAGGAAATACACTAAGCAGATGTTTTATCTCTTCCTTTGGGGGAGAATTTTAGAGATTATCCTGATTTGAGCTATGGGAAGTTGAGGGAGAGCAGGTAACTGAGATGATACTAGAGTAGTTGAGAAATTCCATGATTGTAGCATAAAGCTCTGTCGAGAACATCAAATGCCAGTTTCTATGATAAGACCT
Source organism: Eidolon dupreanum (assembly GCA_028627145.1). Classification (NCBI taxonomy): domain Eukaryota; kingdom Metazoa; phylum Chordata; class Mammalia; order Chiroptera; family Pteropodidae; genus Eidolon; species Eidolon dupreanum. Next base: position 65,458,065 of record CM053507.1, read on the forward strand.
TTCTGGGTCTTCCACACACTGCTTTATAGAATCAGGATTTAAGGATATGATATGGACCTTCATCCCAAAAGTGGTCAAAAGAACCATATGATCAAATCAGCCTTCATTAAGTGTCAGCTGCATATCTGATGTGATGCTGAAAATCTTCTAATTCCTAAGCATCTGAGTGCTTTATTGAATTAACAGAGTTACTACTACTTGATTGTTAAATGGCCATGGATATTAGTGCTATACGTGCCATTATTAAAATAGCAAAACAAAGACAGCTGGATTTTCCCAAACTATCACTTGCTTCCTGCTATCTTTATTGTTGTAGTTGTATATGTAGTGTGTGTGTGTGTGTGTGTGTGTATGTTTGTGTGTGTGTGTGTGTGTGTTGCTTAAAAAATGCAATACTATGAAAGTAGGTTTTCTTTACTATGAATTTCTGTTCAGAAATGAAACTACAAGGAGACAAAACATTTTTATACCGAAACCCAGATAAATTGCCATTTTGTCTTTCAAGCTCATGGAAGTTTCCTCTCTAAACCTTCCCTAACACATCCAGATTATGGCTTCTGGTGGAGCCGCCTAATCACACAGTAGGAAAGATACATTAATGGAAGTCAGAAGTAGGGTATTGAATAGACTAATGGAAGCTTTTTAGAATTCCAAGTACTCTTCATATTAGAACCTTTGTCATAAAAGTGACAATATTAACAATAATAATCCTCTCTAACAAAAGACTAATATTAGGTCTGACTCAGTAAGAGCCACTGGTTCCATTCTACTCTGTCCAAGGATGCCTTGATTTCCATTTCTAGCTCTGAGTACACACTGTTCAATTCAATAACCTAAATTTTCACTGGTAAAACAGAATGTCAAAATGAATTCAGTAATTAGCTTCCCCATTAGGGGGCTCATTTAATTTCAAAGCTAATGCTATCCACATTTCCGTTTCTAATTAATCCAAATATAGAAATGCAATAGTAACCAGACAGTATGTTCTTTGAAGGGCTGAACCTATGACATTGTCATGGCGTCAGCATACTTTCATTAGAGATGTGATCATAGAACATAATTCCAAACAAGTGGAATTTTTCTCATCTTTTATCTTGAATATATTTGTTTTCTGATATGAAAATATTTCAGAAATACACAACTTCTCCCAGTCTAAATTCTTAAGTAAAATTTTAACCATTTGTAAACAAGATAAATGTTTTTATAAGATTCAGAATAGAAGAATACGGGGGAATATTATTGTGAGATCAAATTCCAGAAATTTAAAGCAGTTATGGAAATTTTCCTGAGAAAGAGTAAACACAAATATAGGCCTAACTGGAGGGATAGGGTAGCAGATTCTATTTCATTATGTAATGTAATATGATAATGTAATATGATAATCATTTCTTTAGTTATTTTGGGGGATATATATGTACTTATGTTCTAATATTTCTAATAGTTCAGTCAATAACTATAGAAGCAGAAAAAGGAAAAAGAGAAAACACTGGGATTTGAAGCTATATCTAATTATTCTCCAGCTAAAATATATATATATATATATATACACACACACACACATATTTATCAATATGTATGTGTGTATATATATATATATATATATATATCTGTATATAAAAACAGATATATGGATATGTATACATTGTTCAATGGAATGTGATATCAGCCTATTTCCTCTCCAGCAGTTAGAAGGATTATTAAAGTGTTATTAACTCTGAATTAAGTTACATTTTCAAATTATGCTATCAGGGTTTCCGTAGAGGAAGGGTAGAGGTAGAGACTTGTCATTGAGCAAATACATAAATATGAAATTATATGGCCATTATATATGTTCATACTTATGTAAGAAGTAAAATGAAATAAAGACATAATGAATTTATTTATTGATAGCTCGAAGGAGAGTCAGTCATTCAAACCATATGGAGGTCAATCCGGAAGCTTTATCTGGAAAAGATCTGATCTGTTCCCAGAAACAATAAGCTTGAAACAACCCAAAGAATAGTTTAGGAACAGTCTGATCAAAAGCAATCACAAACAGAGAAAATGAAAAGAAGCAATCAGAGACATTCAATGCCTACTGCCATCAAATTGAGTACTGTTAAGGACAATGAGGGAAATTAGATCCTCCTGAGTGGTTAGAGTTATGATTAAGACAGCTTTCTAAGAATGATTTTTAAATGGTTACAATGAGGTTTTAAAGTAAAAATTATACATTAACAATTTTTGAAATCTTCCACAAAATTGGTCAAGCAGTAAGAATGTTTGACCTCTAGAACCAAATCAAAGACAGGCTATCTCATAAGAACAGAGCACCACCTTGTGTTGGTAAGTTATTACACTTCCCTAGGACACCTATCGGAGGCCTTTGATATTATATTAAATTAGAGCTTGTAAGTAATGCTATTGAGTAAAATAGGCAAGCATAATATCTCCTCAGTTATTTTAAAATCTTAGTCTTATGTTTTAGCTGTGTTTATGCTCTAAAAAATTATAGAGAAAGGGAACAATATAATCAGACCAAGTAAACTTGTTTTTGTACTTTTTAATACAAATGCTTTCATCTCAGGAAAGAATTTTGTAAACTAGATTCATAGTTCTGAACCTAAGTTGATTTTGCATTTAACACATTATACTCATTGTTTTTTAAAATATCAAATCTCAATGAAGCGCTTTTGAGTTTGAAATAACTTAAAAGTGCATTATTTCCTGAGTATTCAACAATAAGAGGTTAGAAATTAGCAAATATTAACTATCCTGAAATTAAAAATAAAGTTATCTTAAATGTTTCTAGTAAAACCATAGGGTATTAGTAAAGTAAAAAGAAACATTAGTCAAATAGCATTATAAATCTTCACTTTCATAGAATCAATGCTTTTTTTATATAACGTGGAAAATTTAAAGTTACGAACTGACAGAAATGTATTCTCATTCATTCTTCAAAATTAAATTCAAATTTTAACATAAATTCTGAGGTCATGCTATCCTCGGCATTCCTAGAGCACTTGCTTTTTTAAAATTAAAACCGTTTTGTATTAAAACGATGTTTGTTCATGCCCCATTTTCTCCAGCATATTCTTTGGCAACAAGACCTGGTCTCGACATATCTATCTATCTATCTATCTATCTATCTATCTATCTATCTATCTATATGTGTGTGTGTATATATATATATATATATATATTCCTCAACTGTCTTGAAAAGTGCTTATCCTATAAAACTTTTTGCAGAGATAGAAATGTTTTCTGCACTGTCCATTATGATAGTGGTCAAATTGGACGGTAGAGAAAATACAAGCCACAGGTGGCTATTGAGTAATTGAAATGTGGTTAGTGTGACTAAGAACTAAATTTAAATTATATTTAATTTTAGTTAATGTAAACAAATTTAAATAGTCATGTGTGTCTAGTGATTATTGTATCGACAGGGTGGATCTATAAAAATGCTTTAAAAATATCAATTGAATGAATAAATGGCAAATTATTTGAACATAATGTGTTAAATTATTTCTATTTTTATAGTGTAAAAATAACTACAATTTTAAGGTTTAGATTTTATGTCTTATCGCAAGTAAAACTTGAGAACTTACTCATCCATGTTTTTTATAATCTATATTATTGAGATACTTTTGCCTCCTTCCCATATTCACTCTCTGTCCTTCATTCTTGTATAGTTAAAAATAGTTATTTTTATTTAGTCTTGGATGAATTCTGTAAAGCAATAAATTTAATTATCTGTTTCATTAGAATAACAGGGAAGTATTTACATATATATATGTAAATTTACATATATTTACATGTATATATATATATAAGTAGATTTTAAATTTATATAAACAGACTTGAAATTCAGTACAGTCTTGTCCAAATTTCCAAAGTAAAGTTACCATAGAAGCCTTTATTGCATTAATTCCTTCTCTCCTCCATCCAGACCAAATAATTAGAATAATATAGCATCCTGAAAAGTTTCTTCTAGATAGAGCCCTGCAAGTGTATGTGTATACCTTAATATTTTTCATTTGACTTCCAATTTTATTTACATTTATTCAACAAATATTCATTAAATCTATATATGCCAGACATTCTTCCAGATAGTGCAGACAGATATTATAATGAACTCTATTCACATCTTTAAGGTTTGTAGTTTTAAGACCACAAAGCAGTTAATTTTAACAATTAATAATTGGTATTCAGAATTTAGTTCTTCCTATAGCTCTGTGACATTTTATTGTTAACCTCATTTTACAATGATAAAAATAAGTGTTGGAGATGTTAAGTGACTTCTTCGAAACACTAGAACTGGCAAATGTAAAAGTCAGGATTTGAACTCTGGTCTTTTTAGTTGCAAGCCAGAAATTGATAACAACCTCACTATATTCAATTTTTTATAAATAATTATTTTAAAGCATTAAGAGTGTCTTTAGAGTTTGGCAGGAAATACATGAGTATTTGGATGAGGAAGTCACTAAATGTAAGGCAAATCTCATGAATTCAAGTATATTGAGTGTGTGCTTCTTTGGTATACAGAGAAGCAGATTCAAGCATAAATGAGGAAGAATTTCATCTTGTAATCAGATAAACAAATATTTGTTAAGCATTATCTAATTTGAGCTAGAGAGAAAACAACTTCCCAGATTATACAGGCTAGCATTTGATCCTGTGCAGGAATGCCTGATCGTGCCTTTTTAATTCATCTATAGGTTTCTTTGAATCACTATATGAATAAAATATCCCTGAAACATCATCAGAGAGTGTTGGTGTTTAATAACTAAATACAAAATGAGAAATACATTTGGATTACTCTAACAGAATGGGGGCAGGTAGTGGGCCATCTCACACTGACTTTCATTTGGGAAGGTGGATAGAGATTTATTTTAACATAAGTCATGTATTTTTTACCTTTTAGAAACTGAAAAATTCTACATTTTTAAAAATGCATTTTCTCTTTTTTTTTTCCTAAACTTTTAAACACAAAGCCTTAATATCTAGTTTGTGAATTGTGATTGTAGAAATGATGATCACTCTTTGTAGGAAAACCAAATTATTTTTAAGCAACTATAATCCAGATACTTGAGATTAAATGTGAGAGTTCAATATTGGATTAGCATAGCTTCATGGCGTAGTAGCTAATGTTTATTAAATTAATGTTTATTGAACTTATTTCTTATGCTTCCTCTATGAACACATTTCTTCTTCTTGAATGGGTATTAAATTTTAGGGGATATTAAAATTTTTACTAAAATATTCTTTTTCATTTAAGTTATTTTTTAATGTTTTGTTATAGCTGGATTTCATAGCTAGCCAGTTATGCTTATGATAAAGTACTTTTGTACTATATCTAAAACATTAATTAGTTCTTTAGTTAGTTCTTTTTTATTTATCTGCAGTCATCTATGTAATTAATCAATTTATAAGCATATATTTCTTGAGCACTTATAGTGTGTCCATAAGAGGAACACAAAAGAGGTAGGAAACATGGCTTATGTTCTTGAAACTTTGCAAGTTTGCTTGGGTGCCAAAATCAACAAATATTATCATCAAAAAGATATAAAGATAAAAATAGCATTAAGTCAATGAATGCAAGAGGAATAAAATGAAAGAGCAGTGTGGGCTCAGTATTCTTTTCATAATATCCCAGGTAAGTAGGAGTTAGTTCACTCCTCTTTATAGATGAGAAAAGTGAATATCAGGGAGAGAAAGCGGTTTTGGGGAATGTGACTGCAGAGCTTAGTTCTTTCTGCTGTGTCATTTATGTTAGGAAAAGCTGGGAGTGGTATTCCAGTTGAGTTTCTAAAAATGTGTTAGGTTGAAATAAACAGAAGGTGGGTATAGACATGACAAATTGGAAGGCTCGCCTCATGAGCTAAAGGTATATGTTGTATAGTAAGATCAGTAGGACTTTGGGACGGAAATAGAAGGAAATAGAAGATTTGGAAGCCATGTTCACTAACGACCTGATTCTTTTTGTTATAGATTTCAGAGTAGGATAACTGTATGTTTAAATGACATTTTAGGATGATTTCTTTAACAGGTAAGGATAGATGATAGTGGGGGAAATGTTACAATCAGAAGGACAACTTTTCTGGAAGAGGTTGTAGAGAAAATATTGCACTTATATATAAAGAGGTTAAAACAAGAAACCTCTTTCTATTTTTCTAAACTCTGAGCTTTGGAATAAGTAGTATATTTTCATCATCTGTATTTATGAATCTCCTATTTTCTTCTCAGCCAACTCAATGGCTCCATAATTGCCATTTCCAATTACATTGCTGAACAAGGGACTAATTTACAAGGGATCACTTATTTACTTATTTTAGGTCTTCACCAGAAAATAAGTTCCATGAAGAGAGAAAATTCATCATGTTTGTCTCAGTATCCCTAGAACCTTGAATATATCCTGGCACATAGTAGATGCAGTAGAAGTGTGTTTTTGCATTTTTATATTATTGACTTTTGTTTAAATCATTACATCTTTCAACTTCAGTCTTTGTGTGTGAATATAGTTGCATGACAAGATTGGAAAAGGATATTATGCAATGTTTAGTAAAGGTGCTCATGGGAGAACTGCATACAGGAATGTAACTAAGTTGAAAATGATGATGGCCTAATTCCAATTACTCAGAAGGTGATTAGTTTACGAATAGCCCATAGGCCCCCTGCTTCTCTTCCTTCTAAGTGCTGTCAACTTTGGGCTAATTTTGTGCTCATTAGCACTTCCTCTAGAGCTTGGGCAAGGCAAGGGTGTGATCTTTGAGTCTGTCCATTTTATTGCTTATTAACAATTTGCGGAGGATTTAGTAAAACAGAAACCAGAACTATTGGCAAAGACAAATATTTTATATTATTATGTATAGATTTTATTTATTGATGCTATTATTCCTCCTTTATGCATGACCTATTTGAAAAGTAAATGTGTAATATGAATGTAATGTATATTACAGTCTCTCTGATCACGAAGAAACAACATAAAATTAATTGTAATTATAAATTCAAATTCATTAAGCTAAAATGGAGACAGCAGTGAAAGATAGAAATATTAATAATGCAGATAATTTGCTACAGGACTCATGAGACTCAAGATATATCCAATAGTTGCAGTTTCTAAAGAAATGTAATAAAGATTCTCAACTGTATAGACTTCCCCAATTGATGAAATCTCTTCATATGGTGCAACCAAGTATTCTGTGATTCTGGAGTTAGTTGTAATTTGCTATATAAAAATATTCCATTATTTTAATTAGTACAGTGTTTGTATATTAATAAAGAGTTCAAGAATTATATAGGTATAGAGGTCAAACTGGAATCTTTCACTTTTATTTTTGGGGAAAACACAAAGAAAGTAAAAACATAGTCTATTATATCATTTACTTTTTTTCAAAAATTAAACTCAAAATGAGTTTAGACTTAAAATTTTGCTAAGTAATTTCTAGGTGTATAGCAAAATAATATTGATGAAAACAAAGGTATGGCTTGATGAATGGAGAAAATTACAGAATATTTGAAAAAATCTTTCATTGATTTTGCTGAACATCATTTGAATTAGATTTGAATGGACACTAAAGTAAAATTATATCATTTTTAATGTAGTACTTAATACAGTATATTTCTCAGTATAGCCCATATATACTTGTCTCAAATTATGCCATGCTTTACTCAATATGCTTTCATGAATTAAGTACAGTAAGTGAAATTCTCATTAATGAGATTTTCTAGTCTCTACAAAGTGTATATAATACAAGGTAGATATAAATAAATATACAAATAAACAAAAAAGTTTAGTAATAATTTTAAGTGTATCTATACTGCTGTATATCTTCCAAGTGCTGCCAATGTATTATCATCATGAATTCTATTTGTATTAGAAATTCTGAAGGAAAAGATGTAATTTAGCACAATACGTAGTTTATTTTAGCAAGGTCTTTGACCATTGAAGAACCTGCCAGGGAAACATTTACATATCAGTCATTGATTGATGCATATTTATTTTTATAAATTTTCATTTGTTTTTTAATTTTTTTTTTCATTCACAGGCAATTGTTAACAGGACTGGTAATCAGATAGTACCCACCAACACTAGTTGTTTGTGGATGGCATCTGTTCTGAACAGTTCCTTCCAAAGCCATATTAGCTGTTAAATACTTTGAATACCATCATAGCTGTAAATATAATTTTACTGGCTTTTGCACATAAAAGCAAAAATTTTGCCAGTTGATTATTAGCCTTAGAGAACAAACCAGTTTTAAAAGATTAATGACTATTTGTTCAGCTTAATTATAAAATAATTAATTGTTTATATTTTTATATTTTTCTTAAAATCTCACTTAATAAAAGTGAGCATTATTGCCTCGTTAATGAGTACTGTGACTGACAGAAAGACACCAACAGATGATGCATTCCAAAGACATATAATTTCTTTAATAATACAAGACAAAGATACCTTTGCAGAGATTAAGTAGAACAGGAGTGAACACAGCATGCTCACAGAGAGAAGAGCTGCTTCGAATACTCTCAGAGATCCCACAGGGACAGTCAGCTCTTCAGGAAACCACCTGTGTGGGGTGAGGAAGCGATCAGATGCTAGGAGTTCTTCCTGTTTCACTTTTTTAGAGAATTTATCCTTCTGAGAACTCCTCCCAACTCCACAGGGATCTGGCAACATGCCTGCCTGCCACCAGGCACAGGAACAAAACAACCTTAGCACATTCCTCACTCATTTCTATGACCCTGTGTGAAAAGAGGTCAGTTTTCCAAGAGCAGCCTCAGCTGGCCCAGCTTCGGGCCTGTGTGACTCCGCCTGGGCTATTATAATGAATTTTACTAGTTGGCTTGAATTATCTATCTTGATGACGTAAATAATGGAATAAATAATTCGCCTATTACTCAATTATCTACTTTTCTCAGTTTTGAACATTTGGAAACTACCAAGTTCTCCATGGTTCCTCACTCTGAACCCAAATCAAAGATAAGATATCTACTCCCTATTTGCCTATAATTCCTCTCTCTATATATAATTTTATTCATGTGGATCAAATTTGTATAGTTATCCATTTATAATTGGATAAACTATTTTTCATTTGTGATATGAAATGAGGTAAAGACAGAGATTTTCATTGCTCCAAGAGCTCTATAGATCACACATTATCTGTTCTGAAGTCTTTCCCAATGGGAAATGGAATAAATTGAAAAACTATCATTCCATACATAGCCATTAACTTCCATCTACCTTCTGCTTCTCTTGAAGATTGGAATTGATAACAAAGCATTAGTAACCTTCTTAAAATACAAAGACAAAACAATAACAAAATAAGCCCAGGCTATATAATAGGTACAGGGCACGCAGTAATACAATTTAAGAACATATATTAACTCAATATGCCAAAAAGCTTCCTTTTCATTTTTGAGAGCACAGATATCTTTTGCACATACAATTAGAAGGCAGAAGTGATTATTTTCAGCTACATTTATCTTTATTAGGCACATGGAGGAAAAGTTTATAGATGCAAAATTGAAATTTTTCGATTTTTTTTTTTTTATTTTAACCTGGGGTAAGAAGAATCTGGGCAAAAGCTAGAATAAATACAGTATACTAAATAAACTTGCTTTAAAAACTGAATTTAAGGCATTTTATCTCTTTTTTAATTTTAGTTTTTGTTCTTTTTTAATTTATTCCACAGTGTGAATATTCTGAAAGCTATTCAACCGTTCTTTTATAAGTGGACATAACGACTTTTGTCATGGTTATTTTTCAATATTCGTGACAATCAACCAAAAATCAATCAACATCTGCCTCCATATATCCTTGTGCGCTGCTAGCACTTTTATTTCAATAGCATAGGGTCAATGTGTGCATGTGTCTTGTTTTTATTTATAGTGAGGTTTTATGAACTCACTCCTACCAGTAACACTCACTCATACTGAATGAAGAATGGAGTTCTTTTAATTATTAATTTAAAAAGTTGAAAAATGGTACATTGTGTTGCTTAAATCAGTGCTTTCCTGATTACTCAGGGGGTTGAGAATTATATTCTATGCTTATGATCCATGTGCATTGTGTCTTTTGTGAATTCTTTATCAATTTGTAAGCACTTTTGTAACTTTATAGATATTAACTTTTGTCACATGTGTTTCAGATATTTTTATTTTTGGTGTTGTGGTATACAATATATAATTCTCATGTGGTCATATATTTATCTTCTTTATTAATTTGTTTTAATATTTTCTTTAAATTGAAAAAATACTTTCTGTTATTTTTATAACTTTTTATCTAAAGTTTAAAACTTTGTTCTATTTCATTTGAAGTAGAAGTTTTAACTTTTTAATTTTATATGACTAGGCAATTGTAACAATTCTGAAATAAAATGTCATTTGTGTTATTTACTATTTTCCTAAATAGCCCTTTCTGTTTGAGGTTCTATATTTGGTTTCAGTGGCTTTTTTAGTGTGTATGCACTAATTAGGTACTCATAACTATTTTTTTATTGCAATAGCTTTATGTTATGTTTTGGTGTCTGGTGAGATGCTTTCAACCCTACCTTCCCAGATTTTTCTTTTTTAACACTGTCATTTATTCATCTATATTTTTATTTTTCTATGTAAATTATAGTATAATGCTGCCATCTTATTTGGAATTGTAACATACTATATATATATAGATAGATAGATAGATAGATAGATAGATATATAGATATATATATAGATAGATATATACACATACACACACACACACATATGTGTATATATATATATATGTGTATATATATATAATTTGAAAATACATAAAATCTCATTAAGAAAGGTTGTTCTTTAATAAAAATTTACAGCTTTTTTTCTCATTCCTCCTATACATTATTTTTATTAAATTTACTCTGATATTTTTGATCCTTTTCTTCACATAGGTAAGTAGATTTTTCTTCCCATTTCTAATGTTTGATGCTTTATTTTAAGTTGGAGACACTTATCTTATTAGCATATCATTGTAAAGTTATTAATATCTTTTATGAGTATATCATTTTTTTTCCATCTTGAAAAGTGTGGAATGATTCATACTTAAATCTAAAGAAAAATAAAGAAACACTCTAAATCAGCTATACATATAGCCTTACTTCTGGAATAGTGCCCTTTATCTGGGTGGAATGGTTCAGCAACTAACTGCCAAGTGTTGAAGATAATACACAAAAAGTGTGGAAGAAAATAAGGACCAACTCTTAGCCAGTTGATTGAAATAAATTCTGGAAGCCAAGGAGAACACAAATGTCATCCTCAGAAAACTGTCATCATATTTAAGATACTGAGTAACTTTCCATAAAAATAACTATTTTCAAATACTTATTCTAAATTCACTGTGTAAGAACTAATAAAAATTCAATTACTATTTCCTGTGCTTGTCCTGAGTGGAGTTTATCAGGATATCAGTTAGTAGGATCATACTGAATTTATTTCTTGAGTGATGAAACTCAGACTAAAGTAAGACATTTTAAAATATAAAGGCATTATAATTCATTATTTTATATTCTTTAATTGTAGTGGATATTTATAGTAACTTAAATTGGATATAACTTACACTAATGAAATCAATACATATATTTTCATTCTCTCTGAAACTACAATGTTTTCTTTCTCAAATGTAAAAAATTTCAATACATTAAATTTTGAAAATATATTTAAGGACAGACTTTTAGCTATAACTACATAAAATATATTTTTTATCTTTATTGTTTTGACAACTTTTATGACAGAATCATTTATTTGATCAAATGCTATAATGGAATATAACAATCACTGATACTTTTTGGCTCCTTTTGTAAATCAATGATCATAAAATGAATATCATCCGTTTTCAAAGTGAGAGGCACAATCATTTATTTGAGATCAAAAAGAAGAGCTATTTGGGAAGCACTGATTCAGGCAGAAACCCAAATAGTATTCTGATTAAGAGACAAAGACAAAAAAGAAAAAGGAAATAGGAACAATTAAATCAACAGAAGGAAGGCATTTCTAATGGAACAGATAAGCTAACATAGTGATGCTAATTCTAAACAATGTCTTTAATTTTTAGTCTGATAGTTATCGGTTCTGTTGTCTTATTATCTGCTTTCTTGTTTTCTTTGCAAATGGTTCTTTGGGGTATAATGTTTCTTTAGGCCCAGTCTAGTCCAAAGGTTATTTTTACCTTGATTTAATATTCCAAAGGTTTGAGGCATAAGATGTGAAAGGCAATTCTTCTGGGATGGCAGTTCCAGCTCTATTTTAAAGTAGCTACATTTACATTATTTTTTAGTGTTCTGTTAGATAAATAAATTCAAATCATAATCACTAAACTTTTCTACTCTTTCTCTAGAAGAGATTTTACATAAAACAGCTATTTTCACTAGTTATGGTTATCTATTAATCCCCAAATTAGATTTCCAATCTTGTTTCGGTAGTTTTTAGTAATTTTTCTCAAGTACTTATAGTGAAACTTGCTGTGCCCCCTGTCAGCTGTCTATTCTTGCTACTAATTAGAGTTAAAAAATAAAGCTTCTCAGATGATCTCTAGTTATAAATTTTTAAAGAAAGCAACTATGCTGGTTTTACATCAGATATCTAGAGAAATATAATGTAAATTGGACCGCAAGCCAAATGTTGAAAACTAGGCAGTTCTCCAGTGAAGTTCTCCATAGACAAAGTCTTCTTGCTATTGTCATTAAAACAATGCCAAATACTAAAACAAGCAAGGTTGTTCACTAATATTTCTGTTATTTTTATTCTGGGTACCATTGTTCATCATTTTTAACTTAGATGTAGTCATGTGATTTGTTTGTTTTTGCCAATGAAATATCATCTTAACTGATATTAGTCACTTCTGGATAGGGTACAATATTCCTAGTTCCCTCTAAATATAATGAAAGCACATAACAAGATGGAATCTCTTCAGATCTGGGTTCTGAGAAACTGTAGGGAGCTGTAGTCCCTAAGAGGCTGTGCTGGACATGGAGTCTGAGCAAAAAATAAATTTTGATATGTGAAGCCACTGAAGTAACAAGGTATGTGTTACCGCAGCATATCCTAGCCTATCTTAGCTAATATAAGGTATTCTTATTGTTTAAAAAGAGACAACAAGCCCAAAATGGAGTCACTTGTGCTAAGCCCACATCACCAAACTGAGACTTAATGCCTAGTTTAATGAAAGCTTCAACCTCTCCCATAAGTGGATTCTTAAACCAGTCAATTTGGAATTACCTGGTCAGCACTAATGAGGTAATCTGATCAATAGACTCCTGCTCTCCCCTAAGGGAAGGTGACCTTGTCACAAGCAATCTAATCTTTGTTATTAACTTCTTTGTTCTGCCCACTTCTGCCTATAATAGTCTTTTATTTTGTATAGCTCCTTGGTACTTCTTTCTAGCTGCTAAGTGGGATACTGCCCGATTCATCAATCAGTGAATAAAGCCAATAATGTCTTTAAAATTTAGTTAGGTGAATTTAGTTTTTTAGCACTATTTTACACCTGCCTTCTGGTACCTACTAAACTTCTGGGATATTCTACCTTATATAAATTGTAAGATACGTGATTTGTTGAACGATTCCTTCATAAAAACTCCTCTTCCATTTCTTTTTTAACATTTTCTTCTTTATTCATGGATTTGAAGTAATGATGTCTTTGCAAAATAAATTTAAGGTTTGTTGTTGTTATTGTTATTGTTGTTGTTTTTAGATTGTGTAACTAGTAAAGATTTTACCCTAAAACCTGTGTGTTGAATTTTAAGGTTAAAATGGAATATATATATGTTCCTTCAAAGAGCCATTTATTTCTTAATTTTCCTGCAATGATGTTGTAACTATGCTTTCAATCAATGAGCTACTTCAGTGGTTACTGGTTACACCCATTTTTGCATGATTACAAGAGAAACACAAGCAACAATAATTTTGAAATTCATTACAATGCCAGGGTTTATATGCTCTCATTAAGCATTAATTGGTAGTTGATGGCTATTGCTATTTTTAACACCATTAGTTCATAGCAATATAATTAGTAACGCTAAGTACAGGAACCACATTAATAGCATTACTAATTGTAAATCTGGAGATAGAAACACAACATGACTGGTTAATTTACAGGCAATATCTCATGATAATTAGCTGTAGGACACTTATGCTAAACTAGAAAGGTAGATAATTTAAATTTTTCCTATAATTTTTGGTGGTTTGCAATACTAATACCACCCTTTAATCTATGGATCTCATTCCAGGTTCTGATGTTAACATTTTTTCCTTTTGAGTTCCCTGTTGGTGTATGCTAAATAATGATTCATGTGTCTCTGACAAGAAAAATGTATAGTCATTTATTGAACAAATTTTATTATTCTGAAATACATTAAGTGACTTAATACTTTTATTATTTTGTAATTGGTTTCTAATGTTTACCGCAAAACCTCTTAATAGTTTTTGATATGCCCCTCTCTTTCTTCATTTCTCTAGCAAAAAACTGGCCAAATTCATAAGTTTCCTATTAAGTTTGATGATAGCAGAATTAAAAAGAAAATGTTCTCAAGTTGTAATAACTAAATTAAAAAAAAACACCTAGATATTACACATTGATTTTTATGCTGTTTAACGTGCACTGATTTCTTCTGCAGTCACATTGCATAGGATTTAACAGTCTACAATACTTATAAACTGAAGAATTTATTTTTAGTTGTCTTTTTATATGCTTGCTAAAGAAAAGTTTTAGAAAGAGTTTCTATATTTTTTTCTTTTCATTTCCTTTCAGAAGAATTTTAATGGAAATGTGTGAGGAGATTGGGAACAAGAAGACACTTCACTCTAGTCAAAAATATTTGCATTGTTATGTAAAAAAATCATAAAGTAGACATTTCAATTTTTCATTAATCCTTTCAAGTTATTTTTCAGTTAAGCTATGAAGCACTTCAAAGATAATATTGGCAATGTGCCATTTTAACCATATTTTTGTGTTTTCAGCTTTTCAAATAAAATAGATTACATCGAAAACACTGGTTTTTCTCTTGACTTGGTTTTCCTTATTCTTCTCACATCTGAGAGTCACCATGTGGATCTTGCTGCTCCACTGCTAATGGGAGAAACAGCCAAAATGATGATTTCAGCATGTTGAAACTGCGAATGTCGGTAGATTTTATGATTTATGACTAAATAAAATTTGTAAAAATGAATTGATTATTTAGTGAATTCATTTATGATGTTAATACAAATTCTAACGCTTTTTATATAAAGAGAGCAAGAGGGAAAAAGAAAGACACTTGGTTGGTGAAAACCCTTGAAGAGTTTATTTGCCATATTGGCATTTGAGGGTTTTGTGAGAGTTGTTGTTTTATTATTTTTTTCTTGAGCTTTCAGCTCTTAACAGAATGTGCATTAACCTGTCAAAATGTGCAATGCTATTATTTAGCTGTAATTAGTTAATGATTTTGTCATTCTTTTGGCAGGGATCACCTTAACTGAGGAAACAATCTTCTACTAGCTTTAAAAATATACATATATAAACAATAGAGAAAAAAAGCACTAGAAAGACACGTGGTGGTTCTTTATTTTCCATCACATTAGCACATTAATGTGTGGTGAGTTTAAAAAAGTGGCATGAATAAGCTGCTACACTGTACTGCTGGTGATATTGACTTTTATGGGCAATTTAATTTTAAGTCTACAATATATGATTTAACACAGTTCTGGTTTTCCAAAGATGGAGTATGAAGGTGATCCTTGTTCAATGAAACACTGAAAGAAAATAAATTATTTCATACTAATGATGGTCAATGTTCATAGAAAAAGTACTGCTGGTTGCTTTACTTTCACCAGTAATCATTTTTAAAGTGAAAGATTGTAATTAATTAGCTGCAGCCAATTATTACTGGAAAACTTCGTGTAGCTGAGTGGAAGAGAAGCATTTCAACTTAATGATAAAATTATTAAGATGCTTTTTGACCTCTCAAGAAAAAATTACAGGCCTGAAGTTTAAGATGTTTACAACATTATCAAATTTATTAAACTTTTGCATCTTCAATTTGAGAACTGAAAGAGAGTGACTTTTTCTCCCCTTGAATATTTCAGATGTTTATCCAAGGCAGGTAACAGAACAGGTGATGGCTTATTATGGAGACTCTGTGCTCCAAGTGCTACAATTTTCATGCCATCTGCCCCAGAGCATATAAGCTTTCAGAAAGCCTGAGATTTTCAGGATAATATATGGTCAGACTAGAAAAAAAAATACATGTGTGAATCTGTTGTGGGAACAAGGCACATGTGGTGTAATGAAGCCGAATTTTATGTGATCTGAGGACTGGACCGTGAAATGATAGAATATTTAGAATTTTAACAGCCATGCCCTATCTGAAGCAGATGCATACAAGAGAGGCTGTAGCCTCAGAGTGATGCCCTGGCAAAAACTGAGAAAAAAATATTTTATTGCCCCAGACCTTTATTTGTCTACCAGCAGATGTCCCTATAAGGCAATAATATCTTACAACTAGAACAGATGATTATGAAAATCAGAAACTAAACCACTCATCATATTTCCAAAGACTAATGGGATTAAATTTACCATGTACTTCAGAATGTTTCCAGAGATAGGTAAAATGCAGTGCAGTGCAAAAGTAAACTTAGTTTACTTCTGAAAAACACATGTAATAAAATTCCTTTTTTTTTTTTTTTAAATTTTAGGTGTCTCCAACCTTTATCAGCACTAAAACTGCTTTCTAAAATAAAATAAAATTCTTAATTATTTCTATGTCATTGGTGATACTTTAAATATCTATCGAATGAGGAAAATACTTAAAGTCCAAGACTACCTCGAATTCAGTAAAATGTTTAAATGAATTTGTATAACTGAGTATAGTGTCTTTATACTTTTAAAAATAACATAAAGCATATTATTGTATGTTTCTGTGAGATACATTACTCAGCTTGCAGACAATTCTAGATGCACATCTAACTTTAAGGAATCTGGCAATAATTCAGGCTGTCCAGAGGACGTAGCTTCAAATTGTGAATCAACAACTTCTTCCATTCTACTTTTTCATTCTCTAGCGATATGCTACTTATAGATAGATGGAAAACAATGTAGAGAAAAATTGTTGCAAAGAAGTAAAACTGGCTTAAAAAGTAATTTCTTCATTGATAAAACAGACTAAAATAAAAAATCAATATCAACACTGACTAGTATTTCTGTTTTTAGAAGTTTTTTTTTTCTTCTGTAAGAGAGGCAAATACTATGGAGATCAAGGAGCTGAACTAGATATAATAAAAATTATGAATTTGGAACTAAACAAACTCAAATTCTTAACTGTCTTGCCACTGTGAATCAGGGCAAATTATTTAAAATCTAGTTTATGCTTCCTCATTTGAGGATAACAGTAGACATCTCATAAAATTAGTGTAAGCATTAAGTAAGGTCATTTATGAACAGGCCGGTATATTAAAGGAATACAATACACTTTGTTTCCCTTCACATTCCTCAATCATTTTTTGTTTTTGTGGGGTTTTTTTTTTTTTGTTGTTGTTGTTGTTGTTTTTACATTTTAAGATCTCAATAAATACTAGTTCACTTACTTCTCAGAAGAAGGTACAACTAATTCCTGTTGAGGGAATTAGAGAACAGCTCATGGTTATGGAAGAGACAGCATTGATGCTGGACATAGAAGACTTTTGTCTTGCAAAAATAGAGTTAAAGAAATTTTCAGAATTATTTTCAAATAGTACAAGTATTTAGAGACTTAGAAACAAAAGTTAGAACAGGCAGTGAATCTTCTATTGCTGAGCTCCTTGATCTTCATGGAATTCCTAAACACTAGGGCTCCTCTCTAGCAATATGCTGGGTCAATATTGCAAGTCCTGACCTACCTGGGGCATTGACAGTCTAATTCTGTCAATGGCAAGTAATTTAAAGTACTATCTTTATAAAAGTGTAATAGACAACTTTGTATGTAGTTTTAAAAGAAATTATAATTCTTAAAATAAAAATTCTACTGGTATATAATCACTTTTTCTGCCATGGCAAGCACTTTGGTGGAGATGTTTTTAGAAACATGTCTCACTGAGTCACAGTGATCATTTTCACCAGAATATTAGGAAAGCAGATTTTTTTAAGTTAAGCTTAGAAAAAAGAATTTCTATTTGCTGAAGTTATCATTATATATTTTTTAATTAACTAATTAATTAATTAATTAATTAATTTTTATGTTGACATTGGTTAACGAAATCCAATGTTTCAGCTGTACATTTTAACAGTAAAGCATATATATATATTTACACTGTGTGTTCACCTCCCATAGTTAGATTTCTTTCTATCACCACATATTTGACCCCTTGAACCCTGTTTACTTGCTCACTCTCCCCTCAACACTACTTTCTGGTAACCATTAGTCTGTAGTCCATGCCCATGAGTTTCTGTTCATTTGTCCTGTTCCTTTTTGCTTTTAGATTTATATGCCACATATAAGTGATATCATGTGATTTTCAACTTTTTCTGTAAGGCTTATTTTGCTGAGTATGATTATCTCAAGTTCTAGCCACGTTGATGCAAATAGCAGTATTTCATTTCTTATGGCTGGGTGATATTCCATTGTATATATGTGCCACAGTTTCTTTATCCAATCATCTATCGTGGGACACTTTGGTTGCTTCCATTTCCTGGCCACTGTGAATAATGCTGCTATGAACATTGGTGTGCAAATATCTTTTCGGATATGGGTTTTCAAGTCTTTGGGATAAATACCCAGTAGAGGGGTTGCTGGTTCATATGGTAGAACAATTCTTAGTTTTTTGAGGAACCTCCGTACTGTTTTCCATAGTGGCTGTACCAATTGGCAGTCCCACCAGCAGTGTGTGAGGGTTCCTTTTTCTCCGCATCCTCTCCAACATCTGTTATTACTTGTCCTGTTGATTATAGCTATTCTAACAGTTGTGAGATGATATCTCATTGTGGTTTTGATTTGCATTTCCCTAATAGCTAGTTGTGGTGAGCAACTTTTCAAATATTTGTTGGCCATTTGTATGTCCTCTAGGGAGAAGTGTCTGTTCAGTTTCTCTGCCCATTTTTTGATTGGATCATTTGTGTTTTTGTTGTTATTGAGTTGTATGAGTTCTTTGTATATTTTGTATGTTAGGCCATATCAGAGGCGTTGCTTGCAGATATATTTTTCCATTCTGATGATTGTCTTTTTACCTTGTCGACGGTTTCTTTTGCTGAGCAGAAGCTTTCTAGTTTGATGTAGTTCCATTCATTTGTTTTAGCTTTTACTTCTCTTGCTTTTGAGATCAAATTTATAAGATCTTACTTTAAGTCCAAGGTCCTTGAATTTTATTCTTATGTTTTCTTCTATGTATTTTATTTTTCATGTCTTATGTTCAGGTCCTTAATCCATTTTAAGTTTATTTTGGTGTGTGGCAATAGACAAGAGTCTAGTTTCATTCTTTTGCAGGTGGCTTTCCAGTTTTCCCAACACCATTTATTGAAGAGGCTCTCCTTTCTCCACTGTATATATTTGGATTTTATGTCAAAAATTATTTGCCTATATAAATATGGGTTTATTTCCAGAATCTTGATTCTGTTCCACTGCTTCGTGTATCTGTTTTGCTACCAATACCATGCCATTTCGATTACTATCGCTTTGTAGTATAATTTGAAGTTGAACGGAGAGATGCCTCCAGCCTCGTTCTTTTTTCTCAGGATGGCTTTGGCAATTCAGGGGTTTTTTTTTGTGCTTCCATACAAATCTGATGATTTTTTGTTCTATTTCTTAAAAAAATGTCAATGAGATTTTGATGGGGATTCTATTAACTCTATATAATGCTTTAGGTAATATAGTCATTTTAACTATGTTGATTCTTCCAATCCAAGAACATGGAATATCTTTCCATTTCTTGGTATCTCTTTTGATTTCTTTTAATAGGATTTTATAGTTTTCATTATACAGGTCCTTCACGTTTCGTTAAATTTATTCCTAGATGTTTTATTCTTTTTGTTGCAATTGCAAAAGGAATTCTTTTTTCCACTTCTTTTTCTGATACTTCATTATTAGAGAATAGGAATGTTATGGATTTTTGAACATTGATTTTGTATCCAGAAAGTTTACTGAATTACTTATTGTTTCTAGTAGCATTCTTGTGGAGTCTTTAGGATTTTCTGTATAGAGAATCATATCATCCACAAATAGTGACGGATTGACTTCTTTGTTTTCTATTTGGATACCTTTTGTATCTTTCTCTTGCCTGATGGCACTAGCTTGGATCTCCAATGTTATATTGAATAACAGTGGTGATAGTGGACAGCCTTGTCTTATTCTTGATCTTAGAGGGAAGGTTTATAGATTTTCACCATTAAGTATAATGTAGGCTAAGTGTTTGTCATCTATGGCCTTTATTATGTTAAGGTTCTTTCCTACTATACCAATATTGTAAAGTGTTTTGATCATAAATAAATGCTGTATTTTTTCGAAGATTTTTTTCTGCATCTATTGTTATCATCATATGATTCTTATTTTTTAATTTGTTTATGTGGCATATCACATTAATCGATTTGTGTATTTAGAACCATCCCTGTGACTCTGGGATGAAGCCCACTTGACTATGATGTATAATCTTTAAATATGTTGCTGTATTCAGTTCACTAGTATCTTATTTAGAATTTTGGCATCTGTGTTCATGAGAGATATTGTTCTGTAGCTTTCTTTTTTTATGTTATGTTTACCAGGTTTTGGTATCAGGGTAATATTGGACTCATAAAATGAGTTGGGAAGTATTGCTTCTTCTTTGATTTTTTGGAAGAGCTTGAGGAGAATATGTATTAAATCTTTGAATATCTGGTGAAGCCATCTGGTCCTGGGCTTTTATTTTTTGGTAGGGTTTTGATGATTGTTTCAATTTCCGTAATGCTGATTGGTCTAGATTTCCCAATTCTTCTTGATTCAGTCTAGGCAGATTGTGTCTTTTCTCTTTTTCCTTTGGTGAGTGTAGCCAGAAGTTTGTCAATTTTATTTACCTTCTCAAAGAAACAGCTCTTCTTTACATTTATTTTTTTCTATTTTTTTTGTCGTTGTTGATGTTTTTAATTTCATTTATTTTTGCTCTAATTTTGATTATTTCTTTCCTTCTGCTGAATTTAGGCTTCATTTGTTCTTTCTTTTCTAGTGTTTTAAGATGAAGCATTGGATTGTTTATTTAGGCTCATTCTTGTTTTTTGAGATAGTCCTGTAATGATATGAACTTTCCTCTAATGACTGCTTTTGTCATGTCCCAAAAGTTTTGATATGTTGTACTATCGTTATCATTCATGTCTATGCATCTCTTGATCTCACTTTTTATTTCTTCTCTGACCCAGCTATGTTTCAGTAGTATTTTGTTTAATCTACATCTTTTTGTGTTTTTTTTTTCTGCTTTCTTTTTAGAGTTGATCTCTAGTTTCAAAGCATTATGATCAAAGAATATGGTGGTATGATTACAACCCTCTTATATTTGTTGAGGCTATCTCTGTGTCCCAGTATGTGGAACATGAGAATGTTCCATGTGCACTAGAGAAGAATGTATAAGCAGTTGTTTTGGGATGCAAGGCTCTGTAAATGTCAATTATGTCCAGTCGGTCTAATGTGTCATTTAAGGATGTTATTTCCTTATTGATTTTCTGTTTGGATGATCTGTCCATACCCAACAGTGGGATATTTAAGTCCCCTATTACGATAGTGTTTTGATCTATTTCTCCCTTCAGGTCTGTTAGTAATTGCTTTTTATATTTTGGGGCTCCTTGTTTGGGAGCATAGATATTAATAAGTGTTATGTCTTCTAGGTGCATGTTTCTCTTTATCATTATGAACTATCTCTCAGTATCTTTCTTTACCCTTTTTATTTTGAAGTCTATTTCATCTGATAATAGCATTGTTATGCCCACTTTTCTCTGAATCCCATTTGCTTGAAATATCATTTTTCACCCTTTAACTTTGAGTCTATACTTGTATTTGAAAGTGAGATGTGTCTCCTGGAGGCAGCATATGGTTGAATTTTTTTTTTTTTTTTTTTTTTATCCAATCTGCAACTCTGTACCTTTTTATTGGTGAGTTCAGTCCATTTATATTTAGGGTGATTATTGAAATATGAAGTCCTCTTATAATCAATTTACTTTTTGCTTTCTTGTCCTTGTGTTTCTGTTTTCTTTATTTTGTTTGCTCTCTGCGGGTTTTTCCTCTGGTCCTTCTTGTTTTATGTCATATATTTTGGTTCTGAGTCTTTTGCATGTGGTTACCATTATTAATATGTAAAGGAGAGTTATATATATATATACAGTAATCTATCTTCTTTTGCATGCCTTATCTCCATTTCCCTTCACAAATTCGAATATTTGAATCCTCCCCTTTTCAGCCAATGTTGTATCATTTTGTCCCTATGTATGCTGAACATTCATTACTATCTTGCTATAGCAAATATCTTTTTATTGTTTAAGCTTATAATGCCCTATTCTTAGTAAGAGTTGCATTGCTCTGCTCCTATTTGACTGCTAGTCACCTTACTCCTATGTTTTTTTTTTCATTTTGCTTTAGGATTGCTAACCCCTTTCAGTATGTCCTGTAATGCAAGCCTCATAGTAGAGAATTCCCTCAATTTTTATATATCTGGAAAGATCTTTTGCTCTCTTTTATATCTAAAGAAGAGTTTTGATGGATATATTATTCTTGGCTGGTGGTTCCTTTATTTAATAGTTTGAATATTTGATTCCACTCCTTTCTGGCTTGTAAGGTTTGTGCTGAGAATTTTGATGATAATCTAATGGGTTTACCTTTATAAATTACTGTTTTCTTCTCCGTGGCTGCCCTGAAAATTTTGTCTTTGTCATTGATTTTTGATAATTTTAATACCATATGTCTTGGTGAAAGCCTTTTTGGGTTAAGATAATTGGATGTTCTGTTGACTTCTTGAATTCCAACAGCTCGTTCCCTAGATTTGGGAAATTCTTGTCAACTATTTGTCTAAAGTGCTTTGTAATACATGCTCCTTTTCTTCCCCTTTGAGAATGTCCATTATTGCTATGTTTCCTTTCTTAATGGTATCAGCTAGTTCTTGTATTTCTCTTTCATTATTCTTCATTCTTCGGTTTCTCTCTTCTTCCTTCTAATTTATTTCTAGATATCTGTCTTCAAAATCACTGTTCTATTCCTCCATTTGGTAAACTCTATTTCCCAAGGTTGCTGTTTCATTTTTATCTCTTGCAATGTTCTCCATATCCCAAAGTTCTATCGAGTTATTTGTGAGGGTTTCAATCTCCTTTCTAAAGAACTCATTCTGCTCATCTAGTTGTTTTTTCAATTCTTGAAATTAATAATATGAATTGTTTTGGCTCTCACTGAGTTTTTTAGAAGTAGCATCCTGAATTTTTTGTCATTTAAGTTGCATATTTCTATGTCTATAAGCCTATTTTCTGGAGATTTTTCTGTTTCTTTCTGAAATACCTTGGTTGTTCATGGTGTTTATTGGACTATTTCTCCACCTGGGCATTAATGGAAATGTATTCTGCTTTTTTTTTTTTTCTGAAAAGAAGATTTATTATATAAAGGTCTGACTGTAGTTTGTTGCAAAGAAGACGTGTTTCTTTTGGTTTCCAGTAGGTGGAGTCTCAGCCTCTTGGATCCCTGATTTATATAAAGTCTTAATAATGCCTTTTTTTTCTTATAGATGTTTAATAATGCTTGCTACCCTCAGTCTCATTCCCTGTAATTATTTGTGATATTTTCGTAGCATTTGCTCAGATTCCTCTGGGGCTCTTGGAGGATATGGGGAGATGGACCCTCTGAGTTGGGGCCTGCAGTCTGTGGCTCAGTCTTGGTTTTGTAACTGTGAGTGGTAAAAATTAACTGTTGTTCTTCTGCTGTCCTCGCTTCTCTACTTTCTGTCCTGCTTCCTGGGCACTGCTACCTGCTGTATGGTGCTCACAGCTCTTCCAGGCAGGACTGTTCAGGGAACTTGCCGTATCTTCTCCCCTTCCCCTCTTCCTACAGGGAGCTCTGGTGGCTGCAAGAGGCAGCTTCTTTATTTCTCCCAGTCCACCACTGGACATCTGGGATTCTGACCTGTGGTAGCTCTTATGTGTAGATCCCACGCTCAGACATGCTGGTGTACAGTTTGGGTGTTTTTGTTGAATTTTAGATGTCCAGCTAATTTATGTTTCAAGGGGAGGTATCTGGAGACATCTCTCACTCCACCGTGTTTCTGATGTCACTCTAGAATTTCTTAAAATTAGAATGAGTGATCTGTTTTGTTGGGAAGAAGCTGGGCTACAACCAGAAACTGGACTCAATGTCTAAGGGAGTGTCCCTAGTTTCCTGATTCTGCAGAGGTGGAGAGCCCACCGCCATAACAAAGCTCTTCCTAAAATGGCTGCCGCTTACTGTATTTATAGCATAGTTGTTACTACAGATTTACAAAATTTTCTTCATGTCTGGAGAAACTTTCTAGAAAGATAAACATTCACAGATTTATCCTTTGTAACCCATATATGTGTAAAATTACACAGACTCAGGGATTGCCATCTATATAGATCTTTATTTATATATACATTCAATTTCATGTTTGGACATATGTTTCTATATATAAGATAACATGGTAAAAAAATAGTGAGAGATATAGATAATAGTGAGAGAAATATTTTTAAATATGAAATAGGAAAAAAGCAAAGAGAGAGACAGTTAAGAAAGAAAAATGATAGCCTTAATTCCATATCTCCTGTAAAACAGATTTGCAGGGTTTTATAGAATTATATACAACACACAAAAATACAAAATATGCTACTGAGGAAATGATATAAAGGGCAAAAAGTGTGAAAAAAAATAAGAGAAAGCCAGAAGTGAGTTGAATATATAAAATGAATACTACAACCTTCTGTACACATTGTATTGTACAGAATATAATTTTCAATCAACTGAAAATTTTATCTTAAACTTTTTCGTAGGCCATGAAAAGATATGTTTATTTCCTTGTTCATTTATTCATTCAACACATTGTAGGCATCTCATATGTGCCAAACACTATTCTAGGGACTGGGGTTAGATCAATGAACAAAACAGGACACTCTCTCATTCAGTGAAAGCAATAAACATATAAACTGTGAGTATTCTAGATTTGGAAAATGCTGTAAGAGAAAGTAAAGCAAGAAAGAAATGGAAAGTCATGCTGGGGTGGATGTCCTTGCAATTTAAAAATGAGGTGGCATCACTAAGAAAGTGGTGGTTGAGGAAAAGACCACAAGGAAGTGAAGTGTCAACACCTCTGAAGGAACACAAAGGCAGGCAGCTAGTGGGAGTTTGCCTGGCACAGGTTTCCTGGTAGCAAAACAAAAAGGATTATCTGAAGCTAAAGGAGGTAAGAATCAGTGGACACATTTCTCAGAAATATCTCTTCATTTACCAGAATCATTAGTTTCTTGGGTGTTCTTAAGATGTTCTCAATGTGCCTCATGGGCTTAACGTTAGGGAGCAGCTCAGTAAGATCAGTTCTACAATCACATTGATGATGCTGTTTAGAAAAAATGGTTTCTAATTGACTTTCTTAATCCAAGATATATTTAGTACCCTGTGTCAGAGAATCAATGTACCCAGATTTACATATGTATGCACTTGTGTGCATTTTTTTGAAGAAATATTCCTAGTTTCCTAGTTTTTAGCCAATTCTCAAAAGGCTTCATGCCTATGTAAGGATTAATAATCATAAGTTTAGACTGAAAGTACTATATAGCCTTCAGGCAATCTTTTTTTCAATCATTTTATTCCTTTTTAATCAATATTAAATTTCTTTAGGAGAAGTGGTTGGCAGGTTACATTATGCAGCTGAGTAAGGACAGAGTCATATTTTAATATCACCTTAGAGAATGTCAGGGAAAGGTAGTATAAGGTAATAACAAATAAAAATGAAAGTGAGAGACATGAGGAAAACACAAAATGTGAAGTTCCATGTATTAGAGAATGACTGTGGAAGAGGTTGCTAGGAAAGATACATGTTGAGTGGTGGCTGGATGGTAAGGAGATATTGAGCAGAATGAAAGGGGGTGAACAGCAGTGAATGGGAAACTGATAGGTTGGTAAAGTAAGAGAATGTGGATGGCCAGTGGCTGCAGGATGCTTGTAGGATATGATATGATAAAGTCAATTTTCTCATGAAGGGTTTCTCATTTGTTTTTAATCTAGGCAATTTATGTAAAAAGTTTTGTAATGGCAAGTGGCATCCTAATAGAATTTTCTAAGAAAAAGCTAATCACACATCTAATTTCTAAATGCACAAAACACATAGAGTTAAAGGCTTGGAAATTGATGTTATGTTGCTATGAACACAAATAGAAAGTAATACTGTAAATGAGAAGTAAGATGATAAATGAGGGAAAGGAAGAAGCAAAATGGTTTGTGTCAAACAAAAAGAATGATAAGAAAGAAAACATTTCTCAAAGTCTATATACTTGATAGCTCCATCTTATATTTGGCACTATATATTTTAGAAATTAAACTGGTCTTTACAAATGGCTTATCATTAATAGCACAAGAGAAATGAATTACAAACTCTGAGCTATTTAAGTGATGGGAGATAAATGAATTCCGGAAATCAGTTAGTAGACACTGGAGCAACCTACCAGGAAGGGTAGGCTAAAAAATAAATTCCCTAGTAAGATGACCATTTAAAAGAGGACAGAACCCCATTGCTATGAGACCAGTTTCAGAGAGTCTTCCTTCTCTCCCTTGCCCTCACCTCTTTCTTATCTTCACCATGGTGAAAAGATGAAAAAGAACAAATTACTTTTGCAATCTCCTTCCACACTGAGATATTAAGATTCTTCACATTCTTCCTATCCATCTTCCAAAGGCATAGATATTTAGTTGACACTCTTTCTTTCTTTATTATTTTCAGGGACTCCTCTGCCTTTCAGGCATTACCAAACATGTAATTAAGGAATGCTTTAAAGCTTGAGCAGGCTCAGTTTTTAACATACACCCCTTTCATTTGAAATGCAAAATGGAAATACTAATGAGGATTTCCTTGTCTACCATTGTTCTCAAGCTAAGAAATAGATCTCAAATATTTTAAGATTATCTCTTCACATAGGCAATGAAAAACACTAGATGTTCTATTCATAAGATGTATATTCACTAATTACATGCCCCAAATTTTCAAAGTAAAGATGGATTTATTATTTTTACAGTAAGGTTGTATTAATTAAGCAAATGCCATGCATCATTTATAGGATACATGGAATGATCCAAATCTATTCTTTGAGGAATTTCCCTCTGATCCTCATTGCTACCCTTTACTTGAGCCTTGCCTCTAGGAGTGAACACTTTTCTTGGAAGTATGTTTGGAAAACAGGAAAAAACTGTCTTATGTTATGGAATGGGCCCTAGAAGGTAGGTAGCAAATAAGTTATTTTGTGATTCCATTTCCAATGACTTATTAAACATATCCACCTTGATGCCTTCAGGAACCTCAAAGTCTGTGTGTCCCAACCAAAAGTGTCCACCTTCTCTATTTGCTATCATATCACCCTTCTTCCAGTTACTTAAGATCAAAACCTTGATATAGCTCAAGGTTTCCTTTCTTGCTTTTCTTTCATTTCAAGTCAGTAGGTTTTTTTTTACTCCCACTATATTTTTTAGACATATGCTTCATCAATGTCTCTTCTTTTGTTCAGGTTCTCATTTATCAGGCTTCGAATTTTGTAACTAATCTTTTAGCCGATAGTCACTTCCTTTCTAGTGTATCTTAATGATTCAATTTTCTTGAAGCAATGCTTCGATCAAAAACTTTAACTGGTACTCCTCCATCCAGGAGGTAGAGTTTAATCCACAGCCCCCATCTGCAACCCACCCCCAACATAAACACCCAGGCCTTGACTTGATTTAATGATTCATTTCTATAGAACAGAGTACGGAAATGGAAAAATAACTTTACTGTGGCATAATCTAGCAGACACTGCCTTAACCAACTGATTAGGATTAACATCACCAGTGAGAAATTTTGCTGATATCAAAGCTCCTGGATATGGTGTGATGAGAAAGACACTTCACTTCTATGGTATTCTCCAAAATTCATAACCCCACTCTAAACATGAGGAAGACATCACAGAATTCTGTACTGAGTACATTCTGCAAAATGTTCGATTAGCACTCTTCACAATTCTCAAAAGTCATTAAAAAAAAACAAAAATTGAGAAATTGCCGTAGACTAGAGGACACTAAAGAGACATAATAACTAGAATCATTAGGGTATTCTATATGGGATTCTATTAATTTTTTGAAGGTATTAGTGAAAAAAAGTGGTGAAGTCTGAACAAAGTATAGAGATTAGTTAATAGTAATTTACCAATATTAATTTCTTGGTTTTGACAAATGCACAATAGTTATTACATAAAATGTTAACATTAGTAGAAACTAAAAAAGAGAATCTGAAAACTGTAATATTTTTTATTTTTTGTAAATCTAAAGTTATTCCAAAATTAAAAAGTTTATTGTAAAATAACTTCATTGGTTCTTGATTCCCAAATACAGGTGTATATAAGAATGATTACGGAAACTTTTTCAAAATATAAATTTCAGGGCCACATCCTTTGGCTATAGCGATCCTGTAAGTCTGAGTAGGGTTCGGGAAACTATTTTTAAGAAGCTCTGGAAAAGGTTCTGTTGTGCTACAGGTTTGGGAATGATTAGTCTGTGGAAGTAAATGGTAGATTGCATATGATCTCTGGAATTTGTGAACACCTTAAGCTTGTGAATGTTCACATTCTTCTCTTACAAGTAGAAAATAATTCCATCTTTGTTTAGCTCATAGGATATTCTAGAAGTCTCAGGTTTGCTTCAGGTTGCTTATTTCCTATCATACATTCATATATTTCTCTCTCTGTCTCTCTGTCTCTCTGTCTCTGTCTCTCTGTCTCTCTGTCTCTCTCTCTCTCCCTATCCCCACCTCCTTACCTCCCTCTCTCCCTTTCTAAAAATACAAGTTAAAATATAAAGATCTCTGAGTGATATAGTACCAAACTATTCTGAACTTATCTCTACTCTGGTGAGAAACTATATCTAATGACAGGTAGTCTAGATCCAATACATCAATTCTTTAAAAACAAAGGTTTTATTGCTTCCTAGTTTATAGACTAACAGTATAATAGCACTGATAAGTATCGTTTATCTGACTTGCTTTAAAGACTATGTGTAAACCGGAATAAGCTGCTTTTTAATTGATTTTAGGCAAACAGATGTCCTTATGATTTAAGACGATTGTTAGTCCTTCTATAAGTTAAATGGTGCTCTCGTTTTTTCTTTATTTTAGTCAATTACAGTTGAAAATGAATGTTATTTTATATTAGTTTCATGTACAGCATAGTAGTTAGGCATTTATATAATTTATGAAATGATCCCTACAATTAGTGTAGTATCCACTTGGCACTATACATAGTTATTACAAAATTATCGACTGTATTTCCTATGCTTTACTATACATCTCTATGACTATTTTGTAACTGCCAATTTGTACTTAATCCTTTCACCGTTTTCATCCATACTGCAAACTCTTCTAGTTTTGATTTTAAGTTAAAATAGCAGAAGCTCTCCACATATTTTTTTTATTTAAACTTGAGAATAACCTTGTCAAGTAAATATCATCAACTCTATTTAACAGATTAGATAACTTAGACACAAAGTTTAAAAAATTTGCCAAATGTCATTCAGCTAATAAGTGATAGAACATGTTTACAATCTGGGACACCTACCACTCAGCATGATATACTGCTGCCCTATAGAAATATGTCTGACAAAACCTTAAAGTACGGAAACAGAAAAATAGCTTTACAATGGGGTAAAAGTAGTGAAATAGAGCTTGTTAATGCAACTGGGTCCAGAATGTAAACAATGTTCAAATAGTAAAATTGGTGTGCATGAGTGCGTGAGTGTATACCATCTGCACATATAGCTTAGATGGATAATATATTCTTCTATCGCTTATAACTTTTCATAGAGGATGACCAACATTGTGTGTATGTGTGTACGTGTGATTATTCTGTCAAGCCTCTCTATTATTCTACATTTTGAGTCCTACTTATCAGGTAATTTTCCTGCATCTGAGAAATTCCCCAAGGACAGAAAATCTGGGATTCAAAGCAGTATGCTTTGAATGTCAGCATAGGTGTTTGGTGGTAGAAGAGTAACGTGAGAAAAAGGCAGAAACTTCCTTTTAAAGTATTAAGAAAGTTAGGTGGAAAACATTCCAGTGTGACATATAGTAATCCCAGGTCTCTACAAAATGACTGGATAGTTTTATCTGTAATGTTCTTAGGAAATTTCACCAAACAAATAAATAAAACAAGCCTGTGTTGTCATTCTTGAAAATCTCTAGTCTATTACAAAGAGAAGAGCACCTGTTAAAAATAGTGTGGGTGATAAATCACAGAAGGTTGCATTAATCAAGGCAGCCTAAAGCTGATAAGTACAATTATAGGTTTGTCACCCTAGGGAAATATCTGGATCAGGGCTCTTCAGACCTAGTATAAACCCTCGATTTTTTTCCTAGAGACTGTTGTACCTAATTTGGGGTCTTAGCACATCTTATCCTAATGGTATTGAAGGCCTTCTGGCAGGGCCTTATCTAGTGTCTGCAGTAATGAAATCTTGTTCTGATGAGATCTACTAATGGTGTGATAATGGAATACCTCTACTACCAATAGGCAGCAGTCTTCGCACACCACAAGTAAAAAGAAACATAAACAAAAACCAAACTTGAGTTCTGTTCTCTCCTATGTCCATATCTAACAGAATTTTGCATAAATAAATATGTAGAAACTAGTTGCATCTCACCATTCAGAAGGACGCCTATATTTGCTTAGGTTGATTTTTTTTTAATGTTATAAAATAGAATTTTTAAGGCAATATTATAATTCAAAAAAAATGTGAACAAATATATTTAGAACCAGAACGTAAATAATTAAGGCATCATTGTTGATTATTATTTTTAAAGTGTACATTTCTCATTGGTAATTGATGTTATCATCATAAAAATATTTTCTTATTTTTTCAATATCGACAAAATGAGAGAAATGTATTTGGGTTCTAAAAAATCCAAAACTTTTAAATTCTAGAATTAGTCCTCTAATTCCATTTCAAGAGCTATGTTAGTCTCCCTTCCTCCCAGATTTACTCTGTACATTATACTCTATACTGTGTTTACTCCTGATATGAAACCATATACCACCAACTGCTTTCTTCACATTTTTATCTTCACATCACAGATCACATCTGGTATTGTTGATTAACACTTTATGCGTGCATATCATATAATACTACTATCCTGTAGTAGTTGATAAATCCATATAGAATAGGAGTTATCACACTGTTGCATTTTCATAGTTCTTATTCCATGTTACACTTAATCTATGTTTGATAAGTGAGAAAGTCTACAAAAAAGTTGGTGCCACTTGTGCTTTTGGATAATAAGGAATTCTAAATTACAAGATTCCAGAAATAAGATAAGTGTGTTCATAAATTTAGTGTATAACAAAAGTTAAAATTTCAATTCAACAGGAAAGAAAGATTTATTTAATAAACAATGCCAGCAGCTCACTATCCATCTAGAAAAAAATAAAATTTGTTTTTTATTCTATAATATTTTTTTAAATTCTAGATTAAATTTAAATTATAAATGTAGCTTGAACTGACATATATTGAATTATACACTTGAAATTTACTTGATTTTATTAATCAATATTACCCCAATAATTTTAATAAAAATATGCATATAGCACTAAATATATAATATATATTTATTTATATATTATACATATATATATATATAATACATATATGTAAAATATAACCTCCTATGACAACATAGAAGCAAGGAAAACTTTTTAACCAAGGCAGAACACAGAAATTTTAAAAAGGAAAGATAAACTTATTTGACAAACTTAAATTTAAAATTTCTACCATCCTCTTCAAAAATAATTAGTATATAAATGATAGGCTTTTGTATAAAAGAAAACAAGCAAAATATATGTTCTTATTGAACAAAAGATTATTATCTAGAATGTATAAAAAAAACCTTATAGGACAAGAAAATAAATAATTCTATAGAAAATGAACAAAGACTTTAGTGGCCAAAAAACTTGTGAAAAGGTATACAAATACACTGGTAGGAAACAATATATAAATTAAAGTAATAGTGATATATCACTTTATTCCCACCAACCTGGCAAAACTTAAAAAGAACCATTAATGCCAGAATGCAGAGGAAAGGGTACCCTCATATACTGCAGCTGGTAATGTGAAGGGTTACAATCTTCTTGGAAAACAATCTGACAATATCTCTTAAAATTAATATTATACAGATGGTATCTTACAAATTTGAGTCCTGAAATGTCATTCATAGAAATAAAAACACCAGCAAATTATATAGATAGATAGATAGATAGATAGATAGATAGATAATATGTATATAGATAGATAGATAATAGATAGATAGATAGATAGATAGATAGATAGATAGATAGATAGATGATAGATAGATAGATAGATAGATAGATAGATAGATAGAGATAGATGTTACTGCATTCGTAAATATCATAAAATCGATAAACATAATGAACTGGAGAGTATAATAGTTGACTTGGAAGGGTTTGCCCTATGTATTGCCAAATGAGAAAAGCGGAGTGGAAGAAAAGTAGAAATGATATGGTCCAATATTTGTAAAAGAGTATTTGTATGTCTTTCTATATTTTTAGGTATTATATGTAATGGTAAATATGAATATTCATGTATGAATACATTTTATAAAACTATATGAATATGCAACAAATATAAAAAGGTATTTACCAGGTTGTTAACATGGAATATTGCTCCCTGAAGAGAAGATGACAAGAAAAAGAGGGAGAGAGTAGTATCAAAGGAGATAATCTATTTCAAAAAGCCAACAACATATATATTTCCAAGGGTTGGAGAGTGAACATGGAAGAGTTTGCTGGTGAAGACAGGGGTCTGGATGAAAAAGAGGATTCCATTTATATAATTATTCAAAGTTATGCACACATGCCTATTTGTAGAATTTTTTTAAATGTTATGAAATACAGTGAATTTTGTAAAATACTCAGCAGTATCTTCATTGAATCACCATTGGTTTAACTAACTGTTCATACCAGGATCGTTCATTCACCTATCTATCCTCTGAATAAGTATAAAGGAAAAGTAAGAGTTCAGTCTAATCATTTTTATTTTTTAAAAATATATAAAAGGAGAAGTACCTTGAACAGAAACTCTCAGACACAGAATGATATAGTGGAAATATACTTTGAATTCAAACTCACTGAGGGTCCAAACCTAGCCTATTCACTAATTAGTTGTATGACCTTAAACAAGTTGTTTAATATTTTTTGCCCTCAGGTTATTCTATAAAATGGTGATAGGGAAATCCATGTGGGCAGTCTGTGTCAGAGACTGAATTATATAATGTATGAGAGAGTGCCTAGTGAAGTACTTGGCACATTGCAGGACTCAAGAGGTTACACAAAAAATAAAACAAAATAAACTAGAGACTTGGATAGATTGAGAGCCAGAAAATTCATGTAGTGCTGAATTTAATGGATATTTCTGATGTGGAAGTCATTTGAAAAATGATTATGCACAATTAGTTGCCTTTATTTCCTATAACACCAAGGTGCAATAAATAATTTTGGAATTGTCTGCACAGGATTCAGGTTTGCACAGTGGGATCTCTCCTCACCCTGGCTGGCTTGCCCAGCTTATTTTGAGTTGTTTTTATATATTGTACAGATGGATCATGCTTTCAGATACATCAAGTTGTCCTCTACAAAGGAAGAATTTATGAAGTCCTGTGGTTTTCATTTCATGAAAAGTGGATGTAATTTTTTTAGACCATTCAGCTAAGATTATAGGTGCTTTTCCCTAATAGAATTTTCTTCTTATGTATTGGCCTCATTTTTAAGAAAATAGGTTTACTTGTACACTAAATCCATCCAAACTGGAGGTCTGGCTAGGGAGGAGCCAGATAAACAAGATAGCACTGAATTTAGGAGCTCTGTTTGATATAGAAAGCTCTATGGAACATGATTATGCACGATTCATTTTTGAAAAAAACTTTCACATTGAATTAAGCTGGGAACTATGAAAACTGGCATTTGGGGACATTTTTAATATTATTTTGAAGTTTAACTTTTCTGAATACTGAAAGAAATTTAGTGTAATCTTTATGTATGTGGTTCACTTGGTTTTAATATATTTAAGTATTTTATTATAATTCATAATCCAGACATCTTTCTGATGTTCAGTTTTTCCACTTACAAAATGGAACCTACTTGTAAATGCTTTAAAGAAATTTTAGTAGTGAACCTCTAGCGACTTTTAAATCAGTACATTACAAATTGTCAGTTAATCCTGTACCTTTTATTATTCTACTAGCAATTATAATTTTCTTCCTCAATTAGAATTCTCCATATGGGAAAGCTCTTTCTTCGTATTTATCTAATAAACTTTCTTTTAAAAATCTTTAAGTATCTCCTATAGAGCAACATGTACTGAACCAAAGTATTTTATGAGGCAAAAAACAAAACAAAATCCTTCTATTCAAACCCACCCTGGCAATTCATAAAATTATTCTTTAGTTATTTAACTCTGGTCATTGTACTGTTTTTGGTAAAAATTTGATCTACTCTGAATGGCCCTGTATGGATAGGACAGACTGATTAACTCAGATTGCTATTAGGTCAAGGTTGCATTGCTTACTGTAGACAAAAAAAGCCCATGTTTATTACTGTACCATATGTGCTTGTTTTTGCACATCAAGCTCCTGAGAGGTGTTTTGGGTCTTCTAAATGGTTCCCAGATTTGCTTTTAAAAAGTAGCTCTAAAATTCAGACTTTAAGAATGAGATTCATGTGTTATATTTATTTTTTCAGTTGTATAATTTTTAAATATGATTTTCAACTTACAAAATTAATAATTCCTTAATGTAACTGATGAAACAATTACAATAATATGTGATAAAATGCTAATTATCACTGATTCTTTTCACTCCTGTTCTCATAAGGTTATTAATTTTGCTTTTCTACTTGTTCACACAAATGAATACAAGCACATAAATGTAAAAAAAAGTGTAGTTTTGGTTGGTTAGTCATTTTATTACATATTTTCCTTCAACTTGCTCTTGTTCATTTAATATATTGTGGCTAACCCTATATATCAGTAGATATTCATCTTTATTTCTATTTTGATACACATATAATCAAATGTATACAGAAATGAGAATAAATAATACAAACTGGTTTGGTAGTTTTTAGAATAGCATTTTTTTTCTATTTTTGTTTAGATGTATGTCCGTTACCTTGTCAATTAACCTGACATATCCTTCCATCTCCTTTGATCTTTAAACATATTCTGCCTCTGAGTTTTTGGTCCCCACATTTTGGGAATGGTGGGCACACATAACATTTGAGCAATTGTGACAAGATTTGTCATCACTTTTAATGATGCTTCATTGCTTGAATTCCCAATTAATATTAAACTTTAATATTAAACCACCAAAGAAAGGGAAACATCTTCCTCTGATTTTAATATGACTTACTTGGTTATTCTTCAGAACATACAGGTGCTGGATTATAATCTCAGAGGTCAAACCTGAGTGAGCTATTAAGATAAAAAAAAAAAAGATTTGATAGCTTGAGTTCCCTTATACTTCTCAAGCTGCTAGACGGAGGAGGTTATAGTCTATGATTTTTCCCCAAAGAATATCATGCTTGTGATTTATATATAGGGTCAGTTCTGATGAGGGAAAGTTTAACTAATCCTAAGAAAATGGTTTAACTCACAAAATATTTACATTTTCTTTAGGTATTCTAAACATTTTTTCTCAACCTTTGTCTCTCAACTTCATATATGTTAAATTGCATATCTAGGCATCTGCAATTGCACAGATGCTGTGACGTAATGCTCAGAAGCCCCTTCAGGAAAGGACTCATTCTAGCCGCTGAGAGTATGCGGTCTGCGGTCAGCAGTCTTCAGGGACTGTGTCAGCTGAGAGAGCAGCTTTACCCATGGTCACATCTTTTACAGATTTAAAGGCCCAGCCCTCTCCTTCCAACGATACAGCTCTGAGGGGTATCCATTGTTCAGCGGAAGCGTCTTATGGGTCTACCTCGACTTTTCCAACTTCCTCATCTTGCTTCCTCCCTGGCCTTCTACCTAAAAATACTCATATATAAAACTGAACGCATCTTTCCCTCAATTGCTTATTCCTTGATATTTTCTTTTCTTTTAAGAGCAACATCATTTATATAAATTTATATAATCTTGAAATCGCTTGAATATCTTCAAGATTTTTCTTTCCTTCACACCTTATGCCTATCAACTAGATTTTTCTCATTTATTCCTTCACAGGGCCTCTCACAGTTGTGCTTCCTTTCTTTTCCCAAGTTCAGATTTTCATTGCCACATCTAGACAATTGTAGTAAGTGGCTTCCTTATCTCCAGCTCTATCGTTGCCGTTTATTTTGCACTCCACAACCAAATATTCTTTCTCAGCAAATTTCTGATAATATATGTAATGTACCTGATCCAAGCCATCAGACTGGTCATTAGTGCTCATTTCCAATATTTCCAGTTTTCCTGCCTCTTGCACAAGGGAAGATTGCCCTTTCCTACTTTTGTGAAATTAGACATGATCATGTAACTTGCTTTGGCCAATGAACAAGCAATAATAATTTCTGCCCCAAGTATTTTATTTGATTGATACACTTAGAATAAAACCTATGGTCATTAATTTTAATTGAAAATAATGAATCTAGAGTTTTTATTCTCAGATATTTACACCATTTTGGTTTTACCTTTTTAGAAATTGTTTAAAGTGATTTATTTTAAACCATTTTAATATTCATTCACCAAACATTTATTGAGCACTAATTAAATTCCAGCCACTGTATCACTCACAAGCTAATGAGATCATTAGTGACTATACTAGTATCCTTTCCTTCAAACATTGTGTGGTTTTAGGAGTACTTTTCTGTCTTAGACAATTTTCTGTAAACTCTATCTAGGAAGAAGCAGAACTCTACTTTTGCCCACTGTAGACAATTAGTAGCATAATACAAATAGTATGGAACTTGAAAAAAAGAGATTAAAATTTGCATTCTGGCTAGCTACTCCTTAACCTGTTACCTTTGGCAAAGCAATTAGACTTTATGAGTAGTTTTCACTCTCATATCACTGCGATATTTATCTCACAGACTGTATAGAGGATTAGAAGTTAAGAACTATGAAATAATATGTACGCATTATTTAAAAATTTCTGATAATATCCACGCTAAGTGGTTTCTTTTTCTCTTGAGTTCTCTGAAGAAATAATCTCACTAAGCCAATTTCACTGCCTGAATTTTGTAGCTGAAATTTATAACCTTTATCATCATCATCATTATCATCATCGTTATCATCATTATCATCACATCTCTATCCTAATTACAACATTGACATGGCTTCTATATACCATGCAATGGACTAGACTATATGTTTAGATCAGTGTTTCTCAACCTTAACTACACGTTAGAATCACACAAATAGCTTTTAAAAAATCAAATGCCCAGGTTCTATCCCAGACCAATTACAACAGAATCTCTGGGGGAAGGACCCAGGTACCAACACTTTCTAAATCTCCCCAGGTGATTCCAATTAAGTTGAGAACAACTGCTTTGATTAATTATCTCATTAAATCTTAATAAAAACTCTGAAAGTAGAGATGTTCATTTTAATTTTGTATAGAAAAAACTAGGCTCAGCAAAATCAAAGACTTTATTCAATGTTAAATATCCAGTCAGTGGCAGAGTTTGGATTTAAACCCAGGTCTGTCTGGTTTCAGAGTCCATGTTCTTTTTTCTAAGCTCTATTAATATAATATCAACTCTCTTTTGCCTGAACTCCAAAATGGAAAGTCTAAGATAAAAGGATTTTGAGCTCAGCTTAGTTCTACTTTTTTAGGATTTCACTTTTTTAATATGGTAGTTTTTCTGTAGAGAGGGATTAACATTTTATCTTAAGTGAAGTGTTAGGCAAGTTTAAGAATGAAAATTTTCCTATTATAAGAATCCTCAATATTTGATATAAATTATAGGTATAATAACTTGATGCAGTGTATAAAAACATGGAGCAGAGTTGAGAAGGAATGGAATACAAATTTAGTAATTGCTTTTAGAAAGCAAGTAAAAATTCTCACCTTTAATTATATTTTTTTCAAATATATATCTTTTCCATTTCTTTATCTCCAGACTTTCTATGTTATTTTGTGTTTGGCTGGAATCTTATAAGTGAAAATGGCATACAGTTAAATTATAAAAAAATCTTGTTTATGAGTCAGACTTTTTTCCTTGAGTCTTAGACTTTTGATAGCTAGGGTTAACCCAGTCACATTTATTTTGCTTACTGATATATTTGGAAATATTTCTGCCATATTACTAATCAGTGTTTTCTGATTATTGTTTCCTATCATTGTTTCTTTTTCTTTTTTTTCTACCTTCTTTTAGATTTTTCAGGTTTTATTTATTTCATTTTTTTTATTTCTGTATAGTTTCGGAAATTACACTAAGGTCCCTATTTGCAAACACTGTACATTTCTGTACCAGCCAGAATTATCATTTCTTCATAATTTATTCTGCTTGGCAATTGCTTTTGATTTGGCAGATTG
This sequence comes from Eidolon dupreanum, assembly GCA_028627145.1. Lineage (NCBI taxonomy): Eukaryota > Metazoa > Chordata > Mammalia > Chiroptera > Pteropodidae > Eidolon > Eidolon dupreanum. The sequence goes on from CM053507.1 coordinate 65,496,753, forward strand.
ATAATGTGGTATATATAAATAAATTCTAGGAAAACAAACAAACAAACAGAAACAAACTTTAGGTGATCTGAGTAGAAACAAACTCTAGGTGATCTGAGTAGAAAAGTCATTGATAAAAAAAATATTGAGTGACTACTGACAAGATTGTGTACAGTGGGGTAAATTATTGAAGTAGTTTATGTCTGATTGACTGCAAACTTAAAGTGACTGAAACATCATAATAAATTATCTAATAAATTAAAATACTTACTAGATGTTCCTATTTATGACTTATTTCAAATTAATTAGTTATAGTGCCAAAATTTGTTACATCAATTTTATTACATAAAAATAATGAATAGTGATTAGAATGATTGTTACCTGGTTTAAGATAAAAGTTCGGTGGTAAAGTGTACTTTAAAATTAGATATAGGTCATCTAGGTCATAGCTTTTTGTGGGGCGTGATGGGTTCCCAGGTGGTTATTATGTTATCAAAAATAAATGAATCAGGGAAAGAAAGCAGGATGTAATAGACCAATTACAGATGGGCATAAATCAAAGATTATGACTAATCCAATTTTATGTACTGCAGCTTAAGAAAAAAATTAAACTAACAATAAACTAATATTTCTAGACTATACAAGGAACAAAGATTATGTGTAATTTGTTAACTAATTCAGTTTAGATTTACTTTCTTTTTACAGTGATTAGGTAATTCAGATTTTTTGAGACAATCAGACCTCAATAGTTTACACCATTGTACAAAGTTAAACTTGTCAGCTAATTTTTATTTTTTGCATTAAAAAATATGCTGTTGTAATTACATTTTAAAAAAGCACTGAGTTTCAACATTTATCCCATTATAGAGTTTTCTAGAGGTGAACACTATCTGGGTCTTGACACAATCACTACCCCACCAGGCATTCCTGAGCTGCCTATAATTCCTATGCTTTCTTGGCTGAATTTAACTCCAATGTCTTTAATTGACATGCTACATTTCCTCCCCCTACATTGGCCTAAGTCCTTTGTATCCTGCCATTTTCCACTTACATGTCACCTGGGAAATTTTCCACAACCTTCCTACCACCCACCTTCTCCTGGGCTAAATTTATCTCTCTGTACTGTCTCTATTTATTTCATCAATGTCTCTATATTGTAGAATCTAGAAAATTAAATGTTTGTGAGATTTTTTTTTCTAGTACACTTTGAGCTTTGAAAGAACAAAAAACTATGCTTCATTTATTTTTGTATCTCCTTAATTTAGCTCCATGTTAGATATGTATGTTTTCTTTGTTTATAAATGTATTCCCTGTGTGCAACTTATGAGTCAAGTAGAAGAAAAACACCCAGCTTCTTTATACTTTTTGTGCAACTGTCTTTTACAGCTTTAAAGACTATCCATGGTTCTGTCCATAGGTTAATGTTAAGTACTGTAAATCATTTACATTTCAACAGCTGATTGCCAAACCCACCTTAGTCCGAGACATACATGTTATAGCTATGGCTACTATTTTGTCTGACAGCAAAGCTACCCATCTTCCTGGAAAGGAGCTCATTTTTCAATCAAACATAATGAATACTTAAGGAAGTGCTGTACTTAGAGGAAAGCATTACTTCATGAAGATTATGTCAACTCACTGACTATATGTAAATATTTACATAGATACTTTCTGCCTCTGTTGTCACTAAGTTGGATTTTGCTTGATATTTCTGAGACTATGCATTAGAATTACTTCAAGATATTGGCTAACAAAATCAAATAAACAAACAAAACATTTCATTGACAATTTAGCTTATAATCAATCAGTAAAAAACAACACAAACTCCCAAAGAGAGCTACTATGCCATGAGGAGTGATTGCTGTTGGGATTCATCTGTCCTATATATTGGCATAGAATATGAGTGATGACAGTGTAAGAAACCTAGCAAATCAAGAACACTCTTAAAAAAATTCCTTCAGGGTGGCTCCATAGTGTAGTGGTTAGCATATCCGCTTTACACACAGAAGGTTCTGGGTTTGCACCCCAGGTGGAGCCACGGACCACACTCCGGGTGTTCCAGGCCCGGGGTGCATGCCGGGCAAGCATGTATAAAGAGATGCTCCCCCTTCAGAGATCCAGTTCTTAAGGGGAAATGGCAACATCCATAGGTCAGGGGTGGAAGTATGTGTGTGTGGCGGGGAGGAATTTAAGAGGGGAAGAAAATTCCTTCAGACTATTTCCCCTCTTCTTTCAAGATATACTTTATTCCCTCTTAATAGATTTATCTTGGAGAGAGAGTGTGGTTAGTGGAAAGAGAATGAGATTTCAGCTGAGACAGTTTAAATCCTGGCTTCACTTGAGCAAGTGAACCTCAATTTTCCTATCTGTAAAATGGAAATAATGCTATGCTGATGATTATTGTGAGAGCTACAGAATAGTGCACCTGATGAACTGGATGTAGAGTTCATGCGTAACAATTAGTTGCCATTATTATTAGACACAGCAAGAAAAGAAGACCAATTACCTAAATCTTTGCATTTCTTTTTCTTTCTTCATTGTATGGGCTCTGGTTTTAGAGCTGCATGTATATCTCATTTTGCAATGAGTATTTTTGAGGATTAATGAAGCTCCTGGCAGACCATCATTCTCAAATAACGAAAATAACCTTTGTGTCACATGGGTGCTTACTGATTTCCTCTGAGTAACAGCTGGGGTTTATAACTGTTCTGATTGCAAGCAGTCTGCTCATTTTGTATAGAAGGTTACAGAACCAGTAAAAACAAAGTGATTTGGGAGTTAATACCTTGAATGTACATGTCGTCAAGTGAAAAAAAAAAAAAAAAAAGAAAACCCTGTTCATTTTATTCAAAACCGGGGCCATTAAACACTGTACACAATAAACAATTCTAGATTTAATCTACATTATTTTGTACTGCTTTAGATATACATCTTTATTTCTGAGGCGAATAGTGAAACTTGATCTGTGTTCACTGTGCGTATGATAGAAGCAATGTGGAGAAACAGACCTAATGCTGGCATGTGCCCTACCCTGGCCCAGGACATGTATTGGCTTCTTTATGCAGATCTATAACTCTTTCCTCAAGGCTAGAATTTCCAAACAAAAATAATCCTTTAGGTTGTTTAGCTCCAACCTAAGCACTTCAAATTTGTAGGTATTTTTTCCTTAAAAACTTTCTTTCTAATTCTGGATGAAGATTTAGTTAAATGCCTGTTTAAGAATTGATGAGTAATTTAAAGGATTTAGGAGAACATTCTGTGCTATTATATGCAAATACATGCCATGCATGACTCCCTATGTCATTAACCTGGCAGTCATTTCATGCATGACTCCCCATCTTATTAAGCTAGCAGTATGGAATATTTGATTTACTAAACTGGTATGAACTACTTAGTGTGCTAATATAGGAATATAACTTTTAAATTTCTTTGGAATAACTATCTTTGAAACAGATTCTTGAAGACGATATCATTATTTTGACAGCTGTGCTCAGTTTCTAAAAGTCTATTTTAGGAAGCATCTTATAACTGTTGGAACTGTACCTAGGTGATTTGAATGAACCATACAATAATTGAAAATGAAAACCATCATAGCAATAAGAGCCCTTAGAATTCTGTAGCAAGTGATTTGACAACATAGGTAAATAAATTTTGTAGAAGCATTTGCTTCTAGACAGGATATTCCACAATGCATGGTTGCCTGTGAGTCTGCCACTAGGCTCCCAGTTACCATGATGCTGTAAAAACTCTTTTTATAGCCAAGACCCCCCTGGCTTTCAGGGTTTTCGTTGCCATAGCAGCATTCATTGGCCATGGGATTTACAGGGGGTGGGGGGAGAAGAGAGAGAGAGGGGTTGCATTTTTGTAAAGTTGGTGCAGTGCCAAATGTAGCAGGAATTATAAATGCAGGATGCTGAATTCTTCCTTTAGTGTCCATTTCAGCTGGCGCCTAATGTCACCCACATAATCACAAACCACTCTGTCATCATTCAGACCAGCTGCATGAAATGAGACAAAGGGAAATTTAGCAGCAACGGAGGGAATGGTAATTTAAAAGGCTTTTAAATGATGTTTTCTATGTTCCTCAATCAACAATATTTTAAAACCTTTAATTTTTTTCCCCTACAATAGGATTTCCTTTTTGTTTCTGGCTTGACTGATGACATATTAGCACTAAGTTGGCCAAAAAAATGTCAGAGACTAGAAAAGAGATGAAGTTGATGAACCTAAAAAGGAGTAAAAAAGAAATATTTATAGTAATCTTTATTTCTGCTAGATTTTTCTTTGCATTTAAATTATATAGATAAATTTGCCTTCACTCTTTGTCCAATGTATAATTTTGAACCACAAATGTTTAATGTTTATCAGATATGCCCTTTAATAAACATTTCCAGATTTGTAATATTATGTTCATTGTTTCTTCAGTTGTGACACGTATTTCAGAGTTCACAGGCAACAGGAAAAAAGAGGTTCATGGGGGGGAGAAAATCAAGTGAATAATCCAGGAAAGCTGGTGAACCGTGACATGTGTAGAACTCATGTGAGCCATGAATATGTAAGGGGGACTGGCTAAGCCAGGAGTAGGGGAGGGGAGAGAATGTTAGGTGGGGAATTTGTCCAAGAGAGAGGGAATATACATTGTGTTTTGCTTGCAGCAATTCCAGGATTTTGGCAAGTATACTAGGATATACAAATGAATGAGGTAATCTCTTAAAACTGGAATAGTTTATTGGTAGATGGTTAGAAATAGATAAATCTGCTATGAGAGGATCATTAATGTTTGGCTGAGTCTTTTCTTGTTAAAAAATTTTTTCTTTATGAATTCTTCATCCCAAATTGTAAACAGTGCCTGTATATAAAGATAAGGAAGTACATAAATGGAGTAGAATAGAAATTTCAGACATCAACCTACAATTATCTGGGAAATTACTAAACCACAGAGGTTGTACTATGGGGGAAGGAAAGACTGTCCAATGATTAGTTCTGGGACAATTAGTTTATCTATATGGAAAATATAATTAAAAGAAGATTCATATATCACACTACAGAAAAAGACTGGAATTTAAATAAAAGTATCTAATATCTTTAAAAAAAGTATAGGAGACTATTTCTGTCAGTTTAAGGATGACAAAGAGTTTTTAAATATGCTATGAAAGTAAAGATTTTGAGGGTGAAATAACATGGTTTGATAAAAAGCAACATAAACATCGTATAAAGACAAATTGCTAGTAGATAGAAAAATGAAGACATTTTCAATGAAATAGCTAACCAAGATTTGTTTTGCAGAATAAATAATACATTTAAATAAATTAATAACAAAAATTTTAAAATAGATAAAAATGGCTAAATATGAACAGGTCATTCACAGAAGAAGAACCTTGAGCTGCTAAGAAATATATCAAGGTGCTCAATCTTGTTAATAGGAAAATGCAAAGGAAAACAAAAATGATAAAACATTTTATAAATATCAGATTGGCAAAAATTATAAATCTAACAATGCCAAGTACTGGCATAGATTTGGGAGAACAATGTTGGTGGGAGTTCAAATTTGTATCAGGTCTTTGGAATGCCATCTGGCAAGATATGGGAAAGTTTAAAATGTGCCTCCTGTAGTAATACTGAGTAATTCTATATCTAGGCATACACATGTACACACAAGCTATTATAGAATGAATTGAATCAAAAACAAATATATCATGCCATATTCATATTATGAAATATTATACACATATTAAAATGAATTAAATAGATAAAAATTTTAATAGATGAGAAAAAAGTTGAGTGGAAAAAGGAAGTTTCAATATCAGGCATAAAATATGACATCATTTATGATAACATAAATATGCTTTTACCTCAATATAAAATAAGTTATTTAATAATATGAGACTATATGGAAAAAGCATTAAAACATGATTAGAAAAGAATATACTCCTGATAAAGGAAAAATGGGTAAGGAATTAAGCAAGGGCAAAAAGAATATATAAAATGCTGGCTAATGAAAGAACACGTCACCACCTTTGAAGTGGTATTGCTCCTTGCCAAAAAAAAATCAGACCTGAATCTGATATCTTGAGATTCACCAACAAATTTATAGGAAATTGAAAAGATAGAAGACACAGGAACATGTCAAACCTCACCATGAGAGTGTAAATTCAGACTCTGGGAAACTCTATAGGTAACTAACTCAGTTTCTTCAACAACAAAAAGTCGCAAGATAAAATTGTAAGCCAAAAAACAAATAAACCAAAGGGAAAAACACAGATGCAAGGGAAAGTTGAAAAGAGACTTAAAAGTCTTGTCGACTAATATCAGTGTAAAAGTCTCATTTGGATCTTGACTCAAAAACAAACAAACAAACAAACAAACAAAAACAAACTATAAAGTTGCATTTAGGAGACAATTGGAAATGTAAATACCAACTGTATATTTCATGTTATCTTAGGTGTAATATTGGTAATACAATCTATTTAGACTATATCATATATGATTAAAGAAAATAGTGGAAAGGTGAACAGGGCTACTCCAGTTCTTATTTTACTACAAGTTAAGAGTAGAAAATAATCATCTCTGAACATATCTCTAGAGTAGTCAGAAAAAACTCATCCATTCATTTGTTCATTTAACAAATATAATGAGGAACTACTGTATATCGGATGAAACATTCTTTTATGCATTGGAGATGTCAATGATTAAACATAAAAACATCCTTACCATCATGGATTTTATACTCTCTGAGGGAAACAACAGACAGCAAACAAATAAGCAATCAAATAAATAATATGTCATCGGTATTAAGTAGTAAATAGAAAAATGAAGCAGGAAAGGAGTTGACAAAAAGAAGGGTTATTATTTTATATTGTGTCAAGGAAGACCTCACTAATAATATGCTATTTAAACAGAAAGATCTGAAGGAAGCACAAACATGCCAATACCTGGGGATAGGGGTGAGGGGCCTTCCAGGCAGAGGGGAACAGTAAGGACAAAGGACCTGAGGTGAGAATATGGCTGAGATAATCTGTGAAGAGTGAGGGGTCAAGTGCATCAGAAATGCATCAAGCTATGTGAAGAAGAGTCAGAGATCTTGAGGAGACAGGTCATGTGGAGCCCTGCAGACCACAGTAAAAACTTTATCTTTTACTCTGACTGAGATGAGGACTAAGTGGAGATTTTTGGTGGAAGTGTAAACACTCACACTTATATGTATAAGGAGATCTCTTTTTCTGTGTTGAGATTAGACCTTAAGACAGAGTAGAAATGGAAAAATCAGTTAGCAGTCATTTACAATTATATAGTTGCCTACTTCACATCAGTATCACAACCTTATAATTAAACTTCTGAATTTCTTTTCAGATTTCCAACTCTGAAAGTCTTCCCACTTATTTTACTGGACTGAACCCCAAATCTTTCTTTTTTTCATATTCACATAAAATCCTTCAGTTTTGAGGCTCTAGCTTTAAAACATATTCAAAATGCAACATGATTCTTTTTAACCATTTTAAAGTCCATTTTCCACGGTATTAAGTGCATTCATGTTGTTGTGAAATGATCAACACTATCTATCTCTAGAATGCTTCGCCTACCCCCAAAGGAACTCTGTACCCATTAAACACTAACTCGTCGTGCCCTCTCCCTCCCTAGTCCTGGGCAATCACTCTTCTACTTTCTGTCTCTATGAATTTGACTGCTCTAGATACACAGTGTAAGTGGAATCATACAATAATTGTCCTTTTGTGACTGGCTTATTTCACCTATCATAATGTTCTCAAAGCTTATTCATGTCATAGTATGTGTCAGAATTTTCTTCCTTTTTAAGGCTTACTAATATTCAATTGCATGTATACACTGATATTTTTAGCCATTTACCCATTAGTGGACACTTGGGTTGCTCCACCTTTTGGCTATTGTGAATAATGTTCCTATGAACATGGATATACAAATATTTGTTTGAGTTCTGCTTTAACTTTTTTTGATGGAATTGCTCAATCATATGGTAATTCTATGATTAGTAGTTCAATGCCATGAAAATGCAAAGGAGTAGATGTTTGGAAGAGAACCGAGAGAGTGTTGTCATGGCAGTAAAGTGAAGAAATGCTTCAAGAAGTAAAAAGTGAAAATAATATCAAACACTGCTAAAACACTAATTAAAATGAGAACCAAATGTTGTTTATCAAATTTAGCAATGTAGGTGTCATTTGTGACTTGGATAAATGGTGTCTTGGTGGAGTGCTAAGAGTAAAATCTTGATTGGCATGGCTTCAAGTGACCACAAAGTATAGGAATTGGAGGAACTGGTAGTATGGGGATAGACAACTTATTTTAAGGGAGAATAGCTATGGGGATGACTTACAACTTAACTATGAAATAGTAGTTTTTAAGTGGTAATTGTGTAGGAAGGCAAGGAGAATACAGCTATGTGAGAAGGTACTAGTCCGAGGGGTAGAACAGAACAAAAAAGTATGAGAAGGACAAATTTGTTCTTTTTGTTGGAGCTGGAACATCCATCTTCTACCCTCAGACATCAATGTTCCTGGTTCAAAGGCCTTCAGATGTGATCTAAGACTTAAACCATCAGCCTTCTGATTTTTGTTTTTTGACACAGACTGAATTATACCACTGCTTTCCTGATTCTCTAGCTTGCAGATGGCAGATGGTGGAACTTCTCTGCTTCCATAATCATGTGAGTCAATTTCTCTGATAAATCTCATATATACATATGTGTGTGTGTGTGTGTGTGTGTGTGTGTGTGTTCTTTTGTTTCTGTTTCTCTGAAGAACCTTGAATAATACACTTGCTATCAAAGTTAAGGCTGGAATATGAAATCACTGCCATATACATAAGTGTATGTATACATACACGTATACATAATGTAAAGTATATGTGTATATAATAAAAACTATTATTGTCTTGTTATTATTGTTTTCTACACATGTTAATATATTATCTATGAGAGTGCCTATGAAATTTTAGTTTCTGTTTTTAATAAATGTAAAGTCTAGTTTATTTCTTTTGAAATATGAGGTTGAAGGAGAGCTCTACAGATACTCTGGATCACCAAAAAGAAGGACAAGTGGACCCTAGAAAAAATTGAACTTGAAACATCACTGAGATAAAAACAGCAAAACTAAAGCTATACTATTTTAGGTATGTCATGAGAAGGCAGGTTCTTTGGAAAAGACAATAATGCTAGGAAAAATAGAAGGCAGAAGGAAAAGAGAAAAACCAAATATTAGATGGATTGACTCCATAAAAGGGGCATAGGCATAAGTCTACAAGAGGTGATCAGGGCTATTGAGTACAGGACACTATGGACATCACTCATTCAGAGTCACAAGGAGTTAAAGCCAATTCAATAGCATTTAACATAAAAATGAATAGGAGAGAATGCCCAAGGAAATGACAGTATTACTGTTGTATCCTGGGACAGAGATGGAGCAGTCCTACGGCTTTCACATAGATTTTGTTTCTGTGGCAGTCATTAGTAATATTTGCCAAATATTTTTGGTTCTCTACATCCAACCTCAAGATAGGAATATAATTTCTTGCTTCTTTGTGATTGGATGGAATCATGCTACCAGTTCTGACCACTCAGTTGTGAGAGAATGTGATATGTGTCATGTCCATGCCAGAGCATTTACTACTGCTGAGAGACCTTAGGGCTCTCTGTTCTCTCTGATTTCATGATGCTGTGTTCTCAGTCTGGGCCCTGAAAGCCAAATTGTGCAAAATCTCTTTGCTAATCTGTGATGAACATATAGCAGAAGGAAGATATAATGTTTTATTTTCTAAACCACTGAGATTTGGGTATTGTTTGTTACTGTCTGTACTGACTGATGCAGTTACTAAGGCTGTGATGAATTAGCTGATGCTTACCTTTGGGAAAAAGTGAAAGGGAAAAGATTGACAGGGCAGGGTAAATTACAAGAGCAGGTTAAAATTGTATAATTTTCCATCCTACATAAAATCACTTGCTTAAAGGAATGGAAGCCAAAATTCTTCCTATACCAGAGCATAAAGTTGGATTAGCCTAAAAGAAGGGAATCTTCTACTAATTTATTCACTCGGAACAGCTACGTTTTCTAATTCATACAAGGTCTCTTTATGTGCTCACCTACATTGTGAAGAATATCAAAGTGACTGATTTTGTTACAATCATGTTAGAATGTAGTAGGGAATAAGCTGGAGTGTCATGCATGTGTGGGAGGGTGCTTGCTTGGTGAAGAATGGAAATAAAGAATAGAAAACACTCAAACTGTGCTTCTTCTATGCCAAGCACTTTACATATTTAACTCATTCAACTCAAAAAACATACAAAAACCTTGAGGTAGATACTACTACTATAACTGTTAATTTACAAGTGAAGAAACTGAGGGGAAAATGTTTAGATGATTTGCTCAAAGTAATCGCTAATAGCAGCAAGGTAGAACTTAAACAAGGCGGTGTAACTTCAGAGACTGAACTCATAATCTCTGCTATGCTGCCCCTCAGTCAATGACTACTAGTTTAAGGGTATACAAGGTGACTCATTCATTTATTTGTTCATTCAAACAATATTATCAAGCATCTATTATGAGTCAGACATCATTTTAGGTGCCAGAGATACAGCATTAAACAAACCAATTCCTGTTTTCACAGATTACATTTTAAAAGATGATTGACAGTAAGCAAGTAAATCAAGATACAACATGTTGGGTGTGTTGAGCTCTATAAAAGAAAAGAAAGCAGGTGGATGAGAGATGGAGGAGGGTCTGCCCTAGACTGTTTTGGTGACATTTGAGTAGAGAGGAATGAAAGGAAGGCATGAACCCTGTGAAGACTTAGAAGAACATTGAAGTCAGAACCAATTGCAAGTGTGAAGATCCTGAATGTGCAACAAGGAGTCAGTGTGATTGGAGTAAAGTGGGTGCCAGGGAAGCCTGGAGGAGGTAAGTTCACAGGCAGTTGAGATGGCAGAGGCAAGATTAAGGAGGTGACTAAGGACTTACTGTACATTCTCCTAAGGTATATTATTATTGTGTATATTAGTATATATTATCATAATGAAAATGAGCTTGAAACAAATGACTGGTTGCTGTATGTAGTTTAGATTTAAACAGAAATATTTTGGAAGAGGTGGGTACAGTACTCAAGGATAGTGACTGAAACAGAGAAAGGAAATAAATGTCACTCTAGTTTTCCTCACCAATATCTCAATGTCACAATTACAGGGCTATCTTTCAAGTTCCTGGAAGGTCATGCTGCTTCCTGCCTTAGATATGTCCTCATTCCAAGCTATTCCTTTTTTCTTCATTTTCCCTGTTCCTTCCCAAACCAAGTTGGGCATCATCAATTATAGTAATATATGGTATGAGGTATGCTTTTTCCTTCTCAGTTGCAGTCATCACATTATAATTAATTATCTAAGTTTTTTTTTTTTTTCTCTCTCTAATAGACTATGAGATCTTTAGAAGGAGAAGCCAGGTAATTGTTGTCATTCCTTAGACCACAAACTTATTATGTGTATAAAATTAAAAAAAAAAAAGTAAAATAAGATTTATTCTTTATGTTTCCAAAAACATATGTAATTGTAATTAAAATGGGGGGAGGATAATTCCATTTGGGTATCTACATAGTTATTAATATTTTAAAAAAATTTAAAAAAATTTTAAAAAGGCTATATACTGGGCTCATTTAATAAGCTAATGATAGTACTACATGAAACCTCAACAATCATTAGCTTGACTAATACAATAATGAAGGATATCTCATATTTTTGCAAAAAAAGTAAAATTTCTACACAATGTCTCCATATTATACTGTTTACAAATCATATGCAGGTAGAAAACCTAGCAGTTTGGAAGTGTATATTTTAAGGCCAACAAGGTCAATGTATTGAAGTGTTGCTTTATTTTTAATATTCCCAACTTGTGAAAAATTTTTCATATTTTTACAATTAGTAACATATAATTAATTTAGCTGCATTTTCTATTTTAATAAAGATATATTACTAAATTATACTGCATCATGTTTGATTTTTTCAATCTTAGTATTAAAAATATTACAAAATTCTAATCACTTTGTCCAAACATTCACAGCACCTTTACTATTCCACATGTAAGAGTTAACTGGGAACATTCATTAATTAGCACTTTACAATTTTAATTTCCAAATAGAATGATTAGCATTTCTAAGCGTTTTATATTGAACCACAAAAATAAATCTTTTTTAGGGGTCACTGAAGGCAGATGATTTAAAACTAATACTTTGCTAAATTAATCACTGCACTATGTAACTCCTTAAAATATTAACTCTGCCACTGTATTATTAAGATTCTGCTTATACAAAACAACTTATTTGGACTAATAGTATCAGTGTGACACATATTGCAGAGTTCTCTTGTTTCTTTTAATTTTTATGTATATGACTCACATTTTTTTGTAAATTGATTATAAGAAAATACTAACACTATTGTGAGAACTAAATTGGAGTTTATCACTATAATCATAATTCAGATAATATATTACTTCATTAGTTATTTTATTCCTTTTATTTCAGAAAGTAGTTTGAGGAAACATAAAATCAGATACACTCTCATTAACAAAAGACATATTTAATATATTTCAAAAGTGTTAGGAGAAGAGCAATAGGAAGACTAAAATACATGAATACCCTCATTTTGTTTAGGAGATGCATTTGTGGATGTGTTAGCAGTTATTGGAAAAAGTCTTTTATGGGTCCTTGTAGTAAGGTCCTCACAGAGATTATTTTCCACTAATATTGTGAAGCCACGACTTGCTTTGGTCAGTCCTTACTGGCAGCAGTGTATTTATGTCACTTTTCATAATGTCAAAGAAATTTCATCAATCTCAGTTAAAATGAAAAATATACCATTGAAAGTGAATATGATATAAATGTATATTTAAAAATAATAACCACAAAGTGAATTAATACCCATGTATATGCTCCCTAGTTGAAAAAACAGTTAAATCCTCCTCAGGGCCTTTTTTATCATATTTTTTTCCCTCCTACTTACATGGAACCCATTTAAATGTTGTATGAATCATTTATTTGCTTTTTAAAAAATACTGCAACCATATATAAATGTAGACTAAAAGTAGATATTGTTTAGCTTTTCTTTTATTGAGCATTTATATTGGATTATACTGTATTTTTTCCTTGACTTGCTGTATACAATATTTGTTAACATAAACAGCTGTTGAGTACTGTGTTCTATTGTATAAATCTATGACCATTTATTTATCCATTTTAATTTCTAATCTTTTTGCTATTATGAACAACATGGCTAAAAACTTCTTCTGATGTTCATATGCAATTTCTTTAAGATATATACTTGAGGGCTATAGATTACTGAACTATAGATTATGTGCCTGTTGAACTTTATTTACTAAGTGGTAAATAATTATTTTCTAAAGTTACATCAGTTTATATTTTCATTATTTACTCATTTCTGCAAATTCTTTCCATCATTTAGTATTGTCAGACTTTTACTTTGTTTTAATCTAGTAAGTGTGAAATTGTGGTTTTATTTTGCATTTCCTTTCTACTAATGAGCTTTAAAACATTTTTAATTGTATTTTTCTTCTGTAAATTTCTTTTCATGACCTGTTAGGAGATTACCTGTGTAATCTTCTCCTCTAGAGTGATTTCTAGACTTAAAGATTTGCTTGTAACAAATAGAAAGTGACAAAAATGATGGTGTGTTAATTCTGAGATTAGATTCCTAGAAGAATGTGGCTTCAGTTTTGCTCTCATTCTGAGCAAAGCCAGAGGCCTTGGTGTAAGCTACACTGTGAAGAGGTCCACATAATAAGGAACTGAGGGGAGCCCTAGCCAGAAGCTTCAGGGAATTGAGGCCTTTCATCCAATGAACTGTCAAGTACTGAATCCTACTAACAACCAAAAACCATATGAGTGAGCATGGAAGTGGGTCCTCCCCTAGCAGAGCCTTCAAAGGAGACTGCATCATCTACTGACACATTGGTTGTTGCTTTGTGGGAGACCCTGGATTGGAGAAACCCAGCTAGGCTTCCCCCAGTTTTCTGACTCCCAGAAACTATAAGGCAATAAATGTTTGTTGTTTTATAACTGTTCAGTTTTAGGGTGATATGTTATATAGCATATAGATAACTAACATAATAACTTTGAAACTTTTATCTTTTTTTTATGGTTTCATAGGAATTATTTATATATTCTGATTATAACTGTGGTCAGTTCTGTGTATTACATTTTCTCCAAAATTGTAATTCTAACACTTTTTCTGTTGTGTCTTTTGAAGAATGACTTCTACGAAAGTCTTTCTTTCTATTATGTATAATATATAATATATGTAGAACCTAATATCTCTCTATATAATTATATATGTACATTAAACATACTAAACATATACATATTATGTATGATATATAACATATTAGTTATATATTATTATATCACATATAACATATAATATCTATAAAGCTATATATTATATCCTTTTTATCTTTTGTTCTTTTGAAATAAGAAATCCTTTTCTAACCTGAAGTCATGAAGATATCTATTCTATATTGTCTTTTTATAGTTCTACAAATTTTCCTTTAATATTTAGCTTTTTTAATCTACTTGAAATTGCTTTTCATGTATTATGTGAGGTAGAAACCATTTTAACTATTTTGCCATTTGGGAAACTGTAATCTAAGCACCATTTTTTGAACAGGTCATCCTTTCCCACTAATGCAATTGCAGATCTATTTTTATTTATACATGCAGATGCTTGTTTTGGGGTCTTCTATTTTGTTTCATTGCTTTATTTTTCTATTTCTGTGTCCACACTACAGAGTTTTAATAACTTTATAATAATTTTATAGTAAGTCTTGATATCTGCTGAATCAACTCCTCTTATCTACTTCTTCAAGAGTGTTTTGGCTAAACCTCTTTGCTCAATTATATGAAATTTAAGAACAACTTGCAAGATTAAATAAACAAAACACTTTGTGATTTTTATTTAAATGCCACTGACTTTATAGAACAATTTGGGAAGAATTTATGGTATTAAGCCTTTCTATTTATAAACATAATATATCTCTGCATCTAATAATTTTTTCTTTATAAATGTCCCATTTTTATAAATTATGCATAATTCTAAATTGTATTTTCTAACCATTTGTTAGTACATGAAATATAGCTTATACATAATGTCACATGTACATATACAAAATGACTTTTGTATATCCAGCAACTACTTAATTAAATTCAAATCTTAATTTTCTATGTAGACAATCATTATATCTTTGAGTAATGACAGTTTTGTTTCTTTTTAATAATTGTAATTTAATTTTTATTTATTGTTTTATTAAACTTATCCTAAGTACAGTGATGATATAAATGGTGGTAACAGGTATCCTTGACTTGTTCCTGATTTTAAAAAGGATATGTAAAAAAAATATTTCACACCTAAGTATGATGTTAACTATAGGGTGTAGGTGTTTTGCTGAATTAAGTTGATAGGTATATTTATTTATAGCTTATTAAGAATTTTTATCATAAATCATTGTTGGATTTTATCAATGTTCTTTAAAACTGTATTGAGTTAATCATATATTTTTCTGTATTTAATTTATTACTCTTTTCAAATGAATTAATAGATTGCATAATATATTAATTTAATCTTATTTTACCTGTCAAAATTTATTCACATTGCCATGAACAAGAATTATTTGCATTATTATGAACAACAAACACCTGATACTCATCAGCCTTATATAAGTTAAATTTCTACAGAGTAATAAATTATCTAAAGATAAGCAAACATGTACACTAACATGGAATTAGACAATACCTAGTGGTCTGGCTACACAATGCCCAGCATCCTATTGAAATGATACCTAATAGTCTGTTTTATTTATTTAAGAAGTCATCCACATATTTTTTGTGGCAGTCAGCATCTCCCCTTGTCATCAATAATCTATCTCTTAAGATTATTATTAATCATAAAAAAGCATTGTCTTAGGCTGTGGTGATTATTTACATAGGTGCAGCAAGAATAGTAGTTAACCATGTAGACATCCTTGAGTTGCTTTGCAAATTCAGGGGCATACAGTATCAAGGAACTACTAAAGCCAAAGAATTAACATCTGAAAACTTTCCTAAGGCATCTTAGATTGAACTTTTAAAAGCCTCTACTTTTGATCCCAAGGACAGTAAACCCCACTCCCTGGACACACACACACATGATTTCACCTACAGTATCAAAAATTTGGGAGAATTTCTCTCTTATTGAAGTCCCCAAATTTTACTAAGGCTTCTTAGCTTGACATGAGCTGACCTCCCTTACTACCTATAAGCCTGGGAACCCATTAGTCAGATACCTTGCCAGTATTTCTAGAAAGTCAGTGAATTGTCATAACTGACTAAATGAGAATCAGTATCAAATATGCCACTGAAGGTAAGGTCGTCATTGTAAAATCAATTCACTCAATTATATCCTAACAAAAAAGGAGGACAGAGTCTATATAAACCTATGCAAATGACTCTATCACCATAATAAGGAAAGATACCCAGTAAGAGTTTCTGAATTCTGGGGTTTACTGAGAAGCAGATATCACTTTAAAATGTTTGATTTTAGTTTATAAAAGCAGTCCATTTAATTAAGCTAAGGGTAGTTTAAGAAGAGAAAGTATTTCTTCATAACATCTTAAAAAATAAAGCGCTAAAATAGCATCAACAATATTCTAAGCAAATAATATTTTCAAATCGGTTTAATAAGAACTATCTAGAATTCTTGTCATCTAGATTTGAGTCAGTAGTCTGATTTCATGAAGCTTTTTATCTCTGAACTAAAGAGCCTGACTTACTCAAATGATATAGTCTGAAAGTTATCTAAGCAATGTCAACTCAGGAGCTTACATCCAAGAATCTATTTGGTGTGTCGGTTGTTTAGAGCATCTTGTACAGTCCTTACCAAAAGGCTCTCAGACTGGTCTTTTTGAAGACATAAACTCACTTGTAATTAACAGCAGAGCCTTTAGGCATGCATTGAAAAATATCAAAAGCTATCTGTAGATGATAAACTTTTAATGACTCTCGTTCATTTATAACTGCAACTAGTAATAGAATAGAGGAGAATAATATTCTCTAATTGGGTATATTAAATGTCTATTTCATAAAGATTTTGATCAGTCTCTAGCCTGAGGGTAAAAACATAATATTCAGAAAGGGCATTGAGAAAACTCCTGGGCTTTCTTATAAAGCACGCAAAGTTAACCTAAAGAAGATTGAGCATCTCTTCTGATTTAGCAACTCTTCTCATGTAGCTCTTACATAGTGGAACTAATTAAGGAATATAGTCTAACTTTAGGTCTAATCTTGGAACAACAAGTGTAAGCTATCATAGGGCAAATGGCATTTGATTAAGATAGATAGGATCATGAGTATCTGAAAAGCAACACAATTAACTACTTAAAGTGAAAATATAACATCTAAAAATAAATATTGAAGAAAGAATTAATATTGTAAGAAATCTTAGCTCTATATCAAAGAAGGAAAACATTTATTTCTTAATAGTCAAGGACATAGTAATGATAGTATAAAATACAGAAAATGCTTCTTGTAAGACACAGTATCTATGCTATGTGGATTACAAAGAAGGGAAAGAATAACCTTTCATACCCTTTTAGGTAAGGATTGTCAAACTTTTTCTATAAATGCCACAATAGCAAATAATTTAGGATTTGCAGACCAGTCTCTGTTGCAACTACTCAATTCTATTGTTATAACATAAAATCAGCCATGAACAATACATAAATGAATGGATTGGGCTGGCTTCGAATAAAACTTTATTTATAAAAACAAGTGACTGGCCAGATATGGCCCATGGGACATCATTTGTTGACCCTTGTTTTAGGTGAAGGCATTAATCAGAAAACCAAGGAGGCAAGCTTATAGAAAAAGAGTGTGATTATGACACATTTCATTCATAGCTTTTCAGACTCAGATATTATAAATCATGGTAAATAAAATAATGCTTCAAAGATATAAATTTTCCACAGCACATAAAATTAAGGAACAAATATACATTAAAATAAATTAGAATTTGATCAGTGTTTCAGTATGTCATCTCATTTAGAAAATATCTATATATCTAAGAATTAGCTATTAATTTGCTCAATTTATTATTAATCCTAGGTTTTAAAGATTAAATTTAAATTGACACACTATAAATCACTAGTGATATAAAAGTTCATGAGCATAATAATTTAATTTAGTTAAATACATAGCTATATTTTTCATACTTTTAATATTATGGAGGCATCTTATCAGATTATTTAATCAGTAAACCTATATGTATGAGTTTAAGATTTTCAGATTAACACTTTTTATGTGATAAAAACTCAAATAAAACAAAACATACGTTTATGTAATATTTAACAAAAAAATTAATTTATTTTTAAATTAAAAATAGTAAACTGTTTTTTAGTCTAGCTCATTTAAAGTATTAGCAGTTTAATTATCTAATTTTGTGGGAATTTTTTAAATATTGAATTTATAAAAGTGCTTATTTATCTCTATAAACCAATCTGTTAACTTAGGAGACAAATAATATAATTCATTGAAAGCTTCCAGAAGTAGAACAACAACAAGACATAAAAGCATGGTTAAAAAGAGACAAACAGACACATAGAAAGCACATAGCATCAGTTGTATAAATTCAATCACAGGTCGAAAGTAAACACAAACAAAAAAACATACTGCTCCACATATCAAGAAGCTGTTCTTCCTAATGAATACAGAATTTTTAAATCAATTTAAACTCAAAATAGAAAATTAACCAGCAAGACTAATAAACTAGACTTTCTTTTCTCTCATCTAACAGAGAATAGATGTCTCTCATTTAACACTAATCACCAAATATTTAAAAAGGAGGTTGGCAAATTTCAACCTATGGGACAAATCAACCCACTGCCTATTTTCGAATGACTCACAAAAAATAGATTTTATATCTTCAGATGGTCAAAAAAATCAAAATAATAATATTTGCTGAAAAGTCTAAGAAATTAACATTTTAGTGCCTATACGTAAAGTTTTATTGGACAGTCATGGTTATTCATTTACATAATGTCTATGGCTGCTTTTACACTATAATAGCAGAGTTTAATAATTGCACCAGAGTCTTTATGACTCTCGAAACTTAAAATTTTTACCTTCTGGTCTTTTACAAAAGTAGGTTGTGGACTCTTGTCTAAGACCATAGAATAAATTCCTAGTCATTGCTACCACCAATGGAAATCAGAAACAAAATCAGGGCACATTGAAAACAGGAGAAAAAAATCAGTTAACGGTTAAGACTTCTATTGCCACTTGGAATTCACTCTGAGAGTCAATAAAAATGTTGTAAGGTCTAAGCAGCCCATGAAGTTCACTTCTTTGTTAATGTAGTTTATCTGTCTCTGTTAAGCAAGCCTATTGGTCATATCTATGAATGACCTCTAAACTGTTAGAGGATAATTTTTAAAGAATAGAATGGATATACGAATATGTTTTAAAATTTTATTAAACTTAACCAGTAAGGCATTAGAAAACTGTAATCTACAGGGTCATTTTATATTAATATTCTATAAGATTGATCTATAGCTATTTTTGTTTGCATGTGTATGAAATTTTTATTATATTTAGATATCAGTGTTTTATTTGGATCATAAAAAGTCAGAAGTTTTTCTTTGTTCTCTGAAACAATTCAAAATTAGTATTTGTATTAACAGTATTAACAGTATTAGTATTTTCTAATCTCTGAAGATTTTGTAGAATTCCCCTGTGAAACCTTCTTGGCCTGCTACTTTTATGTAAATAAATGCTTTAATAACTTTTTCTAATACTTCTATAAAAATTGATCTACATAATCTTTTAATGTGAACTATGGTCAACTTTGTTAAATTTCATTTTATAGAAAATTAACTCATTTCATTGAATTTCATATTTATTTGCATTGAATTGTAGAAATTAATCATACATATGTGTGTGTATGTTTATACATATATATATATATGCATATACATAAACATTTGTTATATGTGTCTATGTGCATATATATGTATATATAAATATATATATATATAAAATACATACTTACTTAATTTCAATGCTTATTTCCCACTTGTTACTTCTTATTTTATATTTTTGTTCATGCTCTTATATTTTTAAAATTAGTTTAGCTTATAACTTTTTATTTTGTTTGATACTTTCAAAAACCACTATTATTTCTACTATTTATCTGATTTGAACCTCATGAATGTCTGTTTTTATCTTTATAATTTTCCTGTGCTTTCTTTTGCTTAATTTTTGTTTTTCTTTTCCAAATTTGAATTAGAAAATATCACATCCTTTTTATTGATACACTTATATAATGTTGCAGATTTTCTTCAAATAACCATTTTTATATCATAGATTTTGATATGTAGTATGTTCATTATAAGTATGTTTTAGAAATTCTGTCATTTCAGCTTTTTACTTTTTATCCAATAAACTCATAAAGAGTTTTGTTTTAATTACAGATGGAACAACCTTTTTGGTAGTCTTTTTTGGATTTGAGTATTTTGTTTTCTTTTGTTTTAATTTCTATTTTATTGCATTGTAGTCAGAGAATGATATTTGTCTTGATTCTATTTTATGACTTTAGAAATTATAAAACACAGAATACAAACCATACCCACTATGTCATATCTGAATTCCTGATCCACAGAATCCATGAGCATAATAAATTGTTATTTAATACCAGTAAGTTTTAGAGTGGTTTGTTAATCTGTAGTAGATAACTGGAACATGGTAGAATGTCAAAAAATTTACTTTATTATTTTAAAGAATTAAAAAATACCTCATTATTGGATGTGACACTATAGGTCATCAAATTCAACCAGCTTTCTGATGTTTAAATCTCCTTCAAACAAAATTGTCAATCATTATCATCCTGATCCTATTTAGACACATCCAGTGATTGGTAGTTTACTGATTATAACACCTTTCATAATCAGACTAGAATTATTTTTTCTTGCTGGCTTTAGCAAGTAGGACATGATATAAAAGAAAAAAAAAAGTAGAGACCGGGAAATCATTCGTTGCTGCAGACTAGGACCATACCCAATGTTTCCAAAAGAGATAGTGTATGTAATTATTTCTCTACTTCAATTTTTCTAATACTTAATTGAGAAAAAGTAGTTGTAACAGTGTTTATAATATCTGCTTTTAGTTCTATTGTCTATAAGACAGAGAAAACATTAAATTGATACTTTGTTCAGTATTCAGTTGATCAGATATCTGCCAGTCAAACATAACTGGTCCACTGTTATAAAAGCATTTCTTTGGCTGACAAGAGAAAATATTAAGATTTTTATGATTGTTCTTTTGCCTTTGATAAGGTGCAAAAGTGACATCTATCTCTATTTTATGAATCCATGGCTGGCTACTCACCTCAATGTCCAGAATATGAAATTTGTGAGCCATAGCTGTGGCTCTATGGACTTTTCCATTTGTTCAGTATATAGCTATCTTTCTCTTTGCCATTTGACCTCAGGATGAAAAACTGCTTTCAGATGTCCATCATTTAAAAATCTTCATTAGTATTGTATTGTGGGCTGTTATAGTTTCTAATATCCTGAAGGCTTTTAACTCTGTCCTTGAATTTATTTGAGCTCTCTATCTGCATATCATTTACAACAAACATTAGAATGCACCCCCAAGACTTTCTATACCTAAGGCCTTTGGAATTACTCTCAAATTCTCTTGGGACTGAGCCAAACCTAATAATTAAATTAGACCTGATTCTATAGACAGAGTTGACTTGTTATGCCAGAATTCCTGATGGTATCTTGGACCAGAGAGTTCTTTCAAGCTGTATCACTTGAAGACTAACAAACACTGAAGTGACATCTTGGATTTGGAAGCATTCAACTTATGTCAACTGATGTTGATAAAAACATTTTGGAGAATATATATTTTAAGAATATAATGGTTAACACCATTATTATTTAATGATATGTTTCAAATTTTGCCAGTGTAGAAAGAAAGGAAGCAGAAATAAGAATATAATCATTGGGAAGATGAAAAAAATTATTTACAAATTGTAATTAGAAAATCCAAGAGAAACAATTGAAAACTTAAATAGGAGTTAAGTATTAACACTTATTTTTAAAACTTTTTAAAAGTATGCTCCCCATAGCCAATAGGTAGATTCAGGCAAAAAAGTTTTCTATTTATAATAATATTTTTAAAAAATATTCAGCAAAAGACTTAGAATTACCTTGTTTGTGCAGGACCCATGTGATAACTGTAAAATTTTTAAAAATGTTTTTTATTTTTTAATGATAGTTCACATATAATATTATATTAGTTTCAGGTGTACAACATAGTGATTAGACATTTATATACTTAAAATTGATCACCCTGCTAAATCTAGTACTCATTTGACATCATACATAGTCATTACAATATTATTGACTATATATCTTATACTATACTTCACATCTTCATAACTATTTTATAACTACCAAATTGTACTTCTTAATCCCTTCCACTTCTTCACCCACATCCCCACCCTCTAACTGGTAACTCTCAAAATGTTCTCTGTATCTATGAGTTTGTTTCTGTTTTATTTGTTTATTTTGTTCTTTAAATTCCACATGTGAGTAAAATCGTATGGCATTTGTATTTACTTGACTTACTCCACTCAGCACAATACCCTCTAGGCCCATCCCTGTTGTTTCAAATGACAAGAAAATATTTTATTTATTCATTCATTCATTCATTCATTCATTCATTTATTTTGGCTGAGGAATATTCCACTGTATATATGCACCTCTTCTTCTGCCATTGTTAAACACCAAAGTTGTCTCCATATCTTGGCTATTGTAAGTAGTGCTGCAATGGACATATGGATACACATGTCCCTTCAAAGTAGTATTTTGGACTTCTTCTAATTACCAGAAGTGGGATTCCTGGGTCCTTCTTTGTCTCTTGTATAGACTTCGTTTTAAAGACTATTTTGTCTGGTATAAATATTGCCACTACAGCTTTTTTGTTGTTTGTTTCCTTCTTCATAAAACATCTTTTTTCATCCCTTTATTTTCAGTCTCTGTGTATCTTTTGATCCGAACTAAATCTCTTGCAGTCAGTATAAATAAGGGTCTTGGTTTCTTATTCATTGAACCACTCTATCTTTTGATTGGAGCATTACATTCTTTTTCATTTGAAGTACTTATTGATACATATGTAAGTATTGCTATTTTATTATTCAAATTTATATATATATATACATATATATATATATATATTTTTTTTTTCTTATTCTTAAAAAATTTCCTCCAACATTTCCTGTAATACTGGTTTGGGGGGGTGAACTTTAGCTTTTTCTTGTCTTGGAAGCTTCTTATATGTCCTTCGATTCTAAATGATAGCTTTACTGGGTAGAGCAATCTTGATTGTAGGTCCTTACTTTTCATCACTTTGAATATTTTGTGCGAATCCCTTCTGGCCTACAAATTTTCTGTTGCGAAATTAGCTGACAGTATTATAGGATCTTCTTTGCAGGTGACTGCTTTTCTCTTGCTGCTTTTAAGATTCTCTTTAAGCTGTGTCTTTAACCTTTGGCATTTTAATGGTGTTGTGTCTTATTGGGGACTCTGGGCTCATCTTGTTTGGGACTCTGAACTTCCTGGGGTTATATATCTAGTTCCTTCCCCAGGTTAGGAAAGTTTTCTGTTATTTCTTCAAATATAGTTTCCCCAGGTTAGGAGACTTTTCATTATTCTTTCAAATATATTTTCAATTTCTTGCTCTCTCTTTTCTCCTTCTGGTACCTTTATGATGCAAATGTTGTTAACGCTTGATGTTGTCCCAGAGACTCCTTAAACTGTCTTCATTTTTCTTGGATTCTTTTTTTCCTGTTGCTGTTCTATTTGAGTGTCCTACACTATCCCATCCTCTAAATCACCGATTTGATCCTCTGCTCCATCTGATCTGTTGATTCTCTCTAATGTACTCTTCATCTCAGATATTGTATTCTTCATTTCTGACTGGTTTCTTTTTATGTTTTCTATCTTCATTTTTATGTTTTCTGTGTTGAAGTACTCACTGAGTTCATCTACTTTCATTGATTGTCCTTATAACCAGTGTTTTGAACTCTGCATCTGGTAGATTGCTTCTCTTCATTTTGTTAAGTTTTTTTTTTTTTTTTTTTTCTGGAGCTTGGTTTTATTTTTTCATGTGGAACATGTTTCTTTGTCTCCTCATTTTGGCTGCCACCCTGTGTTTGTTTCTGTGTATTAGGTAAGGCTCCTCAGTCCCTTGATTTTAGTGGAGTGGTATTATATATTAGGTGTCTTGAGGGACTCAGTGGTACAGTCTTCCCTGGTTGGTGCCAAGTGCTCAAGGTATGTCCCTTGTGCAACTTATGTGTGTCCTCCTGTTGTAATTGAGCTTTGGTTGCTATTGCATATCAATGAAAGGAATTGACCTGTGTGCAGATTTGCTGTGAGGATTGGCTAGTTAGGGGCTGACACTACAGAGCAGGATTCACTTTAGCAGAGTTCTGGTGCTTGCACAATCTACCCTTCAGGTATGTCTTCCTCAGATGTAGCCCTGGGTGTTGCTGTGACACCCTTTGAAGCAGACCACTGGGTGTGCTGTCCCAAGGGGCTCGTGAGAAGGGCTCAGCTGCAAGCCAAATTCAGCTGTAGCCTGTGCACTTCGGGGTGCCACCTTGGTGATAAGAATCACCAAGCAATCAGCAAATGGTTGCCAACTGTTTTGGACGTAGAGGTGCTTCTAGAGGCCAAGCCTAGAATAGAGGATATCTGCTGCTAATGCTAGGCTTGGGATTGCTCAGCACGAGGTATGGGTCATGCCAAGGCCAATTGCTGCTTGTTTGGATTTTGTGAAGCTTTGAGAGATTTTAGGAAAGTCCCCAGCATGACCCAAGACAGGCTATTTGTATGGAAAAAAATACCGGAGACATCTTGGGTGGTTCCACAAGTTAGGAGAGGCAAGGTATTAGGGAATCACCTGCGCAGAATGACCAGTTTTACCCAGGTTGTTGGAACCTCAGATATGGCAGCTGTCTATGTCCACGCACCAGGAAAGGTGAGTGCTCAACAAAGGAACAATGAACTCTTTCAGCATTTCTCTCTGGGAGAAAGATGCCCCTCCAGTCCTCTCCCTGAAGACAGACAACTCAGTTCCTTCCCATATATCTTTGACATCTTTTGAGCAGCTGCCCCAGTGGTGGAGCTCAGAGCGAGTGAGTCCATCATTCAGTAAGTACATGGATGGGTCCTTTAAGAGGAGCGTCTGCATCTGTTACTCCCACAGCTGAGTCTCACTCAGCCACAATGTGCACTGTTTTTCACAGCCAAAGGTTGTGGGAACTTCTCTTTCCAGCACTTGAACCCTTGGCTGGGGAGCCCAGTGCAGACCCAAAACCACTTGCTCCTCCAGATGTGCCTCCACAGTCAAGATAATCCTCTTAATTCTTGACCACCACATGTGATTGTGGGACCAGCCCGTTTTACATCTCTGCCCCGTCTACCAGTCTCAAGATGGTCTCTAATGTATGTCTCCAGTTGTAGAATTTCTGTTCAGCCAGACTTCAGGTGACTTCTCATGATGGTTGTTCTGTAGTTTAGTTGTGATTTTAATGTGTTTGTGAGAGGAGATGAGCACAGCATTTACCTTCTATACTATCTTGACTGGAATTCAGAATTGTAAAATTTTATTGAGAAATGGTTGGATGTTTTTAAATGATATGGGAAAATACATATATAATGGCTGGAAAATTGGCACTTACAGAGCAATCCTAATCATGTTTGCATTATGTCCATGCATAGGAATATGACCAAAAGGAATAAGAATTTAAAGTTGTATTTTCTTTCTGAGTTTTAAAATTATTACTATTTTTCCCTCAAATAATTCAAACATTGTGTCATGTGCACATATTTTATAATTTCAATAAAATTTGACTTAAAAATAATCTCAAGATTTTACTGAATACACACACACACACACGATTTAGAAAAATTGATCTCTCTAAAAATGAATAAAGTTGTGACCATCTTATAAACACTTTGAATGATGATTTGTAGACTCTTATCATTTTTAAGAACAAGAAGTGACTGTTTTCCTTACCCCAGTTCTGCATTATTTTGAAGCAAATCCCAGATATCAACTATTTCAGGATACATTTCTAAAGTATAAGGAATTTTTTTGAAAAAGCATTATCATAGATGAAAATTTAACAATAATTTCTTAATATCAAATAGTCAATATTTAAATACAATAATTATCTCATAATTTTTCTTACATTATTTGAGTCAGAATTCAAATAAGATACATACATTTTGATGTTTGATATGCCCCTTCGACCCTTTTAATATGCAAGTTCTCCTTATTTTTTGGACTTGAATTTTATTCGTTGCGTGAACGAGTCTTTTAACTTTTAGATTTGCCCATGATCTGGATTGACTGAATTTTGCTCATTAACTCTCTGTGTTTCATTTAATATATTCACTGAATTTTTATAAATTTCTAGTTAGATCTATAAGGCTTTATCAGATCCACATTGGTTTTCTTTTTTTTTTTTATGTTGGTGACCATTTGTGGTTATTTTAAAACATGTTAAACATTTTGGACACTCCTACCATTAAGAGGTGGAGTATACATGCTTCTCCCTTGAATTTCAGCTTACTCTAGTGATTTTCCTATAACCAATAGAAGGCTATTAGATTTTTTAAGCTAGGTCAGAAAAACCATATTGGCTTATTTTGGATGCTCACTCCAGGGCAATGGTTCCCTACCAGAGATGATCTAAACCCCCTCCAGTTTCTTAATGCCAGAAGACAATTTTTGTTGTCACACCTGAGAGGGTTGTGCTACTGCCATCTAGTGGGTAGAGATAGAGATGCTAAACATCCTACAAAGCATAAGACAGCCCCCCTACACTAAAGAATCATCCAGCCCCTAAACGTCAGTAGTGCCAAAGATGATACACCTGCTGTAAAGGAACCAAGCTGCATGTAACAAGTCTACTTTGAGACTATTATACTGTAGAATCCATTCGTTGATACTTCAGTCAAGTTTCAGAAGAACTCTCAGTTGAGAGCCAACATCAATCAGCCATATGAGTGAACTACCTTAGATATTCAGTCCACTTAAGTTTTGAGATCACTGTAGCCTCTACAAACCTTTGCTTTCAGCTGCAAGAGAGACTCCAAGTGAGAAATGACCAGCCAAGTCCTTCCTGAACCCCTGACTTATAATATTTTGAGTAAAATAAAAGATTATTTTAATCCACTAAATATTGGGACAATCTGCTAAAAAATGGTAGAAATAGGAAGTAATCATTGCTTAAATCCATTCATAGATTAGAAATTACAAAATAGATCATGTAATTTTATCATTCATTCTTCATTTATTAATTGGAATATTTCTATAAAGAGAAGCTTCCCCTTGTTGACTATTAAATTACTGTATAATTTATATAAGAACATCAGTATGAATGGTTAGCTTTACAACCTAATAAAACACTGAATATGTACATACATGCATACATAAAATAAAAGAGGTGGGAATCTTAGGAAAAAATCTTGAAAGCAAGAAATGGGAGTTGATATATTATTTCAAAAAGGAATATTTAGACTGACATCTGACTGCTCAGTGGTCACAATAGAAGACAGATATCAATAGATGGTAGTTTCAATTGGCTGAAAGGAAATAACTATACTAGAATTCTATACCCTGTGAAAATATTTTTCAAGAATAAATGTAAAATAATAATCATATGCAAATAAGTAAACACAATAAAAAAATTAAAAGTGTTTATAGCAGCTATACAGCTATGAGATAACTATGTTATTTTAGTTTACTTTGTAGTCAAATAAGAAGATATTTATTCCCAGCTTCTTTGACATGTGAGTAGAACTAAGTGACTGAATTGTGGCCAAAAGGAAGAGGACACAGATTATATACATAGTATAGGTCTAGTCATAAAGTGTTCTGTGGGATCTTCCATACTTTTTTCTTCTCTGTGATTAGGAGTAAAGAACTAAATCTTGAATCTCAAGTTTGACATCCCAGTTTAATAAAGTAATATAGAGAACAGATGAGATAAGGATATAGTCTGAAACCTTTACATTCCAAATGGCCTCATGGCCACCATAACTACATTGAGAATGGAAATCACGGGGTTTAGATAACAAAACAAATTATGGTAAAACAACTTTGCATGGTTACTGAAATATGAAAATGACTGGAAGCAAACACAGCTGTTTCTGAAAAAAAATTGCATTACTGCCAGAATCATGGACCTTGAACTTAAAGAAGATTTTATGAATTTGACCTCAAAGGCAAGGGAAGTAAAAGCAAAAATAAATGAATGGGATTACATCAAACTAAAAAGCTTCTTCCAGCAAAAGAAACCGTCAACAAGGTAAAGAGACAACCATCTGAATGGGAAAAGATATCTACAGCTAATGCCTCCGATAAGGGCCTAAAATCCAAAATATACAAAGAACTCATACAACTCAATAACAACAACAAAAAAAACAAATGGTCCAATCAAAAAATAGGCAGAGGATCTGAACAGACACTTCTCCTTAGAGGACATACAAATGGCCAACAAATGTATGAAAAGGTGCTTAATCTACCATATGATCCAGCAATCCCTCTACTGGATATTTACTCCAAAGACTTGAAAACTTATATCCAAAATATTTGCACACCGATGTTCATAGAAGCATTATTCATGGTGGCCAGGACATAGAAGTAACCAAAACATCCTACAATAGATGATTGGATAGGAAGCTATAGTAATGGAATATTATTACTCAGCCATAAGAAGAGATGAAATGCTGCCATTTGCTACAACTTGGATGGACCTGGAGATAATCATGCTAAGTGAAATAAGCCAGAAAGAAAAAATTGAAAACCACATGATATCACTTATATGTGGAATAAAACCTAAAAGCAACAAATAAGCAGGACAAACAAACAGACTTGTAGACATGGACAATAGACTAGTAGTTACCAGAAAGGAAGGAGGAGGGGAGAGGAGGAGGTAGACAGGGTACAAGAGGTCAAATATGTGGTGACAGAAAAAAACAAATCTAACTATGGGTGGTGAACACACAATACTGTGTATATATATATATATATATATATATATATATATATATATGTGTGTGTGTGTGTGTGTGTGTATGTGTGTGTGTGTGTGTGTGTGTATACACACAGATGTGTGACTTACTATATATGACTTACTGATAAATTGCACACCTGAAACTTACTAGGTTTCATTAACCAATGTCACCATAATAAAAATAATAACAATAATGAAAAAAAGATGATTTAAGCTATAGCACTTATCTGTGAAAGTTTAAATAAATAAATAAATAAATAAATAAATAAATAAATAAATAAATAAATAAATATAAGAATTAAAATTGTATTACCAAAGAAATCATGAGCCTTGACCCAAAAGGCTTTTGACATTTTGGACCTCAAAACTATATTTACGTATTTGTACAAGTAGAAAATAAACAGCTCCACAGAAGCCAAATTTTCTAATATCCATTTTAAATATTTCAGGCAAGTTAGTTGAAAATGATGAATCTAGCAGAGCAAAAGGCAAAGGCCATAAAGGATAATGGACAAGGGTTTCCCAGCCGGAGAGCAGACTCTGGTCTAATATGGGATTCCCAAACCAGAGTGGTGAACCTTCACAATACCTGATCCTATAAGATTCCTGCCTTGCTATTAACCACTGATTGGTGTTTCTTCTTTTGTTTCATTTTCTAAATGATAATACCTTTTGAAATTATCTTATTCCTGTCACACCATAGTATGTTGTATATATGTAGGGAGGGGTAGATAACTCTATTTTTTCAGGCTGCAGTTTCCAGGAGCAAGACAATCTCCATCAAAGCCTGATAGAACAGACTTTACATTACCCATATCACAAAAAATATCATGATCTATGTCCGCCCTGATATGGAATTGAGAGTGGCGCTTTCTGTGCAGTTCTGATTTAGACATATTTCCTTATTTTTCAGATGAGGAAACTGATTAAATAAGTACTTTTGTTAATTTTTAAAACAACTTTTTTTTCCCACTGCAGATACTCAGAGTATTATTTTTGAATTGTAGTCAAATAATGGAAATTTTGAGGATAGATATGTTGATGCAACTGATATCAATATATATTAAATTAATTTTAAAAAGTTAAAAATTGAATTTACTTATCATTAAGAAAGTTGAAATGTTCTGTTTTCACTTTTCAACCTTTTGAGCTACCACTAAACTATTGTCACTGAGTCATGATAAGCAAAGCAAATAGACTGCAGGTGTTAATGATCCCTTATAAATTTTCACAGTTTCAAAGATGCAGTTTGTTACTTATTCTAGATTTAGCTATTTTTATTTTAATTGATACTTTTTGAGATTTGGTATTTAACCATCTGGCATAGTCCAGCAGGTGAGGCATAGAAATAGCATTTTTTGTCATGGTAAAAATGAAAGCAAATTTATTAATGTCTATCACTGATACTGAAATAGGCCACTGCTTCTCTGTTGACACATATATTCCTAAAATAATAGCTGAGGACATTGTCCTTTGGGAGAACTTGTACTTTTATCACACAAAGAGATATTAAAAACACCCACAGAAAAACATTAGGAGCAAATAAAAAACCCTAATACAGTATAAAATTTGTTGACTTTTGTGTTTTATCCATCACTTATGAAATTAACACTCATTAGCAAATCAATAAAACAATACTTGAGGCTTAGATGACAACATAGAAGTGATACACTAATTTGCTCATCATTGAGGAAATTCTCTCATTTATTTTGTATCTTTCCTCTTCTGACTCATATATAAGCTCTTAACATAGGTCATATACCAAAAATAATTATAATGTTATAAGATCTTGACACATAGATCTTGCAGATAATAGGTATTCCATACATATTTATTGATGAAGTAAGATCTTTAATTTATGAATAGCTAATTTGTTATATTTTGCATATTTAGAGTATATACACACACATGCTATACTCCATAATGCATTTTCAGGTCATTTTAGTCATGAATTTTAACAGACTTACTTCCTAATTTTTTCATTTTTCAGTTAGGTGTACTAGAGTAGCTTTACTCCCTGATTTGTTCATTTACATCAAAATTTTGATATGTTGCCACAAGTAAGTTTTTATGACTTAAATAGAATCAAAACCTATTTTTAAAACCAGCAATATTCATAAATTACAAGGAGATATTCTTAGTTGTCAAAAAGAGCTCTATACTCTTTTTGTTTGTTATTTGTAAATTGTGTTGTAAGGTTATTCTTGTTAAGACATTTTGTTTCTAATAGAAAAAAAATGCTTAGTTGCTTTCTGCTGACTGCCTGTTATGGACTAAATATCTCTGTCCCCTCAAAATTCATAATTTGAAACATATTCCCCAATGCAGAGGATTCATATTCAACAATTTCATATGTTGGAGGTTGGACCCATGGGAGATTATAGGTCATGAAGATGAATTCCTCATGAATGGATTGGTTAAAGGGACCCAAAAACCTCTCTAGCCCTCTTTCTGCCATGTGAAGACACAATGAGAAGTCAGCAGTCTGCAGCTAAGAAGAGAGTTCTCATCAGAACCTGACAATGCTGGCACTATAATGTCAGACTTTCAGCCTCCAGAACTATGAGAAATAGATTTCTGTTGTTTATAAGACACTCAGCCTATGATACTTTACTATAACAACCTGAGCTAAGACACTGCATTTTACTGTTACATAATAAGGATTACAGTTCAAATTCAAAAGAAGAATTTGCTATGTAGAATTAAGAGAAGAAAGCCAGAGTTAAATAAATGGAGATCAGGATCTGAGATGCTACAAAAAAAATTAGAGAAATATGTGTAAACATGTATCTATCTATCTATCTATCTATCTATTTATCATCTATCTATCTATCTATCTATCTATTATCTATCTATCTATCATTATCTATCAACTATCGTCTATCATCTTTCTTTCTTTCTTTCTTTCTTTCTTTCTTTCTTTCTTTCTTTCTTTCTTTCTATCATCTATCTATCATCTATCTATCTATCTATCTATCTATCTATCTATCTATCTATCTATCTGTCTATCTATCTATCTAATCTACCTATTTGGATATACAAAGACACATATAAGTTGAAATATATACACACACAGACACACACAATTTGTATAATATTGAATACAAATTAAATATATAAAAGATGGTTGCATATGTTTAGTGTTGTAGGTTGAATTACCTCCCAAAAAGATTTTCAAAGCCTTAACCCCTAGTACTTGTGAATGTGACCTTTTTTGGAAATAAAGTAATATGAAGATGTAATCAAATAAAAATGAAGTCATCTTGATGGGCCCATAATCCACTATGACTGGTGTCCTCATAAGGAAGAAGAGAGACACAGAGAGGAAAATATCCTTGTGCAATGGAGGAAAAGATTGAGGGGCTGTAGCTGCAAGGCAAAGAATGCTAGAGCTTGCTGGTAAACCACCAGGAGCTAGAAAGAGGCTGGACAATTCTTTATAGAAAAAGTTAAATTAAATATTTTAAAGCTTTTTAAGGAAAATGTAGAGTAATATCTTTACGACTTTCAGGTAAGGAAAGATTTATTAACTCAAAACACAAAAGCATGTATTATAAAAGAAAATTCTGATATTTTAGTTTCATTATAACTAAAATTTGCACAAAATGAAATTGTGAACAAGGTGGAAAAACTAGTCACATACAAAAAAGATAGTTGCAACACATGAATGACAAACAAAAGTATAACTTTCCAGTTAAAATATGCAAAGCATATTAATAGATAATTCATAAGAGAAAAAATAAAAATGACCAATAAATTAATGAAAAGATATTCACTCACTAGTAATCAGAGAAATGCAAATTGAAACCTTAAGATAATCTCACCAAAGAAATATACGGATGACAAATAAGCATATGAAAAGGTGCTCAACTTCATGTATCATCAGGAAAATGCAAATTAAAACAATAAGATACCACTACACACCTATTAGAATGGCCAATATCCAGAACACTAACAATATCAAAGGAATGTGGAGCTACAGGAAATTTTGTACATTGCTAGTGGAAATGCAATATGGTATAGCCAATTTGGAGGACAGTTTGGCAGTCTCTTATAAAACTAAATATACTCTTACTGTATGATTCAGCAATCACACTCCTTTGTATTTACCTAAAAAAAAGTTGAAAATTTACATCCACACAAAAACCTGTGCATGGATGTTTACAGCAGCTTTATTGATATTTGCCAAAACTTGGAAGCAACTGTGATATTGTGATTTAGAATGAGAAACATATTTGATCTTCCTAGCATTTCTTCCCTATTTCTGGCACAAAACTCCTAAAACTCATAAATTCCTAAGTGATAAGAGCACTAGAAGCATCTTTTGTTCTAATGAAGTGACTCTGGGTGGGTTCTTAAATGACATCTGTATGAAGACTGGTCACCAGAAAGACCAAGCCATGGTTAGAAGCTTGGAATTTTTAGCTCTAGAGAGGGGAGAAGGAGTGGAAATAAAGTTAATGATTAATTATGCCTAAGTGATGAAGCTTCCATAAAAGTTCCAAAAGAATGGGGTTAGGAGAGCTACTAGGTGAGTGAACACATCTATGTACCAAGAGGGTGACACACCCTTACTCCCCAGGGACAGAAACACCTTTGCTCAGAACCCTCCCAGACCTTGCCTTATGGTGTCTCTTATTTGACTGTTCATCTGTATCCTTTAATAAACAGATAAATATAAATGTGTCCCTGAGTTCTGTGAGCTATCTAGCAAATAATTGAATCCAAAGGGGAGGAGGTCATGGGAACCTCCAACTTGTAACCATGTTAGACAGAATTTTTGGGTAACCTGGAGACCGAGTTCTTGGAACTAGCATATGAAAGGAGAAGGCAGTCTTGTGGGACTGAGCCCTTAAGCTCTGTGGTATCAGTTGTTATATCTAGGTAGATATTGTCAGAAGGGAGTTAAATTGTAGGACACCCAACAGGTGTCACAGAGAATTGTTTGGTGTGGGAAAAATCCACACACATTTGATGATCAGAATTGCCATAAATGTTGTGAATATGACAGTATGAAAGTAAAGGAGAGATACACAGGAAGAAGAGTGAATTTTTTTTATATACAACCAAAATGTCTTTCAGTAGGTAAATGGTTAAACTGTGATACATCCAAACAATGCAAAGTTATATAGCACTAAAAATAAATGAACTAATAAGATATGAAAAGTCATGGAGAACCTTAAATGCACATTACTAAGTGAAAGAAGCCAATCTGAAAAGGATACATACTGTGTGATTTCAACTATATGACAATTTGGGAAAGGAAAAACCATAGAGACAGGGAAAGATCAGTGGTCACCAGAGGTAAGTGTTGGGGGGAGGGAGGAATACGCAGAGCACAGAAAATTTTTAAGGCGGTGAAAATACTCTATATGATACCATAATGATGGACACATGTCATTGAACATTTGTTCAAAATCATAGAATGTACTGAAACATGAAGAGTGAACCCTAATGTAAACTCTGGACTTTGGATGATTATAATGTGTTAATGTGGGTTCATCAGCTGTAACAAATATATTACTCTGGTGGGGATGTTGATAATGAAGGAGGATCTACACATGTGGGAGAAGGGAGCATATGGGAAATCTCTCTACCTTCGTCTCAATTTGTTGTAAAACCAAAACTGCTCTAAATAAGTAAAGTCTTAATTAAAAATAATTATTTTTATATATATATATACACACACACACACACACACACACACACACACACACACACACACACACACACATAAACTTTAAGGGAACTTTTTACACTTGTCACTGGCAAAAGTGAAAAAAAAAATCTAACAATAACACGTGATTGACAAAAACTCTCAGATACTCCTAGCAGAAATGTTAAATAGTTCAAATCTTTTGAGATCAGTTTGGTAATACATAGCAAAGTTGGTACATCTCAGAAATTTCATGGAAATTTCGCTTCTGTATGTACACCATGGAGAAATGCTTATATGAATTAATAAGGAGACATATACAGGAATAACTATTGCAACATAATTCATAATGGCAAAAAATCAGAAACAAGTAAAATGTACATCAATTAGAAAATAAATACTATCCATTCATCTAATAGAACAATGTGTAGATTTTAAATAAGCAAAATGTGTGTGTATTGACATAATGAAATTAAACCAAATATGGAAAACTGCTCTAGAATTGTTCTTTTGTTTGTTTTTTTTTTTTTTTTGAATTGATTTTGCCTCTTTGAGTGGCAGATATCATCACTACTAACACTATCAAGATTTGAGACAGGAACATAGCTGTTATTTGCTTAACTTTCAGCTTTTCATTACTACAAATATATATTGAATCATTTCTATAATTTTAATTTGGATACTTATTGTAGGATACTATAACTATTGTTTGTCAAACACTACAGGATTTCTACATATGTTTGGCATCTTCTCTTTAGAATCTTAGAAGTCCACCTAAAAAAAATAATTCTTTCTCTCTTGAACTAAGAAAAATAACAAAATAAATTAAATCAACTTTTTCTTTATTACTTTCTCCAATTATTTCATTAAGAAATATTAGAATGAACCATTTTAACCATTAATATATGTAGGCTTTCTGTAGAAAATAATGAAGAATTACACTAAAAACAATTACCAATTATTACTGCTAAACTTCAAAGCTATCTTTCTGCATATAAGTGTGCATTTCTCAGGAGAGAATAAGTTTATATTGAAATGGTTCAGGGACATTTGCAAGAGATCAGCTTGCATATGGTTATAGATTTATGCCTGGTAATTATAGAGTACTTTACGATTTTAAAAATACTTTCACATTTCTTATGTTATTGGGTTCATAAAATAATCCTGTAAGGTCACAAATGCAGTGTTTTTCATTGTACAGATGAGAAAATTGAGACCTCAAATGCCTATGTGAGGTCAAGATCATCTAGCTAGTAAGTAGCAGGGCCCATTTATATCAAGTCTTCTGATTAAACTGCAGAGCTTATTTATATGCTTGGATGTCATTTTATTGTAAGAGGCATAAACAGAAATCTTGACATTATATATTCATTTAAAAAAATGTCTTTGGTAGATCTCATCACTACATTAATGAAAGTAGAAGTGGAGTCAGAATTCTCTTACTCCAGAGTTCCAGAGGAAGTTGATGATATAATGCATGCGGAAAAATCTAGAACATAGTAGAAATGCAGTAGACTCATGGCAGGGCTATACCTTTTATTGCCTTATAAATTTAGTGGGATCTTTCAAGCTAGTTTTTTTAGATTTATTTTGCAGTGGTTAAGATTTCTCTGTATGCTCCCACTTCCTCACATGATATAGTATTCACTTTCTGTCTGAAGGATTGTACAAGAATCCTAGAGTACTGGGTACATATTGTTGATATTGGGGTAAAATAGAGATGTAGACCAGGGACTTGAATGGAGTCTCAAGAAACAGATAAGCATCAGGCCAGATTAGGTGATTGCCAAAAACAGGCTGAACTGTGGGTTTTGACTGCCCTAGCTTGTGCCTTTCCTTCAGGAACAAGAGTGCTCTGACACTTTCTTATCTCCATAATTCATGCATGATTCCTAGCTCTTTTCTTCTCCTGACCATGGCATCCTTTCCCTCCCCACCCCTGAATTCAGATAGGGTGGCCCTGTAACTATTTATTTATTTATTTATTTATTCCTTAATATATATTATTTTATTTTTCAATTACAGTTAGCATACAACACTATATTAGTTTCAGGTGTACAATATGGTGCTTAGATATTTATATAGCTTATGAAGTGATCACTCTGATAAATCTAGTACCCATACTAGTATGTCACCATACACAGTTATTACAATATTATTGATATATTTTTTATGCCAAGGGTCCCCAACTCCCAGGCTGCAGAGTGATACTAGTCCGTGGCCTGTTAGAAACCAGGCCGCACAGCAGGAGGTGAGCAGTGGGAGAGTGAACAAAGCTTCATCTGTATTTGCAGCCTCTTCCCAGAGCTAGCATCACCACCGCGGCTCCACTTCAGATCATTAGGTATTAGATTCTCAGAGGAGCACCGGTCTCTGGTGCCAAAAATGTAGGGAACCACTGCTTTATGCTATACTTTACATCCCCATAACTATTATGCAACTATCAAAGTATACTTCTTAATCTTTTCCCCTTTTTTCACTCAGCCCTCAAAACCCCCACCCATCTAGCAACCATCAAAATATTCTCTGTAGCCATGAGTTTGTTTCTGTTTTGTTTGCTTGTTTGTTTTGCTTTTTAGATTTCACATGTAAGTGAAATCATGTGGAATTTGTCTTTAACTGTCTGAATTACTTCACTCAACAAAATACTATCTAGGTCCATCCATGTTGTTGCAGATGACAAGATTTTATTCTTTCCTCATGGTTGAGTAAGATTCCATTATATATATGTACCACCTCTTCTTTATCCATTCATTCACTGATGGACACTCAGGTTGCCACCATATCTTGGCTATTGTAAATAATACTGAAATGAACATATAAATAAAAATGTTCCTTCAAAGTCATATTTTAGGTTGCTTTGAATAAATACCCAGAACTGAGATTACTGAGTCCTTCCATGTCTTTTGTTATCATCTTTGTTTTAAAGTCTATTTTGTCTGGTGTAAGTATTGCTATCCCAGTTTTTTTATTATTTGTTTCCATTTTCATAAAACATCTTTTTTTATCTCTTTACTTTCAGTCTCTGTGTGTCTTTTGATCTAAAGTGAATCTCTTTTAGGCAGCATATATGTTTTTATTGGAGCATTTAATTCTTTTTCATTTGAAGTACTTATTGATAAATATGTCTGTATTGCCATTTTATTATTCATATTTTTGATACACATTTTTTTTTTCTTAAAGAAATCTTTCCACATTTCTGTAATATTGGCTTGGTAGTGATGAACACTTTTAGCTTTTTCTTGTTTGGGAAGCTCCTTATCTGTCCGATTTTAAATGGTTGCTTTGCTGGGTAGAGTAATCTTTGTTATAGGTTCTTGCTCTTCATCACTTTGAATATTTTGTGCCAGTCCCTACTGGCCTGCAAAGTTTCTGTTGAGAAATCAGCTGACAGTTTTATTGGAGTTCCCTTGTAGGTAATTAATTGTTTTTCTCTTGCTACTTTTAAGATTCTCTCTGTGACTTTAACATTTGGCACTTTAATAATTATGTGTCTCTGTGAAGGCTTCTTTGGGTTGATATTGTTTGGGACCTTATGTTCTCCCCAAACTTGAGTATCTATTTCCTTCACCAGGTTAGGGAACTTTTCTGTCATTATTTCTTCATATAGGTTTTCAATTCCATGCACTCTCTCTTCCCCTTCTTGTACCCCTATGATGTAAAGGTTGTTATGCTTGATGTTGTACTAGAGGCCCCTTAAACTATCCTCAATTTTTTGGATTTTTTTTCTTGTCATTTTGATGGAGTGTTCTTTGCTAACTTATCTTTTAAATATCTTATCTTTTAAAAAGTTTATTGAACATTCTTATAACTAGTATTTTGAATTCTGGATCTGGTAGGTTGTTTGTCTTCATTTTGTTGAATATTTTTTTTCTGGAACTTTGTTTTGTTTTTTTCATGTGGGACATGTTTTTTGTCTCCCCTTTTTGACTGACTCCTTGTGTTTATTTGTATGCATTAGGTAGAGCTGCTATGTCTCCTAGTCTTAGGACAGTAGCCTTATATAATAGATGTTCTGTGGGGCCCTGTGCCACAGTCTCCCTGGTCACCTGAGCTGATTACTCCAAGTGTATTCTTAGTATGAATTATTTGTGTGCTCTTGGTTTCTGTTTGCCTGTCAATGAGGGAGATACACCCTTAGGCTGATTGGTTGTGAGGACTGGTTGGTGAGGGGCTGATCTTATGAAGCTGGATTCACTTTAACAGGATTCTTGTGCCAGCTCACTTTGGATGTGCTGTCTTTGGATGTAGCCCTGGGTGGTGCTCTGGCTTCAGAAGCTCACCACCGGGGTGGGGCCTTGCCACATGTCAAGTTGATCCACAGCCTTTTCCCTGCCTGGGGCCACTTGGCAAGAGTTACAAGCAATCCAGAGATAGTCACCACCTATACTGGCTTTAGGTGCATCAAGAGGCCTAGACGTGAACTGAGGCTGGCCACCTCTAGTGCTAGGCTTGGGGCTGCTCAGCAAGAGGTATAGGACACACAAAGGCCAAACGTTGCTTGTTTGGCTTTTGTAAACCTTTGAGAGATTTTTGGAAAGTCCATAGCATGAGCCAAGGTAGGCCATTTGTATGAAAAAGCCACTAGAGTTGGCTTGGGTAGGACTGTAAGTTGGATGGGGCAAGTTCTCAGGGACTTACCAGGGCGGGGCGACCAGTGTTAGCCAGGTTGTTGGAGACTCAAGATACAGCAGCTCTTAAATCTGCAGACTGAGTAGAGGGAGGGCTCAACAAAGAAATAATGGCTGTTGCCAGCACTTCTGTATGGGAGGAAGCTGTGCCTCAAGCCCTTGACCTGAAACCAGACAACCCAGTTTCTTCCTATATGTCCCTGTCACTTTTTGAGTTGCTGCTCCAGTACTAGAGCTCAGAGCTAATGAGTCCATCAGCAAGTAAGTCCATGCACAAGCCCCTTAAGAGAAAAGTCTGTGACTACCTCAGCCTTCCATCTCACTCAACTGCAATCTTCACTGGTTTTCACAGCCAGAAGTCATGGGGACGTCTCTTCCCAGTACTAGAACCCTGGCCTGGGGAGCCTGCTGTTGGACTGGGACCCCTTGCTTTCCAGTGGAGACCTTCACAGCTGAGATATCCTTTCCGTTTCTCTACCACTGCATGAGGTTGTGGTACTAGCCCATTTTGTGTTTCTGCCTCTTGTACAAGTTTCAAGGTGTCTCTTCCCTATGTCCCCAGTTATAGGACTTCTGTTCATCTAGACTTAGGCATCTCTCATTGATGGTTTTTCTGTATTTTAGTTGAAATTTTGTTGTGGTCATGAGAAGAGCAAGCGCAGCATTCATCTACTCTATCATCTTGACCAGAACTCCCCATAGCATCTTTTGATCTAGTCTTTAGGAGTAGGGGGAAAAAAACACAATAAACCCAATCTTTTTAGATATGGGAACTTGCAAATTTTGAGCATGGTAACAACTACTAATAGATAATATTAAATTCTCACTGTGTGGCAGGTTCTATTCTAAGCCATTTAGGCATGCAGTCTCACTTATTCAACAACTCTATTTTGTATGTGAGGAAACTAAGGCACATAGAGGTTAGATAACTTCCTGAAAATTATTCAGTTATCAACTTATAAAGCTGGCATTTGAACTCAGAAAGTCTAGCTCAAGAGTTTGTCTTTACAATCCGTTGGCTGTTCTTTCAATAAAACAGCTTAATATGAAACCATGGTGAAAACTTCAACTCTAGCTGTTATGGGTGAGTGGAAAGTGGAAGGAAGGTGTTTAAAAGATGTTTTCTGGGTAAAAATTAAAGAATCTATGAGTGTATAATGGGAGAAAACACACTAGTTAATATTTTAACATAGTATCTCCCCACAAATGGATATCAACATTAAACATAGTAGGTCATACAGTGATTTCTCATATTAGATGTGATGTCTCTCTCTAGTTTATCAAGCAGGTGAATATATATTTTAAGAGCCTTATAGTCAAACCTCATTGGTGTGAATTTTCCATCAATTTGAATGACAAGATCTCAAGTTCAATGTCAAAATCAACTGATTTTAGAAAAATAGTCACATCTTGATTTATCTAATTTAAATAACATATTAGCTCTTGTGAATGCTCAGAGTACAGCTTTTTTTTCTTCTTCTCTTTTATGTAATATCCCAATGGCCATGTAGGAATATTAATTTTTATTTTTTGGAAGATAATAGTTAATTAATTCTGGTTCATTCTGTTAAATATTCTCCTGTTTTTAGATGTCAACTTACAATTATATGTGTAGCTGAGATGTTCTTTTTGAGCTAAATTTTAAATTCTCAGTTGAATTTTATATTATACTCAATTGATAGGCTATGAATT
The DNA here is from genome assembly GCA_028627145.1 of Eidolon dupreanum. Taxonomy (NCBI): domain Eukaryota; kingdom Metazoa; phylum Chordata; class Mammalia; order Chiroptera; family Pteropodidae; genus Eidolon; species Eidolon dupreanum. The sequence goes on from CM053507.1 coordinate 65,537,857, forward strand.
TAAAAATATCCTAGAGATAGCACATAAATCAATTTGGTAACAGTCTATTGCTTTAGGAATAATTGCATTACTATTTTGGTGTCAAGGGTTATACTGATAAACAAGAGCCATCTCATTAGTCATCTATATATTTCAAGCATTAGTAAATGAATAACACAATGTGGAGTATAAATTAGAAATAGATGAATTGGTTGTACCAAATTAGTATTCCACTTTTACTACTCTGGCATATGAAATAGTATTTTATAATTCAGAGTCACTCTTCAGAACACTTCTTGCCACATTCATTTACCACTTTTATTCCTTTAAATCCTTATTGAATATTGATTTTTCAAAGAAGGGATTATAGAATGCTCCTTAAAATTATTTTATGTCTTACTTGTCTTTTTAAAGTTTCCTCCTTGTTAATATTTTAGATAATATTTTAGAATTTTTTTTTTCAATTTTAAGTTTACTCATTCATCTTTAGACAAGGGATTCTCAATAATTATACTTCAGACAGTAGGAGTGAACATTTACCAATACACCCTTGAATAAATTCACTTTGGAATTTTAAAGCAATTGTCTTGATCATGTGTGGTTATCTCTAATTACATAATTATTTCTTGACTTATTTCTTAATCTTTGCTTTTTTTCACTGATTTTTTACTATTCCATAACTTATTAGGTAATAACTTAAGTTTGAAAACTTTCTGTGAATTTTGATTTGGTGATTAAATGTTATTTTTTGCATCTAATCTTATAATTATAGAACATAAAGGAACTGTTCCAAGCTCTATGTTCTTATGAGTATAATGAACCATATGTATTAGTCAAGGCTCTTAGTTGCAAGCACCAGAATCCACTCTGGTAGATTTAAACTGAAAAATAATTTCTTAAAAGATATTACAGAACTCAGAGAATCCTCAGAAGGGCTGCAGAAAAAAATATTCAAAACTAATTTCCAGAAGTAGTGCTCATAACCAGTTCATAAGTGGCCTGATGAAGAAACCCCAACTGGTGTCACAGCCACCACAGAGAAGCAAAGACCAGAAACATGACTTTTCTGAAACCACTACTGCCACAATATGGATGTCAATTCTTTTTCAGAAACTCTCCTTTGCTAGACAGACACTTTTGTTCCAACTGCTCCAACAAAATGGGAGCTCTGTGCAGTGGTTGGCCTTTTGTGGATCATTTCCAAAAGAATCTTGTGTGGTTATGTCTGATTGGCGTGGCCGAGTCCATATTTCTGAGCAATGTCTGTGAAGGGATTTGGGTTCTGCATCTATATTGGGGAGGAAACACTCAATGTGATAATGCTTTCAAATATAGACATACTATTAAATAAGATTGGCAGTCTAAAAATGATTAATTTACACCAAGAGATGCCATAGAATAAAATGTGTAATTATAACTATTACTTATTACCCTTCTATTTAATCAAACTAAATAGATGATAATCATAGGTCATCCAATATAAATTTGAAAGCAAGTTGCTCCTTCAATATGCTCTCACTGGCCTATAAAGTATGACTTGATTAATATAAGAAAATAATGTTTCCATTTTGGGTAAACCTAAATAGAATAAAGAAATATACTTATGTCTATCATAAAATTTAAATCTGATACTAACACTTTCTGATAATTTGAGTTTACTCGAAAAGCTGTATAGTCAGTTGTTGGAATAGAAATGGTGAATGGCTACCAAGATGTTGGTTAAAAACAGTAGTGATATAATATTAATTCACATCTAAACTTTAGGCCATTTATTTCAACATATACTCCAAGTCCTTGGAGGCTTATTAATATTTAATGCCTTTTAAACTTTGTTCAATATTCACTTTGAGCTCACAGTTCATAAACAAGTACAAAGCAGAAAAGTAATGAGATGAATTCTGATGTCTACACATTATTTTAGAAACTGCAACATAAATGAAAACCGCTACTGAAGGTTTCTGTATATTAAATGAAAAAATTCCCTTCCATCTTGGGAGAGTTATGTAATAGTAGGACATTTAATGTAGTGTATTTGAGGCAGGACTGGACACAGTTTCACGAAAGAAACAATTGTGGCTAAAACCCCAAAGGAGAGACTGATACTTTAATGGATCTTTTTTATACCTCTAATTGCAGCAATTCTGCGGGTGAGAAGAACAAAGCACAAAGCGATAAGAAAGAAAACTTGAAGTACTTATGTTTCTAAAAACATCATTTAATAAATTATAAGAAGACTAAAAAGAAGTAAAGCAACTAGAGTGGAGCAGTGTAGATTTATTCCCCAGATAGCCCTTAAAAAGTACAGAGGAGAGGAAGCCAAATGTGGACTGTGAATAAAATATTTACAAAAAAAACCCCATAGGCAATAATAATTGAATATTTTATATTTTGACTTATTCAACTTTTATGATTTAATTTTTTTTCTTCATTGAGTTTAATTAAGCTTGCCTTAGGATCACAAGCCTTGAAAACTTTGAAAAAATAAAGCTATTCTGTTTACCAGGCAGGTTTTCACAGCCCTCTTTTAAATGAAGTATATATTTTGTTAAAACATTTTTCCAAGGGCTGCTGTTCAGCACTTTTAAAGTGTCTGCTTTGCCATTAAAAAAATCCTTGTTTGGCAATGACAATGCCTTCTGGGCTAAAATGTTTCTCTAAAGTTTTCTGCACTATGCTAATGTTTTATCAAATATGAATGGCATCTTCAATATCTATGTATGGAAAACACATAATGATATTCTAAGTATTTTCCACTGTAACTAAATGTATGTGTTTAATATAGCAAATAAATGTATTGTAGAGCTATAATTATATATATTAATCCATATATTTATATAATCTAAATAGATATATTCAAATAATTTAAATTATCCTTTGCTTCATTTATTTATTCTAATTATTGATTAATTCATTCATCTGTGTATTTATTTACTTATTCATTAATTCATTCATTCATTTGAATACAACCTGCCATGTGCCACTTATAATGCAAGAAGATACTAGAAAAAGTAATAGCAAAAAAAAAAAAAAAGAAAGAAAGAAAGAAGGTAAGAAAGAAGGAATGGAGGGAGAGAGAAAAGGAGGGAAGTAAAGAAGAAAGGAAGACAAGAAGGAAGGAAGACAAGAAGGAAGGAAGGAAGGAAGGAAGGAAGGAAGGAAGGAAGGAAGGAAGGAAGAAAGGAAGGAAAGAAGGAAGGAAAGAAGGAAGGAAAAAAGGACGAATGGAAGAAAGAAAGAAAAAAGACAGATGGACAGACAGACAGAAAGGAGTTAAGTGTTTTCTACATCTTTTTCCTTAGAGTCAACTCCTTCCTGCTTCTACATGGCATAATGAGATGGCCTGTGTATACAGATGACAAGTTCATCATTGTATCTAGATAGGACCTGGGATAGATGGAATGAAGTAAAAGCAAAAGACACCACTTTTAAGCTCTTCCATTACCCCAGAATCCAAATATTTAGCTTCAGTAATTCACTTACTGGATAAGGCTCCCTTGGCTACCACTGCAAAGTAATGTAGCTATGGTGGGATATAGAAGGGTAAGTAAAAACAAAACAAAACAAAATAAAACAAAACAAAACAAAAAACAAACAAAAACCAAACTCCTTATTTTTAAATAAAACAAGTCATATTTATATATACCATCTGTATGAGTTACTATCTTACTTTTTTGGAACAAAACATACAGATCAAAAGGACATTATTAGAGAATGAGCAGTTATAGGTTTACTTCATTTTACATCACTACCAAGAACAATATCTTCCCAGTCACCTTGGTGCTGCCCAAAATTGTTTTTAAGAAAATAAGGTGATACCCACATTTGTCTTTATGATTTTAATAAATTTTATTATCAGTAACCTCGGAGATGAAAAGTAGCTTATGAAAAATAAATCATAGTGGGTTTGATATAAATAAGAGTAGGCTATGATAAGCAATCTGAACATGATGATGCTACTAGTTACATATATTTTGGGTGTTCCTAAATGCAAAAAAAAAAAATCAAAGAATGAAAAATTTAGTTGATTTACTGGTTTGATTTTTTAAACTGAATCAACAGTTGTTTTTTCTTCCACTTTTATAACTTTTGTGAGAACCTCAAGACCTTTTTACATGGAGTCAAAAGTATTGAATACAGAGGAATAGAATCCAGTTTTCCAGGTAATTTAAAATATCTATTCAACAATATTATTCATTAAAATATCTCCATATTTTTTGTTTTTGTTTTTGTTTTTGATTTTAGTATTTCCTCAACTAATAGTTACTGACAGAGAACTCTATGTAAAGTAACATATCACTTCCTAAGGGGACCACAGCAATAATGAGGATGCTTAGTTTTGCCTTCATGATTATCTGTGTACATTCATATATTTGCCTAATAATTCCAATTTAATCTAGTTTGGTTATTATTGAGACATGGACAAAAGTATATTTGATTTTGGTGAATGCCAGTTTTTTTTCCTGATGTAATGAGATAGGAGTAGCTGAAGCAGCATTGGCAGGTGTAGCTGGTAATAAGCTTTGTCAGTTTAGCAGTCAAACACTATATATATATATATATATATATATATATATATATATATATATATATATACACACACACACACACACACACACACACACATATACATATATATAAGTTTACACAGACACATATATATGTACATGTATATATATGCAAAACATTTAAAAAATTATTATCATCACTTTTTTACCACCAATAACCAAGGCAGGAAATGTTAAGTGTTTATAGCAAATAATTTATTTTATTCCCCTTTATTTGAGTTAAGTGTTTTTAGACAAATCCTTACCTCCTCCCCCACCCATGAATGTCTTTTCATTAAAAATAGAAAAAAAAAATTAACTGTTTAAAGTACACAAGTTAATCTCCAGACAAAGGTATCTCCCTGGTAAAAGGTGAGTTTTAACACATTGAGTGTCATAAGAATTATCACGAGAAGTTAATCTTATACACAGACACACACACACACACACACACACACACACACACACACACATGCAATCACAAACACATATACCAGAAATATTTGTATCTGAAAAAAATATATATATATTTATATTTTATATAACATTCTGACACTCGACACTCCTAATATCCTGTAACTTCCTCATTGGACTCTGAAATTAAAGTACCATAAATTAAACAGCATAAACCTGAAACTTGATTTTTTTTCCTTACGACAGCCGGTCTCCCTCTATGGAAGCTGTTCTAAGGTCTTGTACTATAGCTCTGTTGAAAAATAGCGCTGGCTCGCCAAATATCTTAATGACTTTTCTCTCAGCAGTTGGTAATGGTGAAATGTTATTCTAGTAACCATAATGTGTCTCATAAAACAATTGCATACAATATGTACTGTACTTCTATTTTAGTGAGCTCTTCTGTCAGAATAGTAGTGCCAGTAACCATTTAGCATTTCTTAGCAAACTGCTTACCAGTCCTTCAAGTATAATATTGCAGAAAGAATGAAGAAATGCGTGATTAAAAATGTTCACTGAGAGTGGTCCATTTAATGCAACCCTATACTGTAAAATAAACCAGCCTTCACATATGTAGGCGCTCATCATATAAATGACAGTTCTATGTGGTCATTTAATTTTACGATCTCAATTCTCACATATATTGCTCACATAAATATAGTGTTCTCCTGCAGGGAGGTCTGCTGAGTATTATAAAATCAGTGAGACCTCAACGGGTTCAAATGGACATCTTTTATAATTATCGCTATAAAATTTCTTGACAATGCATTTTGTTGTCCAATGGCTGAAGAAAACGATTTTCCAAAAGAATGGGTTTCAACAAAGAGAGGAGCAGAGCCTGGGAATTTGTTACTGTATTCATCCATATTTAAATTGCTTTAGTTACTCTCATCTGTTGGAGACCTTTCTGCTCTTCGGAAGACAGTCTTACGACATGGCTTCCAGTTAGAGGGGGGTCGGGTTCGAACTGTTTTCTGGTTTCACCAGGTGATATGGACTACCTAGAAGAAAAGAATAATTTGCTGTCAAGGTTAATTAAAATTTACTTACAGGGAATTATTTCATGTACTTGGAAAGATGAGAAAAGGGTAGAAAAAAGAGTTCTATAAACTCAAGATTAGAAATAATTTGGAGAAAAGACACATCGGCTTTGAAACTATCATTCCCATAGTACTGCATATTCCTTGAAGGATTCTATTACTTTTTTTCACTTCTTCAAGGTCATATATTTGACATTACAAAGAAATGAATGTGGTAGATTTTCTCTATAACATATTGGGATATTTTGATTACCTCTTGGTTTTTGTATTTATTCTTAGATAATAAGTTGTAATTATTATTGTTGCCTTGTGTGACAAGTGTTTAAAGGTACACTAATTGGATTTGAGTATTTGTTTTCTATGATTGTGCTATAACTATAATAGCAAACTTACTGTATAAATGCATTTGAAAATGCTTACTATTTATCACGGAAAAAGAAATGAACTGCTTAATATGTTTTTAATGTTAAAATATTGATAAATAGTTACATTTGTTGAACTAGAAGAAAAAGAAGTGAGCTAAGAGTTATGGTTTGACCTTTGTGAAGAGAGCAAAAGCACAGAGAGTAGCACAGGTGAAAGAAGCATACTCTGAGGACATTCAGGCTCTGGGTTTACTCGTCTATGGATTAGCTCTATGATTACCTGTAGGGGTCTTTTGTCCTTTGCCTCTACTGCTTTTGGTGCTGGTCTGGCAGCAGCACTAATCTTGGGCTGGAAATTTAGCTCTCTCTCACTCTCACTTCAGAAGTTCAGGCATGGCTCCATCTCTGCATGGGGGGAGTGCTCATATGCAACATAAGTTTAACCAAACAAAGAATTATATTCCTTTCTTCACAGAGATTGATTCAGAGAGTACACATGACCTTGCTCAGCTGTAGAATTTCTAATCCAGTGAATTTCAAAACTTTTATAGAAACCACTGGAAAAAACAACAACAAATAAGGAAGCTGACCTAGGACCTGGAGTTGAGAGGGTAGGGAACTCTGTTGTTTTCATCTTACTATTAAATGGTTATATAGCCATGAGTGACAGAAGCAAAGGACCAGCTCTGTAACTATAGAAATGGTAACACCAATGGTCCAACCCAAAGGCTTCCCCTAGGACAGCTCAAAAAAACAAAAAACAAAAAACAAAAAAAACCCTCACTTTTCAAATAACAATACCTTACATCATGGGGAACAAGAAAATAAATGACCATAGCTTAGCAATCAGTTTAGGCCAGCCACAAATGCTTGTGCAATAAAGAGTACTCTTTCTTTTCACCTCAGCCCCATTATACCATCATTATAATGTCATGTATATGCTCTGAAGTTCATGAATCTAATTATAACAGACTCAGTTCTGGAAAGGTACATGCACAGTTGACAATAGGTTATATAACAGCCAACTGTCGATCAAAATGACCTCACACATCAATCAGCAAGCACCACCCTTGTAACCACCCATCATGGCCCAGATATAAAACAGAACTCCTCACCTGTTTGAGGCTACAGCCCTCTCTGGTGTAGTCTATTTTTCTCTTGAAATATATTGCAGTAAGTTTTACTTTTCCTAATCTTTGCTGATCTATAATTCTTTACTGCATTGGCAGAAAAGACCAAGGCCCCCCCATGTCACTGGGGCAGTGATGGACTTAGATCGCCCCCAACGGTGACATTCCAACCAGTGAGATCTGAGTCTGAGGTTTTTACAGACTCTCTGGTAAAGAACCAGAGACAATGAGAGGTCACATCTTGGATCACCATTTGAACCCTTCAGATACGCTTTGCCAAAATTAAACCTACCCCAGGAGGTATTACCTAAAATAAGTTAAGTTGAGTTTCCTGAAACTTTCTATTGAGAAACGCTAAATAATCCACATGTACCTTATCTTAATTGTCTTATGAAAGCCTAACTTTCTTTTTGCCTAAGTTACTTTAAGTTCAGTTTTTGTCTCTTGTAACTAAAATAAAAGTAATAAATTATTTTTTATTGGAGGCAGAGCCTACTATTTTGATCTTTGCATCTTTTGTGTCTAAGCAATCAACTCATTCTTTCATTTAATTAATACAATTGTACTGATACAATTGATATTTTTTGTCTTCCATGTGATAGATACTATCGGTACAATAGTGAAAAGTATAAAATTTCTGTCTTTTGAGTTAGGAAGTTTAATAATAGAGAAGGTCATTAAAAAAGCAGTTATAGTAACAACATGAGAGGGAGAGTACACAAAGTCTTTTAAATGATTGAAAAGATGATCAAACCCTCACATGAAAGGGCCAGAAAGGTCTCCTGGGTGAGATTATCAAACCTAATGCCCGATAGATCAGCAGGATAAATCCAGAAAGGTTGAGGGCAAGAGAAGGAAGCGGAAGGAGAGAGTTGGAAAGTCTAAATTCCAGAGGAAGTATGATATCTCAAGGAACTGCAAGAACTTGTAAGATAGCTTGAACTTAGAGAAAGGGGCACGGCAAGGAAAGTGGTTTGGTAGAAGAAAGAGACAAGATTAAAGAGGTATAGGCATGGGATAAACTAGCCCAGGAAGGGACTGTAAACAAGGGTAATTTGGGCTTTATCTTAAAAACAGTGAAAAGCCAATAAGGTTCTAAGTAGCAGAGTGGCATAAGCAGACTTTGGTTTGTCTAATAAAAATAAATTCAGACTTAGATAAGGGGTGACTTATTATTCAAAAGGATAATTATACTAAAGGAGAAAGACTATTGCAGTAGGGGGAGGGGAGTTATTGAAATAGAAAAATGTGTTCCCACTATGACATCTATAATATCTCTAAGATCAGGCAGAAAAGAAAGGGCTTTTCTTTTATAAGTGGGATAGAACAAGATGAAAAATTCAGATATGTGAAAGTAAGATAAATGGATGGAAGTCACAGATTAAATAGATAGTGGATCAGAAGAAAGTTTTACCCTGAAGAGTCCTTAGAAGGGTTGTATGCTAGCTTATGTTGAGTATGGGTCAAAATTCAGGAAACTGGGGGAAAAAGGGAAGTTTAACGAACAAAAGTTTGGTCAAATGAAATTAGTAGGTATTCTATCTAGATTTGTACAGAAAGTTCAGATAACTGTTTATGAAGGAAAGAATGGGAATTTGGAGCATCTGAATCTGGCTTTGTCAAAAGTAAACAGGGAGTATCTATGAGTTTTAGCTAGGTCATACAATGAAGGGCAGTTTTTGCAATAAGCCATATGCTGAAGCACAAAAGGACAGGCAACTTCTTAATCATTGTTGTTTTACAGGTTCATTGGGCTCAAGTGAAGTTTAACATGGTCAGGTTTTAGGAAGATCGCTTTGGTTATACCATGAAAAAAAACTGAGAGGGCATGAGACCAAAGAGAAAAAAATATACAGTAATTCAAATGCAATTGCCCTGGACCAAGATAGAGATACTAGGCACACAAAGAAACGTGTAGATTGCAAAGATTTTCAAAATGTAGAAAAAGAATAGGTCTTAGTATTTTATTAGGTCTGGAGAGGTGAGCAAAACTTCTAACTCTTAAGTCACTAGTGTGTCAGAAAGTTAATTCCTTTAGCTGAAATTTTACTCTTGAATTCTCCATGGATCTCTGATTTTTCAGTCTGCAAGGAGTCCTCTGAATTATTCTTTTTCCAAAGAGGTTTGCATCTATAGATTAAATTATTTTTATTTTTGGAAAATTTATCCTATATGTTATCTTCAAGTATTTTTCTCTATTTCATTTGTTCTTTTCTTCAACGCAGAAATTATGTATATGCTGGATCTCCTTTGTCTGTCTTCCATAGTTATTGTATCTCTAATACTTTTTAATTTGGTCCTAGTCTCTTTTTATATATCTTTCTTTGTTTCATTTCATGTTTGTACTTCAACATGTCCATTTCTTCTGACTTAGCATCATGGTGATGGTAAGATCTACATTTAGGTTTAGGAGGTGAGGAACCCTTCTTAGACCCTGAGCCTAGGACAAATGCTACAAGTACCACAAGCCAGTTATATCATGTGCAATATCATAAGCTTCTAGAAAGATAATCCTGAGTATAGCTCCCTCAAGAAACACATAAATTAAAGGCAATTAATAGTGAGTTTTCTAACCAGACATTATAATAGAGCCCAGTTCTCACCATTATTTTTGCAATGTGCTGGTAATAGATAACTCAGAAAAATGGTTTACAATAACCTTAGAAACATATTATTTCAATGATTGATGCTGAAAGTTTCTGCCATATCAACAGTTATCCAAATCATTGTTCTTTTTTTTTAATTTGACAAAAGAATAAGTTGTAAATCTGATATTTAACTTAAAACATTTTTTTTTAATAAAAGAACTCTCCTATATGAACACATCTAATATTTCTCTTTGGTTAGATCACTTCAGTAAAGATTACAGTAATCTAGTCCTATTCTGGTATCTTTTTTAATGGCTCTCAATATTGAGAAATTAGATCTTGGATGATTAGTTATAGAATTTTATATTTCTTTTGTATTTAAGAATAAAATCAATAAAAATGTTTTGTATTTTTTTTATTTCTCTAAGAAAAACAAACTTTTTCTAGTACATAACCTTCAATTGACTTTTATGTGAGCTGATAGTCCTCTTATGTTTCTACAAAATTGGCTTAGGTTGGTTTCTCCCAGAAACAGACCCTGAGACAAGGATTTGAGTGAAAGTAATTGGTTTGGCAAATGATCCAAGAAAATATTGGTAGGAAAGTAGGGAAGCGAGTCAGTGAAGGGAAGAAAGCAAATAAAGGTGCATTAATGAGCAGATTGCTGTTATTGTCAACTAAAGTTCAGTCCTGACAGGGACCTCTTAGGACAGTGTAATTCATTCCTGAGAGTTGTCTTACCAGAGGTACTAGAAACTGGGGCATTTATCCTTCAATTCTCATCCATTATTGGTTGAAAACTGTTCATGGGGGGATTAATTCTATAGCATGTTCCTCAGCACTGACTCAGGGATTTGGGATCTTGCATTAAGAAACTGTAAGACAATAGAAAGTGCTAATGGGAAATGGGAAGTACATGACAGGGTTTTCTATGGGCCAGTCTTGTAACCTTCTGATTTACTCATGTTCCACTTTAATTTTACTGTTTGGTCACTAATTCTTTAAAATAACAGCCAGTCATAGTTTCAAAAATAAAAAATAAAAAAAAAAGCTCTCACTCTGGGCACCCCCTCATGTTTCACAATGGCTACGGAATCCAGTCAATTGAATTTCTTTGGAAACGTGGCTGAGTGAGAGATATTCCCAGATCCCTCCCCTTGAAACAATAAACTGAACATCTAAAACTCAACAAAAAACACTCTAACTACACACCAGTACGTCTTAGCATGGGATCTGCACATAAGAGCTACCACAGATCAGAACCCTGGGTATCAGGTGATGGACTGGGAGAAATAAAGAAGCTGCTGGAGCTACCTGCAAGAGGAGGGGGAGGGGAAAAGGAGAGGCGATTTCCCTGAATAGCCCTACCTAGGAAAGCTGTGAGCTTCCTAGGGCCAGCCAGCTGTAGAGCCCAGTCATCAAGGCAGAAAGCAGAGAAGCAGGATGAGACCTCAGAGAAACAACAGTTGATTTTTGCCAGTTGCTGTGGAAAAACTAAGGCTGAGCCACAGCCCCCAACTCACAATGCAGACAGCTCCTCTCCCCTTACCCTGTGAGACTGAATCACCGTGGGGCCCCAGGGGAATCTGAGCAAATACTGCGGAAACTGTCGCTGAAACTGACAGAACTGAAACTGCGGGTAGCAAGTGTGATTACATATCTACAAGAAAATTTAAGAAGTGTTATTAAGGCTTTATATAAAGCAGGAATCCAAGAGGCTTAGTTGCCACCTACTGAAAGCCAAAAGAAAAGCATCTTCTTTGCAAGGGACTACAGTCAGACCTTTATATAATAAACCCTCTTTCTGGAAAATGGCATAATACACTTCCATTAATGCCCAGGCGGAGAAATAGTCCATTAAACACCATGAACAACCAAGGAGATAAGACATCTCAAAAAGAAAGAGAAAAATCTTCAGAAAGTAAGCTTACAAACATAGAAATATGTGACTTAAATGACAGAGAATTCAGGATGGTACTTCTGAAAAACTCATTGAGATAAAAAAATCATATCAACAATTTCAAGAATTGAAAAAACAACTAGATGAGCAGAGCAAGGAGATTGAAACCCTCAAAAAGGACCAAATAGAACTTTTGGAGATGAAGAACACACTGCAAGAGTTGAAAAATGAAATAGCAAGCTTGGGAAATAGAGTCGACCAAATGGAGGAAAGGATCGGTGATATCGAAGACAGAAATCTAGAGATAAATCAGAAGGAAGAAGAGAGAAACCGAAGAATTAAAAATAATGAAAGAGAAAATCAAGAACTAGCTGATACCGTCAGGAGAGGAAACAGAATAATAATGGCCATTATTGAAGGTGAGAAAAAGGAACAGGGATTAGAAAGCATTTTCAAATGAAGAGTTTGATGAGAATTTCATGAATCTAAGGAATGAGCTGGAGCTTGGAATTCAAGAAGTCAACAGAACACCCAATTATCTCAACCCAAAAGGCCTTCACCAAGACACATTGTATTAAAATTATCAAAAATAAATGACAAAGACAGAATCCTCAAGGCAGCCAGGGAGAAAAAAACAGATCAAATAATGTAGCTGAAGGAAACTACTTGGGGTGGTAAACACACTATAGAATATACAGATGCCAAATGATAATATACACCTGAAAATTATATAATTTTATTAACCAGTATTACTCCAGTAAACTTAATTTAAAAAAGAAAATAATGCAAAAAATAAAAAAATAAAAAATAAAAGTAAAAATTCAAAAATATAAAAATAAATAAAATAAATTTTAAAAATTAAATGATAGAAAACAAAGAAAAAAGCAGAATTGTGGTTTCATTATAGTTGGTCTCTAGGCCATAATTTGTAAACTATATTCATTTTCTCACTCCTCTACAACCCATCCAATCTTTGCTCACCTCATGCCCACTTCTGCTGGCCTAGGTTGCTCGTCTACTGGGTAAACCATGTTTCATCTCTTTGGTGTCTACTGGTTACTTTTCCATATCAAACCATGATTACTACAATTGTTCATTTAAACTTATCAACCAGCACCAGAACAGTAAAAGCTACATTACTAAGCCCTCTAAATTCTAAATCTATACCTCTTTACCCTTTCTTTTTAGCACCAATCTGTTTCTTCATGTTAATCAGAGTCAATTACCTCATAGTACAATCATATATATTTTTTTTCACCTGCTGGTCTACCAACAAGAGGAACTTAAAATGACCAAATGGTAGACATAGCTTTATATTTAGTGGAACCCTTACTGCATATTCCCCACTCTGATAGCCAGGGCTTCTACTCTAGTCCTACCTAAAATTTTAGAAATAGGAAGCCCACCTTATCCAAGGTGGTTACTGGGAGTAATGGTGAGAAGGGCTACTAGTACTTCTACTCATTGGTTCTCAGATCATTGTATTCTTACTATCTTAGACACAACACATAGGATGGTTATTAATTGAAAATATATCTCATATTTTTAAAAATAATGTCCCTATCTTGCAGATGTCTCAACTGAGACTGTCATGATGTTGTATATGATTGAATTAATGGTCCTGTACTCATTTGACTATTCCTTCATTCTCCGTCCAAGTCTATTTCATTGGGGATTTCATGCTAGTAGATCAGACACTCTGAATTCTCAGATATAATGCTAGAAACTGAACTGAAGGAAGGCAAATACATTTGGCCTATAAAGTGAAATGCTGCTTCTTCTTAAGGGGAAAGAGTTCAATGTAATCGACTTGCTACCAAGTGGCTGCTTGGCCTCTTCAGGGATTGTACTATAATAGTGGATGTTTAGTGCTCTGTATCAATCACCATTGCTTATGGATCAGATATTTAGCAATAGCTACATCAGTTTTGGTGAGAGAAAGTCTAGGATGTGGGACTGACAAACAAGTTTACTTTTTGTCACTATCAATCCTCTGTTCTTGAGCCCATTGAACAAGCACTGGGGTGACCAAGCACTAAGTCTGACTGATATTTACTATCCAACTCATTCTATTCTACTGGTTTTTAAGTTCTTCCTTTGTTGTGACTATTCTGGGACATAAAGCTCTACAAACTTTGTGTCCACTTCAGTAGGTTTTACCACACGCCTCTTTCCCAGATCCCCTGGCTTCCTATATTCCAATCTCAACCTGTCTATGTCCCTGACCAAAAAAAATCAAGCCATTTATCACTTCCAAGGAATCTCTCTCTAGATATCTCTATCTATCTATTTATCTATCTAGCCACTTCTCTTTCCCAAAAGAATTAAAGGTAAAATGGATACTGCTAGGAAGATTTCCGCTCACTACTATACATTAGGACTAGCCATGTGTGGGCTTATAGTTAGCAGAAATTCATTGCTAGCTTTTATGAATATTTTGACTTTACTTATCTGTTAATCAAGCCTGGGTTTTTTGTTTTTGTTTTTGTTTTTTGTTTTTTGTTTTTTTTTCTGTCAATTGGTCATAGAGAATCCTCCCTACCATGCATCTATAGGGGTGAGCTGAAGGCCAGAAATTAGAGCTACATAGGTAAGTGGCAGGACATGTGGGTTACCTATGCATGGAACTCATGCCCCCACAGACCTGCTGGAGACTGATCTCAAACAAACCACTTCCATTACATAACAAACCTTTTCTAACATTCCCAACTCTGATAATTTTGACCCTTTTCTCAAAATTAAGACAAGGCTTAACTGGCATACCCATCATATTGGATTAGGGCTCATTCTAATCCAGTATGACCTCATCTTAACTGATTACAACTGCAAAGACCTTATTTTTAAATAAAGTCACATTCAAAGGTACCAGTGGTTATGACTTCAACATACATTTTTGGGGAATGTGATTCAACCCATAATGTTACTATCCCTCTTGTTGTATAAAAATTGATGAGGCACAGGTGCTTGAATTCTCACCTTGCATAAATTAGTATGTACCTAGAGCAGTTTGGAGAATCATTGTTTACAAGGTTGGTTTGTAACAAAAAAGTCACATGTTCTAACACTGGAATAATAAAAGCAAAGCAGCACAAATTATCCAGTAGGTCTGAATTTCTCTCCCTCTCTCTCTCTCTCTCTCTCTTCTTTTGATCTATTAAGGCAGATTTGTCTGCTTTATTTGATAGTACTCTCCCATAGATATGAAAATAGAAGCAGAGGGAATGACTAAAATAAAGGCAATATAAGACCTCCTCCCTTAAAATTGTCCCATACGTAATCACCCATTATTCAACTAATTTGTCATAGCAGAATCCCACTTTTTTGTTTGTTTGTTAGTTTGTGTATTCAGTTGATTGGTTGGTTCTGTTTTTCTAAAATACTTCCTTCTGTCCAAGTTAAGTTCTCTCTTTATTTTTCCGAACACATTGTAGGGGAAGAAAAATAATTTTCTATCTATTTTTCTGCATTTTTAGCTGAAATCCATGTAATAAAAGAGAGATTAATAAGAGGAAAACAAACAGAAGTTTATTAACATGTATACCACATGAATACATGGAAGATACCCAGGGAAAAATGAGTAACTCCCTGAAAAGGCTTAGAATTCCTGATTAAATATCATCTTGATAGGGGAAGAGGAAGAGGATGTAGGCGTCTTAGAGGAGACTAAATGCCTTTTAGGTACGATGGCTGGGCTCTTAGAAGAATAGATGAGAGATACGATAGTTTGTGATGATTTGTCTGGCTATAGTATGGACTTCTAGTCTCTTCTCCTGTGATAATAGTCTATCATCCCTGGCTAATGAAACTCCTGGGGAGGGGATTTATGACAATTGAGTTCCTTTTGGAGGATATAGGAAGTTCAGAGAAAGCTTGTTCTTATATTTGCTGTTCTTCAAATGCTGACGGCTCAAATTAACCAATATGTCAAAGTGGCATAGGTTAGGGTGGCATATTTGCTACCTTCAATATCTGAGAAATTTTTATGTCACTTCTGCGTGTCAACAGGATGCTTGGTCAGGGCTTACTCTAACTCCTTCTTCTTTAAACTTATTCATTGTCTTTGAGGGGTGTTAAGTTGTAGGAGTTCTTTATATATTTTGGATATTAACCCCTTATGAGAGTATCATTGGTGGATATCTTCTCCCATTCAGTAGATTGTCTTTTCATTGTTAATGGTTTCCTCTGCTGTGCAAAAACTTTGTAGTTTAATGCAGTCCTATTTATTTATTTATTTATTTATTTATTTATTTATTTATTTTTGTTTCTCTTTAATGGGTTTTATTTTAAAACAATGTACAGTGCTTAATCCATAGTAGATGCTCAAGGATTAAAGGTTGTCATTTTTTTAAAATAAAGGAATTTTTGAAGAAAAAAATAAGATAAAGTTTTGGTTATTTGTATAAAAATGCAATGTGTGGTCTAAAAGCATTCCATCATATGCTTGAGAAAGCAAGTTTTTTTTTAAATAAACACAGAATACAAATACAAAATAGTGAATTTTAAAATAGACATTCTGCTGGGATATGGGAGTTATTTTGGCATAGATCAGGCCTCTAATATTTTCATATTTTTATCCAATTTTTTATGAGAGAATAAAAGTGTGTTATAGTGATAAAAAGATTTTTTAAATGATGATAGAAAGTGCAGGAAACATATTAAATGACACAACCGAGATGGAATCAGCAAAAAATTAGACTATGGAAAACTTTATAGAATAAGCTGGATCCTTAAATAAATAAGTTTCACATGTACACACAAAAGAAAGAGATGGAGGTGGAGCTGTAAATTAAAAGAATCTTGAGAGACATATCAACCAATACCACAGTGTAGATATTAACTGGGTCCTAATTAAAAACATAAATTCATAAAGAAGTATTTATAACACATAATAAATTTAATATTAAGAAATTAATGTTAATTTAAAGCTTTATTACAGTATTATAGTTCTGTTTATAAAAAACTATTACCTTTTAAAAAGTATACTGAAGTTATTACAGATGAAAGTATGTGATATCTGGTATTTTTGCTTCCAAATGCCAGTGGTGACAGGGAACAAATGTGCATGAGTATATAAAAGTAACTGCAGAAATTAATCACAGAGATTAAGATTAACTATCAATTGAACAATGCAAAACTCTAAGTGTTATACAAATTTAAATTGTAAACACTGATGAAACTGGTTAGGAAACAAGTATTTCTAACCTGGATGTAGAAAAAATGGACAAGATGAAAATAGTCAAAAGGAAAAAGAAGAAGAAAACAATTGTATCTCAAACTATACTTTGGATTATACTCCCCTGTTTAAGGAAAACTTCTCTGTTTTCTTTTACTCTTATACTGAATATTTCTGAAACTGAATGTTTGGGTTTCTCCCTATGAACCAATTCTTCAACTCCAGCTGGGTGTCCTACAATTCAATTCAGTTCTAACACTATCCACACAGAGTTAGGGTCATATCCCACAAGTTAAAGGTTCTGTCCTATAAGACTGAGATGCCAATCTCAAATCTCAGGATGTCACCTGTACTTCTGACTGACTGGCTATAAATGGAGCTTCCCCAATGCCCTCTTCAGGTTCAATAATTTGCTAGAATGGCTCACAGAACTCAAGGAAACACATTTAGCAGTTTATTATAATGGATATAATAAAAGATATAGATAAACAACTAGATTAAGAGATATATAGGGCAAGGTCAAGGACTTCTGTCCCCTGTGGAACTGAAATGTGCCACCCTCTAGGCATAAAGATGTGTTCACCAACCTAGAGTCTCTTCAAACCTATACTTTAGGTGGGGTTTATGAAGGGGTTTATCACATAGAGGGAACACATTGTTAGCTCATTTTCTAGCCCCTCCAACCTCTCTGGAGGACAGGAGGTAGGGCTGGAAGTTCCAATCACATCTTATTCTTTTAGTGAACAACTCCCATCCCGGAGTTCACCAAGAGTTGTTTCATTAGAACAGAAGACTTTCTTATCAACCAGGAAGTTTTTAGGGATTTGAGAACTCTGTGTCATACACTCTTATCATACAGGAAATTTCAAGAGTTTTAGGAACTCTGTATCAGAAACAGGTGAGTTAGTGCTCTTAAGATCTGGTTCCCAATAGCTTGTAGGTTACAGATTATATAGGGCAAAATCACAAGACACTGTGAGTTAGGGGTTCAGGGTCATTTTGGGAGCTGATTAGTGGGAGGTGAGGTAAGGGTAATGAATCATTTCTTTAGATCTTGAGTACAGTTCTAAGGTTTTTATCCCCCAAGTCCCTCTATCCTGTCTCAGGGGAAAGTAGCCAGGGGGTTATTCTAACTTATGGCTCAGGAGCTAAAACATAACTTAGGTCAAGATGTTATCTTTAGACTGTCAGAAGTTTGGACTGTGTAATCATTCGTCAGGTCTATGCTACTGTCTTGTACCGCTTCAGGATTGCTGATTATCTAGGAGAGAGACTAGGTTTCTGAGAGGAGAAGGGGGTAGGGGAAAGAGAGAGACAGAGACAGACAGACAGACAGACAGACAGACAGACAGAATTTCTAGAGCTAGGAATTAAAATAAAATTTAATCAAAGTTATAAGGACACTCAGCTTCAAAAGTACAAGATGATGTTGGGGGGAAATTGGCCAGTGTAATTAGGTAATCTGTGTTTCTGTGTTTGTTAATTGGCACTTATGGACATTAGAATCCAACCTACCATAGAGACTGGGAGATAGGGTGTTGTCTTTCTTGATTATATTTCAAAGGGATAGCTCCCAGATCCTTTCAAAAGACATTCCTGGGTTTTAGAAAATTTACATCTTGAAGGGGTACAGAAAGAATATCTAACACAAGTTTTCTAAAGTAAATGCTCTAAGAGAAGTCAAAGACCTACAGTCTGGAAGAAACCCATTTAAGATTAGTCAAGCTGAGAGAAATATTAAGGCTATCTTGGTCATCTACTATTACTAATATTATCACAGTAGTTGATTCATTTCCTTTCTCAAGATGACCAAATTTAGGGGAAAGCTTTGCACAATGCCAGAAAAAAAAAACACTATATCATTACTTGTACATTTAAAAATGTAGTCACACTGGTTATTCAGAGAAATGAAATCTAGATCACAGTAATATGGTTGATAGATTTGCAGGGCATGGTCTTTGGAGTGAGGTTAATTACTTGTCCAATTCTGTTTAGAGAATAAACTGAATGACTGTTCATAATAGAGCATAGATACTTGGGAGGTGCTACATCCAACAGGAAAATGAATTCTTTAAAGTTGTTAAGGGTAGTATAACGAAGTGCAGCAACCTGAAACTAGATATTGGATTAGACATTAGGAAAGTATTTCTAAATGTAGAGTTGATTAGATTTTGGAATAATTTGCTGGGAAAAAGTCACTAAATTCCTATCACTAGGATTAGATGAATACAGATTGCTATTTATAGCCACAGTGACAAGATCAAACCCATAGAGTAAACTCTGCCTCTGAAGATGTTTTTTCCCCCTCTGTTTTAACATTCACTAGATTTTACAAAACAGCAAAAACAAAAGCACATGATTTGTCGTATTAACTTGCAATTGAGGATTCCAACAAAAATGCATCTCATTACCCTTTTTTTTCTTTAAGCTAGTTTTTAGAGAGTAGATGTTTGCATCAGTAAAGAGAGTGAAATTGGTGCCCATTTTACGTTATAGGGAATTAATTTGCAAACAACGTGCTTATATTAACAAATTGTTATTTTGTTGGAAAATAGCCTGAGCAGTACTTTGTCTCCTTAATGGCCCTATTTAACAACTCAGTTTAGCTGTTTTTGCTTAATTTTTATGCTAATTTTAAGCCATTTCCATTCTTTTAAGTATTAACAGTATTTTAAATTTAACAGTTTATTGATGTTTGCATTTAATATTTATTTGTTTTAGTTTATTTTATTCAAAATGGCTTGAGTGGCACTTGATTGTTTTTGAAATAATGCAAAAGGCATTGGATGAAATTCCTACACATGAGATTGATTTGCTATTTTAAATTAATGCCAGAAAAGGCCCTTTTTACTAGGATGTACACTAAATCTATACTAAATCTGAATTTCTCAGAGTACCATCTTTCTTGTTTAAATTGGAGAGATTCTATAGATTCCTTGCAGATTTTAGTCAGGAATATTGGTTCACTTTTCTGTCTTATTTCCCCTAGCTTCTAGCATTTAATCAGTTAACCAATGTTAAAGAGTACTCCTTTATGCCAGGAGCTGTTCTAGATGTCCCACCATATCGCAGTGAGCTAGAACAACAATGTCCAAGCTTTTAAGAATTCCAATTGGAGACATGGACAATAAATAGATAAACAAATTCGTATGTAAAGTAGTGTCAGAAATGGACAAGGATTGTTGAGGAAAATGAGGCAAAGTAAGAGAATTAGCGATAGCATTTTAGGTAGGTGTGGAGGCCTCCCAATGCAGTAAAGAATTACAGATCAGCATAGCTTTGGAAACTTGAATGGCTGGGGATGGCTGGGATGACATGACTGGGACTATACATCTGGGGTCTTTGTTCTGGCTGTTCACTAGAATCCTTTATTTTCTTTATGTTACATCTTCTGAGGGTGGATCCAAGATGATTTCTTCACTCTTACGTTTGGTGCTTGAGCTAAAACAGCTACAACAGCAACTAGGCCACTCTCTTCATGTGACCTCTTCACTTGGTTTGCTTGGGGTTCCTTACAGCAATTGCAGTCTCTCTAGAGGGAGCCTTCTATGAAGTCTTGATAAAAAGCTACTAGGTTTCTTATGATCTAGCCTCAGAAGTATCAGAATGCTACTTCTACCACATTTTACTATTCAAGTTATCGAGGTTGAACCCAGAGTCAAAGGAAGAGGAAGAATAGACTTGTCAATGAAAGAATGCCATAAGCATACATGGAGAGAAGGATTGGGGATGGCTACCTTGGAACTAAGTCTTTAAATTGCTTCATAAAATTATTGAGTATTTAAAAAGTTGACTTATGTAATGTGTGATTCACTTAGTAAATGGTGGCTATAACTACATTACTACATAAAAAGATATTTTTAAAAGAATGTGTTGTTAGTTAGGTAGCTATGAGCAACGGGAGTGAAGGTCCAGCTTCGTAATTATGTTGGAATGACATAAAAATGATAACACTAACTGCTCAACCCAAAGGCTACCCCTAGGACCTCCCAGAAAAAAACTCATTTTTCAAATAACAATAATCATACATCCTGGAGGACAAGAAAATAAATGACCATAGCATAGCAACCAGTTTAGGCCAGCCACAAATGCTTGTGCAGTAAGGAGTACTCTGACGTTCTTTTCACCTCTGCCTCATTATACCATCATTAGAATGTCATACCTATGCCCAGAAGTTCATGAATCTAATTATAACAGACTGAATTCTTGGAAGGTACAAGTGCAGTTGACAACAGCTTATATAACAGCCAACTGTCAATCAAAATGACCTCACATATCATTTAGCTATCACCACCCTTGTAACTTCCTATCATGACCCAGATATAACACAGACCTCCCCACCTGTATGAGGCTACAGCCCTTTCTGGTGTAGTCTGTTTCCCTCTTGAAACATACTTCAATAAATCTTACTTTTCTTAAGTCCAGATCCATGAGTACCTGGCTCCCAACAGCAAAGAACTCATCTAAGTGCACCATCTGTCACCAACAAGGCCACTGGATGAAAATGTGTCCCAAGAAAGAAAAGCCTCTCAAATCTGCTTGCTACAAATGTCAGCAGCTGGGGCATTGGGCTACTCTCAGCTTTTTGAGTCAGAGGACCTCAGGGTCAGAACCAGTCATAGTATTCCAAATGGTTACATGGAGCTGAAGTGGCCCCCTTCAGTCAGCCCTCTTACAAGAGATTTCCATCTCTGGACTGGAGCTGAGGATACAAATGGAAATGGCAGGTAGGACTATTACTTTTCTTTTGGATACTAAGACCACCTATTCTGTCCTGACTTCCTTCTCAGGATTCTTTTCCTCACAAACCTGCACTTTCTTAGGAGTCACTAGTAAGGAAATTTCCCAATATTTTGCTCCACCTTTATGTTGCCTATGGGATTCATTTACTCAAGCCTTCCTTCTTATTCTGGAATGCCCAAGTTCTCTTTTAGGCCAGAACATCCTAATAGAACCAAGATTAATTTAGGAGGCACCTTAACCTCCTCTTTATTACAAATATTCTTATTATCAGAGGAATCTAAGATCCTTCCCAGTTCAGAAACTTGGGAGACCCATATCAACCCTATGGTTTGAGATCAAGGCTTTTCTAGACAGGCTAAAATAGCCATTCCAGTTGTAATCAACCTAAAAGACTCTTCTCAATTCCCTAATCATAAACAGTTCCCACTAAAAGCTAAACAAGGCCTCCAATCCATAATATTAAAGTCTTTACAACTTGAATTTTTGTTCCTACTAATTCTCCTTGTAACACTCCCATTTTACCTATTAAGAAGAAGGATGGAATCTATGGCCTCATACAGGACTTAAGAATAATTAATAAGGTGGTAATACCTTAATATCCAGTAGTCCCCAACCCCTGTATTCTACCTGGAACCACAACCCCAGAAACTAATTGGTTCACTACTTAAGATTTAAAAGATACATTATTTTCTATTCCTCTCAGCCCACAATCCCAATGTCCTTTTGCCTTTGAATGGGACTCTCCTAATGGGGTCCATCAGCAGTTGACTTAGACAGTACTTCCCCATAGATTCCAAGTCAGTCCTCCCCTCTTTGGTCAAATTTTAGCTCATGACTTACAAGATTTACAACTTGAGGGGGGACCCCTTTTACAGTATGTACATGACCTCCTCTGCTCTACTTGAGACAAAACTATAGAACATTCTATTCAGACTTTTTAAATTTATTAGCCACCCAAGGCTATAAGGTTCTCATACCAAGGCCCAATTAGACCAACATAAGGTCATCTATTCAGGTGTCATACTGACCCCCAGCATCCAGAATCTATCTTCAGAAATGATACAAGGAATTATACAAATACTGGACCCAATCACTAGAAAAGAACTAAGAGCACTTTTAGGACTCACTGGGTGCTGTAGGCTTTGTATTCCCAGCTGTGAGCTGATAGCCCATCCTCTACTTTCCTCCAGGAGGGACAGCCTCAGCAGGAGGATACTCAGAAACTTAAAGATTTACTCATCAGAGTTCCTGCCTTGGGACTTTCTAATCCATCTAAATGATTCTAACTATATATCCATGAAAAGAATGGCATTGCTCTTGGGGTCCTTGTCCAATGGTTAGGGCTCATGTATTAGCCTATTTGCTAATTATTGATGCAATTAGACCCCACCGCTTGAGGGTGGCCTGCTTGCCTAGGGATCTTAAGAGCTCTTTCTGTTCTTGTTTAAGAGGCACACAAATTCACTTCAAGAGCTTCTATCCAAGTTGATATCAATCATCAAGTCTCAAGTTTACTACAAAACAAGAGCCATCTTTGACTATCTGATAATAGACTTCTAAGATACCAGGTCTTACTTTTAGAAAGTCCTGATATAACTATATCTACTTATTAAACTTTAAACCCAGCAACTTTATTGCCCTCTCCTGATGAGAATACTCCTCTCCATTCTTGTCAATAAACTCTCCTCCTCTTTTACAGCCCCAGGGCTGAAAACTGACCAACCCCTGGAAAACACTGATTCTATCTGATTTACTGATGGGAGTAGCTTCATGGTTGATGGTAAGAGAGGAGCAGGATATTCAATTGTCTTCTTCCATGACCTCATAGAAGCACAACCATTATCTATCAATACTTCTACTCGGCTGTCAGAATTAGTCGCTCTTACTAGAGCCCTAGAACTAGCAAAAGGAAAACGGGTGACTATTAATACAGACCTCAAATAGACTATCCTAGTTCTTCATGCCAATGCAGCCAGTTGGAAAGAACATGAATAACTTACTTCTCGAGGCAACCCCATCGAATATACCTTTCAAATCAACAACCTCTTAGAGTCTCTACAATTACCTCAAAAGGTGGCAGTAGTACACTGCCAAGGACATCAAAAAGGAGACTCAGAGGTTACAAAGGAAACCGAGATGCAGATGTGGCTGCCAAAAAGGCAACCTTACAAGAACATCCTCTCCCAGAGAGTCCTAATACCTATCCCCAGTCCTCTTCCCACTCTTGGATTCTCTAAAGAGGAGGAAACTTGGGCAATCCGAAAAGGATTTCAACCTATACCTTCTGGGTGGTTGCAAAAGGAAAAAATCCTCTTCCTTCCAGAGAGTCTTCAATGGAAAGTAATAAAATTCCTACATAGGGGGTGAAGCTCTTTACTCCTTGGTATCCAGAGTGTTTAAGGGGAAAGCACTCTCTAAAACTACTTGTTTCACTAATAACCTTCAGAAGGCCCCAAAACTCTCTTTAGCTCAGCAATTCCAGGAGAAGACTGGCAAATAGATTTCACCCAGATGCTTCTTCCTCAGAACTTCAAATACCTTTGACTTTTCCTAATCATCACTGATCTGTAATTCTTTACTGCATTAGCAGAAAGGATCGAGGCTCCCCAGTACCACTGGGGCAACAACGGGTTTAGATAGCCGCTAATGATAACAGTCTTACTTATAAGATGGTATTATTATTAGCGGAAAAAGGAGGTAAAATTAGTTTTTCTTCTCTCCTCTTTTACTTAAATCAATGAAAACAATTTTAATTTTGTTCCATGCACAAAGTGATTATTTCCATATGTTAAAACCAGAAGTAACAGTGATCATTATAGTTTTCCTCCTCATATGGAGGCCCAGAAGGACATAAATAGTTTCTCATGTCAGAGGCAAATTGTGATAATAATTGATATTTTAGTACTAATTTTGAGTTATAATAATTACATTGAAGATAGTAAATGTAATAAATACTTGGCCACTCCTTTCCTACCCCAGTCCCATGGCAGTGGTCACTAATTATAATACTCTTTGCTGTTGAAACAAGTGACAGCCAGAGAATATTTCTCAACAATGTTTCAGGCATCTATTACAAACTGACATACAAGTTAATGCCTATACTTTTACTAGTGTCCCATAGTAACATATGTTCAGAAGTTTCATGATATAGCACAAAGAAACATAAATGTATACACACACATTGAACAAGGAATTAGAAAACTAAGGGTGAAGTTATATTGCTGCCACTTACTCTTTATATCATCTTGGACAAAGTATCTCACAACTTTGTGTCTCAATTAGACTATTCACATATGAACTTAGTTTCCTTTCACTTCTAAAATTTTATGAAATTTGAGATATCCAAGTGAAATATTTCAAACAGATTCAAAACAGGTCCTTCTGATACAAGGATAGTAGAGATGCTCTTGCTGAAAATCCTGGTTTATGGGATACCTTCAGCCATGCAGGTACCATTAGGGTAAATACACTTGAAAAAAGCGATGCTATGTTTTTATCTTTGATTTGAATTAGATATAGAGTGTCATAATTCAAGAATAGAACACTGATTTGTAATTAGATCAAAAGGTACTTATTTTGTGTGAATCGGCCACATTGATACACAGAAGCAAAGAAATGGACATCCCTAAGTTACTTAAAGGAAAGGTTCTTTAGTAGTTGCATTAAAATATTCAGTAACTGTATAGTCCAAGAATCCATTTGATGATTTTCTCTCTGTTGAAATAGCAGATGATAGATGCTCATTGGTTATTTCTATATAATATTAAAGCAGTCAATTTTAGTAAATAAAATTTCATCATATCAGATGCTGGAGAGTATGTAGTAATGATTTAACTTAGCCTGAAAAGAATCTTTGCCCTAGGTTTCTAGGAGATAAACTCTAAGTCCTTGGGAATTCATGACTCCTAGGAGCATCTTAATTTGCCTGGTGGCCTTGGGCCAGCTCTAGTAACTATGTAATTTTGGATGGGGGTTTTGTTTCATGTGGTGTCAATTGACCTCTGGAGTGGCTGAAGACTGAAATCAGCCACATGGGCAATTAGTAATGTCTATGTGATGTAGCCCCAGTAAAATGTCTGGAGACCTAGGCGTGGTTGAGCTCCTTGGGTGGAAGTACTCCATGTGTATTGTCAGACATGGATTTTGGGAACTCAATACTATCCATGACTTCACAGGAAAAGACCATGAAAATTCCATATTGAGGAGTGATGTTAGAAGCATGGCAAAGTGAGGAATCTCTCTTGATATCTCACCTTGGAATTACAACAAATTGAATAGCTAAAATCCAAAGAAAACACTCAGTCTGGCACACAAACACATCTGAGAGAGATCTGCGCATCAGAGCACCTGAAGGGTAAATTAGACAAGCAAGGTTGGAGAAAAGGGAGAGGAGTGAAGACCAGTCAGTACTGGACACCAGTGCTGTGGATGCAGCCCAAAATTACATGCAGGACACAAGGGAGGCAGGAATTAGGTGGGGCTTAGCACTCTTTGAAACCTTGAACAGTCCTCCTAACTGATCAGTGTATTCCACATGGCAGAGCTTGGTGAACAGGGCAGAGACAAAATACAGGGGAGCAACAGCATTAGCAACCACCATTGAAAGCTGAGTAATGGAGCTTAGCTACTTCCCTCCATCCTTCATAGTGTGCCTCCTCATATCTTCCCAGAGCTAGAAGCAGACTGTAGCACTGCATCTGGCTGTTGAAGCAGTACCAGGACTTCAGGGGCTCTTCATTCAGGAGCTCTCAACATTATTCCATGGAGATGAATCCCTCGGACTGAGGCAACCTGGCAACAAAAGAGACACACGTCTCCCCATGGAATTAAGGATATTTTTTATTTTACTTTTTTTTTTTTGCCACAAAGCAGAGATCTAAGAGGTCTGGATTGTGCAGGAAACTTGGGTGCTACTCTTTTGAGAGAGAGAGAGAGAGAGAGAGAGAGAGAGAGAGAGAGAGAGAAGACATTCCTATTAATTCCTAGGCAGAGAAATAATCCATCAAACACCATGAACAACCAAGGTGACAGGAAGCTCAGAAATAAAATTAAAATTCCCCAGAAAATAAACTTAAAGATATGAATATGAGATTTAAAGGACAGAGAATTCAAGATTGCACTTCTGAAAAAAATTCAGTGAGATGCAAAAAATTCTGATCTACAGTTCAGTGAACTCAGAAACAAAATAAACAAACGACAAGACTACTTTACCAAGGAAATTGAAACTCTAAAAAAAGAGCCTAATAGAACTTCTGGAACTGAAGAACTCAATAAAAGAGATGAAGAATGAAATAGCAAGCTTAGGCAATAGAAAAGACCAGATGGAGAAAAGAATTATGTGAAAATGACACAGAATGATGAAGAGAGAGATTTGGTAGTGATAAAAATGAAATAACTCTACAAAAACTATCTGACACCATTAGAGAAAGCAATATAAGAATAATGGGTATACTGGAAGAAGAATAGAGGGAGAACAGAACGGAGACCTCTTCAAACAATTAGTTGATAAGAATTTCCCAAACCTATGGAAAGAGATAGATCTTTGAATCCAAGAAGCAAACAGAACACCCAATTATCTTAATTCAAAAAGGCCTTCTTCATGGCAAAATATTTTAAAACTGTAAAAAAATAATGACTAAGAAAGAATTCTCAAGGTAGCCAGGGAAAAGAAGATGGTAACTTATAAAGAAAAACTCATCAGACTATCATTGGATTTTTAGCAGACTTTACAACCTAGGAAGGAGTAGAATCAAATTTTCAAACTATTGAAAGAGAGAAATTACCATCTAAGAATAATATATCCAGCAAATTTCTTCTTTAGATATGAAGGAGAAATAAGAACCTTTTGAGACATACAGAAACTGAGTGAATTATCCACCACAAAGCCTGAATTATAGGAAATACTAAAGGAGATCATTCTACCTTAAATGAAAGGACAAAAAAAATACAAAATTATGAGTAAGATGACTGAAACAAGAAAATGTAATCTCTATTAAGAGCAGGGTATTATAAACTTAAATATTACATAATGATTAAAGGTCAAAAATAATTTTAAAAGGAAAAATATAACAGTGACTCAATCTGGAAATGAACTCACAGCTTAAATAGGGATAATTTGAGACAACAGAAATAGAAAAGGGGAGGGAGTAAAGATCTGAATTTGTGCTGGGGAATGGAGATAGGACTAAATTTAGTGGTACCAAACACACACAAAATCCAGAACTGAGACACATAACATAAAACAAAAAAGAACAGAGGGAAAAAGCATAGACTACCACCAAATTAAAATAGCAGAGAAACATAAGGACAAAGAAATGATAGAGACACTGATCTACTAGAAAACAAAAGATAAAATGACTACATGAAAACTTCATATTTCAATAATCACCCTAAATATTAATAGACTGAACTCACCAATAAAAGTTAGGGGATGGGATCATAAAACAAAATCCAACCATATGCTACCTTCAAGAGACATATTTCAGCTGCAAGGACAAATATACTCAAAGTGCAAGGGTAAAAAATGATGCTCCAAGCAAAATGTATTTAGATAAAAGTGGGGGAGTGGGGGTAGCTGTACTAATATCTGACAAAACAAACTTCAAGATAAAAAAGGTAATAAGAGACAAAGATGGACTCTTCATAAAGATAAAGGGGACAATATATCAAGAGGATATAACATTTATCTATCTATATATATATATACTCCCAATCAGGGAGCACTGAAATATATAAAGCAACTACTAATAGAACTACTAAAAGAAGAAACTGACAAAAACACAATTATAGTAGGAGACCCAAAATATCCCACTGTCAGCTGTGGATAGATCATCCAAACAGAAAATCAATAAGAAAATATCAACCTTAGAAACAAATTAGACCAACTGGACATAATCAACATTTACAGATTCTTTTATTTCAAAAACACCAATAATGCTGATATATTTGAAAGAGTCCTTTATGACAGTTGTATCCAACCTTTTTGGCACCAGGGACTGGTGCTCCTATGAGATTCTGATGCCTGATGATCTGAGGTGGAGCTGAGGGAATGATGCTAGTGCTGGGAAGCGGATGCAAATACAGCTGAAGCTTCACTCGCTTGCCCACTGCTCACCTCCTGCTGTGTGGCCCAATTCCTAACAGGCTGTGGATCAGTACTGGTCTGTGGCCTGAGGAATGAGGACTCCTGCTTTATAAGAAAGAAGCAGGAGATCACAACAAGTAGTAGGAGATATGACCATGGAAGCAAGAAGCTAGACTGATGCGAGGAAGGAGCCATGAGTCAAAGAATGCGTAGGGCCTCTAAAAGCTGAAAAGGCAAGGAAACAGATTCTTTCCTCAGAGCTTTTCAGAAGGATTCAGCTCTGTCAGCACCTTGACTTTGGTTCTGTAAGACTCTTAAGATTTCTGACCTTAAAACTGTAAAAGAATGAATTTTTGTTGTTTTAAGCCACTGCTTGCGCTAATTTATTACAGCAGCAGGAGGAAACTAATATAATTTCTTACTATTTAAAATTTTGTTCCTATTAAATTTAAAATTACATCTAAGGCTCACATTATATTTCTATTGGACATTTCTAGTCTGAATATTTATTTTTACTGTGTTCTAGTAACATTTTTATTTTCATAAGATTAATTAAATTTTTAAATCAAAATCTTTTATCTATTATTTCCATAGGAAAGTTTTCTTAATAGGTTTTAGTCAATTGGTGATATTCAAATGCTCAGAACTTTTCTAGATGAGATTAGGGATAAAGAAGTATTGGACATACTCAAGTTCCTGATATGACAGGAGGTGGCCATGTAGGAATTCATAAAAGACAAATACAGGAAGATTGGAAGACTAATATGATCATAGGGAGCTTCATGGAGGATTATAGACTTGAGATGAGACTCTAACGATAGATAAATCTTCAATGGTGGATGGTGATTTTGAGTAAGAACAGAACATGGAGAGTGAAGAGAACGCCGAATAGAAGTATGAAGGAGACAAAGTTAAAACACCACAGGTAAAATTGAAAAACATATTTAATTTCCTTGTTTACTAGAATTGATCTAAATTTACTATCAAATTTGTACTCTTCTGCATGAGAGGGCTGATGCAGGGTTGGGGGCATGAAAAAAAATACAAACTGTTTAAATATTTTCTCAATTCTATTGACATTTTTAGGCAAAAATTGGGGGAAAAAAAAACAAATGAAGAAATTTTGACTATAGGGGAGGAGGTATATGAGAAATTGAAATGGAAAATGAATTTGGACAAATAAATGCTTACTAATGATAGAGAGTTCTGAAATGCAAATCAAGAGAACAACTTGATGAGATTGAAAATCGAGAGCTATTGAAAGTTTTGAGGAAGTCAATGAGATGATAAAAAGTGTTTAGGAAGATTCTTTTAGAAATATTTTACATAATGGCTTAAAGAAGGTGGGAACTAAAGTGAATGAACAATAGGCAATAGTATGTTAGCTACACCTTAGGTAGGAGCTAAAGAGGGCCTGGTTGAGGAGAAGGGTAGGGGTGCTATATAAACTTGTCCTAGAGAACCCCAAGCTACTAATATTTTTTCTAACTTAGAGATTCTGTTTATTATTTTTATTATTATTATTTAAGAAGAACTTTATTGTAGCATTTTAAAAATTATTTGAATGACCCAGTCCATTTCAATTCTATTATTAATATTACAATTGTAGCCATAGTTTAAATAGTTCCCTGTATTTCGAGGGGTAGGTAATAGTATAGTATAAAGGGCTCCAGCTGTGGAATCAATATAGTTTGAATTCAAACTATGCCACTTACCTGCAAGTTATATCACATCTATTAGCCTCAGGTTCCTTTTCTAAAAATGGAGTCGTTAATGCTTTCACAAAATTTATCTCGAAGATTAAAGGAGAAATAATATACTTAAATACTCAGCATAGTATAGTAAGTTTCAGGAGACTGTAATAGTATTCTATTTATTTTAATGCCATGAATCCAATTATATAGGCTCTGCAAAAATAGAGAGAAGATTTTTCCTGTTTCAAATTAGACTAATCTCCACTATCCCAGGAGAGACCATAAATAAAATGCAAAGGGAATCAGAAGGAAATAGTTCTTGGCCTTTGATTTTTAAAGGATCAAAACCCTAGAGGTTTAAAGGCAGTACAATGACTTTTCATTGGTAATTTTGACTACCAGATTTTTTTCTTACTTGCGTTACTCAGAATCTAATCCCTGCTTAAATGCAACTTCACTGTAAATGTGTTGTGCAAGTTCAATTTCAAATCTTTTTTAAAGTACCCACTCAAGAAAAAAGGTTAAATCCTATTATAGACAATATCAATATAGTCTCTGGATATACCTAAATTTGACAATCAACACACTATATTTTAACATTCTCTAATGTTTGTGATGAAGCTGTGACTTCGGTTTACATTGTTGCAGCACCTAATTAGAGAGAAGCCATCTTGTAGATGAGCATGGTAATGTTATCCTCTGTTTTGTGCTGACACATTTGCAGCATCCTGCTAGTTCTTTTGTTACAATGGCTGTGATCATTAGGTGACTTATATTGAATTGAACTGGGAAGATGTTCTTGCTAAAGGTGAATAGATACTTCACATTTGCCAGCAAATTCTGTATGATTGGGAATAAAATAGGCCTTGTCAGGGCAGATACACTGCTGTATTATCTGATGTACTCATTTTATTTCTCTTCATATTTTTATTGTGTTCTATACTCAGATAATATGTGTATCTCTTGATTTGCTTTGTTAGAGACTATAAATGAAACTTCCCCAAACCATCTTGAAAATCGTACTGAAACAAGAGTTGGAAACATTTTTTTTCTCCTTATCATCATCGTTGCTTTCAGTTGAATAAATGTACATTTCTTGCTGACTGCAAAAAAAGCCATTAAAAAGCTGTTCCCAGCTAAAAGGTTTCAACACATAGGGAATTATATCACTTGCTTTATTTTCCCCCCTTAGCAGAGACAGACGTGATTATAATAGCCAAATCAAAGAACATTTGTTTGAACGATCTGTAATCAGCACTGCTGTTGTCCATAGAAGCTATGAAGAGTTTACACCCTTAAAATCTTGTACTTGGAAAACCGCATGTGATGATCTCAATTTAAATACAACTATTATAATGTTAATATTAAAATAACATAATGAATAAATGTCAAATTAATAAGTCTGTCAACTATGAATACAATATGATGATAAAAATGCAATCTGACTAACAAACATCAAATAAAAATAGAAGAGAAAAAAACAAACAAAAAAACATTAAGTTCAGTGGTGAATTGGAACAACCTACAGTAGTAAAGATGAAAAAGTACTAGAAATAAGTCACATTATAACATGATTTTCCCCTTGAACTGCATAATATCCTGATAGAAAAGTCAAGTTAATATCTTTTTATCATCTCATTTGTAACACATTACTTGTATTTTAATATCGAAATAATAAAACAAATTTACAACCAGTGTATTTCTTTCTTTCTTTTTTTTTAAATTAAGTTTATTGGGGTAACATTGGTTAATACAATTATATAATTTTCAGGTGTACATTTTATTTAACATCTGTATATTCTATAGTGTGTTCGCCACCCAAAGTCCAGTTTTCTTCAGCTACCATATATTTTATCCCCTTTACCCCCTTCACCCTCTTCCTACGCCATATATTTGACCCCCTTTACTCTGTCTACCTACCCCGTCCTCTCCCCACGCACTAATAACCACTACTCTATAGTCCTCTGGTAACCACTAGTCTATAGTCCATGTACACGAGTCTCTGTTTGTCCGTCCTGTTCACTTGTTGCTTTTAGGTTTATATGCCACATATAAGTGATATCATGTGATTTTCAACTTTTTCTGTCTGGCTTATTTCGCTTAGCATGATTATCTAGAGGTGCATCCATGTTGTCACAAATAGCTGTATTTCATCTCGTCTTATGGC
>CM053507.1:65571216-65827435 GCA_028627145.1 Eidolon dupreanum
ACAGAGACTCGTGTACATGGACTATAGACTAGTGGTTATTAGAGTATATAGGGGAAAGGGAGGAAAGAGGTAAAAATGGTAAAGTGGGTCAAATATATGGTGACAGAAAGAAATCTAATTATGTGAGATGAACACACAGTGCCTTATTGTTAAAGTATATAGCTGAAACTTATTGGATTTTGTTAACCAATGTCCCCAGAAAAAATTAATTAAAAAAATAAAATAAAAATAAATAAAAATAGCATTTCTGGAAAAAAAAAGATAAGAATAGTGTTAGAGAGGATATGGAAAAAAAGAGAACCCTTGTACACTGTTGGTGGAATTATAAGTTTGTGCAGTCACTATGGGAAACAGTATGGAGGCATTTCCTCAAAAAATTAAAAACAGAACCTCCAAATGACTCAGAAATTTTGCTTCTGGGTATATATCTGAAGAAAATAAAATTGCTATCTTGAACAGATATAACCACTTCCATGTTTACCACAGAATTATTCACAATAGCCAAGATATGAAAACAGCATAAGTGCCCATCAACAAATGAAGAGATAAAGAATATGTGTTATGTATATACAATGGCATAATGTTCAACCATAAAAAAAAGAAAATCCTGCTTTTTGTGACAACATGGATAGACCTTGAGGGCAACATGAAAAGTGAAATAAGTCAAACAAAAAGAAAAATACTGTATGTATGATATCACATATATATGAAATCTAAAAAAGCCAAATTTCAAGAAATAAAGAGTAAATGGTAGTTGCCAAAGACTGGGAGTTGGGGAAATAGAGAGATGTTGATCAAAGGATACAAACTTCTAACTATAAGATGAATAAGTTCTAGAGATCTAATGTACAGCATGGTGACTGTTTTACTCTCTATAATTTGTGCTTTTGCAGGCTTCTTCGAGGTTCTTACCACATTCTACATTTTCTTTTATTAATTCTACAATTTTCTTCTTTCACATTTAGGTCTTTTATTTATATGGAGTACACTTTTATAAAAGATGTAAGAAATTCAAACTTTCCCTCCAATATATAGTGCACCAGTTTTTCCAATGTTAACTTCTAAATAATTTATTCCTTCCATACTGGTTTGTGTTACCACCTCTACACAGGTATACACAAGTATATTTCTGGATATACACAGGTATATTTCTGAATCCTGTATTATGTTTTTTTTTATCTATTCTGTCCAGTATTGCATCTGTACTATAACAGTAATATGTTTTCTTTTCATGATATATTTATATTTCTTCAAATTGTTCTCCCACAAACATTTGATTCATCATTTTGTTGCAGGTAACTTTGCTATCGTAAATAATGTCAACTACTATGTTTTCTAGCTAGTTATTGTTATTACCATAGAAGAAACCTATTGATGTTTATTAGCTTATTCTGTATTCAACAAACTTTGTCAGTTTTCTCACTAGATATAATAGCTTCCCTGTTGATCTCTTGGGTTATCTACATAGCTGAACATATTACCAGCAAATAAGACAGTTTTATCTCTTTCCTTTTAATCCTTATTCCTCTCATCTTTCCTTTCCAATTTTGTATTACTGGAATTATTATAATAAACATCCTGAAAGCTAAATGCTTAAGCTCAATCTCATTTTTTTCCCCCATAGAATATATTCAGAGAAGTGAATTTTCTGATCAGGGCTTATTTCTTTTTAAGGCACTTAAAAGGTATTGTATAGGGAAAAAGGTACAATTTATACAATAAATTCACTCCAAAACATTATCGGATACTGAACAAGAAAGAATTTTATGGTATGCCAATAGCCTCCATCTATCTGATCCCATATATCCCAGTGTAGAAACAGTTGTTCCTCCTGTAAATCCTGGGTGGAACTATAACATCTCTACTGAGAAATTGGAAAGTGATCATTTTATTACATACATTCAGGATGGGCTTAAGAATAAACAACAAAAATCATCATGTGAAAGTAACAGCAATTACCCAAGGCCCAGAGAAAATCCTACCACCTTTTTAGAGATTTATTAAATTTCTCTTCTAAGACATGGTGCTAGATACAATAAGGGATTGACAAGCTTGAAAATCATGATCCTTGACTTGAGAAACTTTCATTCTAGTAGGAAATATAAGAGACAGATATAAAGAGTTATAAGGTGGTAGAATGTGATATTTGTTGTAGGAGTTTCATGAATAAACTATATGGGACGACAGACAATGAAATGAAAGAATTTTATAGAATTCGATGAGTAGTAGAGGACAGTTGAAATTTTTCAGTAGGTAAAATGAAATAATCCCTGTCACATTTAAGAGATCTTGATCTGCTGGTCATATTTAAAGTGGATTGGGGAAGGTGTAAAAAGTGGCTTAAAGACTGATCAGGTGATTGATGAAGTATTTAGACCAGGTAAGCAGTCATGAGGGACTTAACCAAGGAACACAAATGGGTTAGAAATCTAGAGAAAAAGTGATCTGATCTGTTGAGCTGGAAAAATAATATGTTTAATAGGTAGCCACAAGCTGGAAATGTTTGTGTGTGTCTAGTTCAGATGGAACTAAAAATATTGATTTGGGAGTCATCTGCATAAAACTGAAGGTAAAAATCCTTTGACCAATTCCCCAGAGATAGAAGAGAGAGAAAAATGCAAAAGAGTGTTAACATAGCATTACAGGTGCTGGACTGGCAAAGGAGTCAGTAAATGAAAAGAAGACCCACCAGAGAGGCAGGAAAAAAACTCGAAGATGTGATGCCATGAAAGCCAAGGAAGAATAGAAGCAGTGCTTAGTAATCAGGGTTGCATGCCACAAATAAATAGTTTATGGATGGTGAGGGCCAAGAACACACTTGGACCTGGTGCTTATTGGGCATCAGTGACCTTCAGAGGAGCAAATCCAGTGTGATGCCAAGTCTTAAAGCCAGAAGGAATTCATTCTTTGTATCTTTTTTGATTTCTTTAATAGGGTTTTATAGTTTTCATTATATAGGTCCTTGATTTATTTCATTAAATTTATTCCTAGGTATTTTATTCTTTTTGTTGCAATTACAAAAGGAATAACTTTTTCCATTTCCTTTTCTGACTCTTCATTATTAGTGCATAGGAACGCTATGAATTTTTGAACGTTGATTTTGTATCCAGAGACTTTACTGTCTTTGTGTGTGTTTCTAGTAGTGTTCTTGTGGAGTCTTTAATGTTTTCTACATAGAGAATCATGTCATTGGCAAATAGTGACTGTCCGACTTCTTCATTACCTTTTTGGATGTATTTTATATCTTTCTCTTGCCTGATGGCGTTCTCTAGGATCTCCAATGTTATATTGAATAACACCAGTGATAGTGGATAGCCTTGCCTTGTTCCTGATCTTAGAGGGAAAGTTTTTAGATTTTCACCATTAAGTATAATGTTGATTGAGGATTTGTCATATATGGCCTTTATTGTGTTAAGGTTATTTCCTTCTATACTGATTTTGTTAAGTGTTTTGATCATAAATGGATGCCGTATCTTGTCAAATGCTTTTTCTGCATCTATTAATATGATCATATGATTCTTATGTTTTAATTTGTTTATGTAGTGTATCACATTAATTGATTTCGTATGTTGAACTATCCCTGTGCCCCTGGGATAAAGCCCACTTGATCATGGTGTATAATCATTTTAATATGCTGCTGTATTCAGTTTGCTAGTATCTTATTTAGGATATTTGCATCTGTGTTCATGAGATGTATCAGTCTGTAGTTTTCTTTTTCTGTGTTATGTTTACCATGTTTTGGTATCAGGATAATATTGGACTCATAAAATGAGTTGGGAAGTATTGCCTCCTCTTTGATTTTTTGGAAGAGTTTGAGGAAAATTGGTATTAAATCTTCTCTGAATGTTTAGAGAAGCCATCTGGTCCTGAATTTTTACTTTTTGGTAAGATTTTGGTAATTGTTTCAATTTTCATACTGCTGATTGGTCTATTTAAATGTTCCAGTTCTTCTTGATTCAGTAGGAAGGCTATATTTTTCTAAGTACTAGAACACTTCTTCTAGGTTATTAAATTTGGTGTTGTATACTTTTTCATAGTATTCTTGCATGATCCTTTGTATTTCTGTGATGTCTGTCATAATTTCCCCTCTTTGATCCCTGATTGTGTTTACTTGTGTCCTTTCTCTTTTCTTGAGTGAGTCTAGCCAGGGGTTTGTCAATTTTATTAACCTTCTCAAAGAACCAGCTCTTTGTTGCATTTATTTTTTCTATCATTTTTTTTTGTTTGTTTTCAATTCTATTTGTTTCTGTTCTAATTTTGATTATTTCCTTCTGCCGACTTTAGGTTTCATTTGTTCTGTCATTTCTAGTTTTTTTTAAGATGAAGCATTAAGTTGTTTATTTGGGCTCGTTTTTGTTTTTGGAAATAGGCCTATAATGATATGAACTTTCCTCTTAGGACTACTTTTGCCATGTCCCAAAAGTTTTGATATGTTGTGCTATCATTATCATTTGTTTCTAAGTATCTCTTGATCTCTCTTTTCATTTCTTCTCTGACCCAGTTATTCTTCAGTAGCATGTTGTTTAATCTCCATGTATATGTGTTTCTTCCTGCTTTCTTTTTGCAGTTGATCTCTACTTTCAAAGCATTATGATCAGAGAATGTGGTTGGTATGATTTCAACCCTCTTATATTTGTTGAGGCTATCTCTGTGTCCCAGTATGTAGAACATGAGAAAGTTCCATGTGCACTAGAGAAGAATGTATAAGCAGCTGTTTGGGATGAAAAGCTCTGTAAATGTTAATTATGTCCAGTTGATCCAATGTGTCATTTAAGGATGTTATTTCCTTATTGATTTTCTGTTAGGATGATCTGTCCATATCTGACAGTGGGGTATTTAGGTCCCCTACTATGATAGTGTTTTGGTCTGTTTCTCCTTTCAGTTCTGTAAGTAATTGCTTTACACATTTTGGGGCTCCCTGATTGGGAGCATAGATATTAATAATTGTTATGTCTTCTTGATGCATGATTTCCTTTATCATTATGAAGTGTCCCTTAATATCTTTACCTTTCTTACTTTGAAGTCTAGTTCATCTGATAATAGTACCACTATTTCCGCTTTTCTTTGAATTCCATTTGCTTGAAATATCATTTCCACTCTTTTACTTTGAGTCTGTATTTGTATTTGAAACTGAGATGTGTCTCCTAGAGGCAGTATATGGTTGAGTTTTGCTTTTTGATCCAATCTGCAACTGTGTGCCTTTTTATTAGTGAGTTCAGTCCATTAACATTTAGAGTGATTATTGAAACATGAGGACTTCTTACAGCCATTTTATCTTTTACTTTCTAGTAGCTCAGTGTTTCCATTTCTTCCTTGTCGTTGTGTTTCTGTTTTCTTTATTTTGGTTGTCTTCTGTGTGTTTTCTTTCTGGTCTTTCTTTTTTATGTTGTATACTTTAGTTCTGAATCTTTGGCTTGTGGTTCCTATTATGAATATGTAATAGTAATATATATATATATATATATATATATATATATATACTATATAATATATATATATATATAGTATACACACACACACACACACACACACACACACACACACACACATATATATCCATTTTCTTCTATACATGCCTTATCTCCATTCCTCTTTTCTGAAACTGGACCTTTGAATCCTTCTATTTTCAGTCATTGTTGTCTCAATTTGTTTCTATGTACGCTGAATATTCATTATTATCTTGCTATAGCAAATCTCTTCTTATTGCTTACACTTATAATGCCCTGTTCTTAGTAAAGGTTGCACTCCTCTGCTTCTATTTGCCTGATTGTCATCTTACTCCTAATTATTATTTTTTTGGTCATTTTATTTTAGGTAAACTGACCCCTTTCAGTATTTCCTGTTATGCAGACCTTGTAGTAGATTCTTTCCTCAGTGTTTGTATGTCTGGAAAGGTCTTCATCTCTCCTTTATATCTAAAGGATAGCTTTGCTGGATACATTATTCTTGACTGGTAATTCCTTTCACTTAATAGTTTGAATATTTGATTCCACTCCTTTCTGACTTGTAAGTTTTGAGCTGAGAAGTCTGACAATAATCTAATGGGTTTTCTTTTATAAGTTACCATCTTTTTTTCCCCTGGCTGCTCTAAGAATTCTATCTTTGTCATTGATTTTTGGTAATTTTAATACAATGTGTCTTGGAGATAGCCTTTCTGGTTGAGATAATCGGGTGTTCTGTTGACTTTTTGAATTCCAAGCCCTAGCACATTCCTTAGATTTGTGAAATTCTCTACAAATGTTTGTTTGAAAATGCTTTCTAGTTCCTGTTCCTTTTGCTCACCTTCAATAATGCCCATTATTCTTATGTTTCCTCTCCTGATGATATCAGCTAGTTCTTTTTATTTCTCTTTCATTATTTTTCATTCTTCAGTTTCTCTCTTCTTCCTTCTGATTTATTTCTAGATTTTTGTCTTCAATATCATTGATCCTTTCCTCTATTTGGTCAACTCTATTTCCCAAGCTTGCTATTTTTTTTTAACACTTGCAGTGTGTTTTTAATCTTCAGATGATATATTCTGTTCTTTTGAGGGTTTCAATCTTCTTGCTAAAGAATAACTCAGCATGAAAAGAATAGTCAGGGGTATGGGAATTCAAGCACGTCTTGTAACATCATTACAAGTGATATGGATTCACCTGGCAAAGAGTGGAGTCAGTTTCCCGATTTCTTTGGCTTTTTTTTTTTTTTTTGTATGCTATTGCCATTTAGACAATTTCACTTTGTAGAAATAAGAAAAACAAGCTAAATTTTAAGACATCAAATATGGAGTAATGTTTTTCTCCACATTTTTTACCTTGAAGATATACTTATTTCTTGAAGAATCTTCTTCATATGTAGGCTAATTTTACTTTTGACTTTGTGAATATTTTCATTGCCTGATACACTAACAAAATTTCACATAGTTTTCCAAATGGTGCTATTCTGTGGTCTTTAAAGTATCAAGTTTAAGATATTCTCCAACAGGAAATGTTTTTGAATTGCAATGTTGAAAGATTCCATAGAACTCCTAAATATAGTGCTAATATTAATTATAATAGGGCAAATATATGCACCTCATTTTATCTCTAAGATATCACTTTTTAAAGAAATTGTATGAGGATACAGAGACTAGAGGAGTGAGCTTATGCTATAATTGGGAAATCTAGACCTTATTTCTGGCCCTTGTTTTAACAAACTGCAGCAGAAAAATAAACATTTTTAATAAGAAAATTACCTTGGCACAAATTTTTTCCTCTGCATTCTGCCTTTTGTTAGTCAATAAGCTATCAATGATAATGAGCACTGTGCTAGGTTCTGCAGGGCGTCACAAGAAAGAAAATCTCATTGCCCACCTAGAAGGGGCAATGGTCATGGTTTAAATGCTGTCTGAGATAAATAGTTCCTCTTATATCTGCAAAGGATAAACTGTTGTAGTCTAAGTCCATAAAGGCACAGGAACTCTTTTTAATGGGAGATTTTTTCTTGTATATTTCTTTCCTTTATGCACCACCACCCCAAATCCTGCCACACACCAAATACACTTCCTTTTCTATTCAATTAACTCTACTTCAGGAAGAGGTAGATGAAAAATGAAGAAGGTTTAAAGAGGATGAAGGAACAAGAGAAAGTATACAAAGCTGTAGTCTAATTTTTATATTACTAAGACTGTATTTGACCACAAATATTAC
Organism: Eidolon dupreanum; assembly: GCA_028627145.1. Classification (NCBI taxonomy): domain Eukaryota; kingdom Metazoa; phylum Chordata; class Mammalia; order Chiroptera; family Pteropodidae; genus Eidolon; species Eidolon dupreanum. The sequence continues at coordinate 65,578,884 of CM053507.1, forward strand.
CTTAATATTGTAGTTATATATATTTTGCTTGATTTTTTAAAAATTCTTTAATATCCCCAATACCTCCAATCATTGATTCTACCACTTTTTCACTGCCACTTCTTTATCAAAGCTGGGTTCTACAGTTTACCATTAGAAACATTTCTGTCAATGGACTCCCTTGTATAGTTTCTTTACAAATAATATCTGCCCAGCAAAATCTTTCTTCTAGTTAAATCCAATTCTTAAGCTATTTAGCGCTTGTATCTACATAGCTGAGTATTGCTAAAGAAATGCACATAACATCACTGACCCTCTTATATTAAATTCTTGAGCATAACCTCAGATGTACCCTTAGTGTTTTCTAAAAGACAAGCCTATTATGCATTTCCTTAGATATCTTAATTTCCATTGCCCCTTAGAAAACAATTTTATACCTTTTCTTTCTCTTCCAAACTTTAACATCTTCTACTTCTCTACCATATCAATGACTTATTTATTATTTCACTTAGAAAACAAGCAACCAGGAAAACCTTCTACCTGCTGCCATTATTTTGTCAAATGTCCAGCATCTATACTCATGAATTCACCTTCTTTCTTATTGTATGTTTGAACTACTATCCTTCTTATCTAAAGACACCTTCACTATATTTCCCCTTTATTTACTCAAAGACTTTACTCATGCATTGTTCCTCTTCTCTCCTAAGTCATCAGTTTCCCCTCACTACAGAATAATTCCCATTAGTTTACAAACATTTGACACTATCTTCCTTGAAATCACATCTCCTTACAGCCATTGCCCCATTTCTCTTTCCTCTCCCTTTGCTAAAAAACTTCTTGAAAAAAGTGTCTAAACCCTACATCCTATACCTTCTATTCACTCTTAAAAATTATTTTATTGTGAAATACTGCACACATGTAAAACACAGCCAAAAATATGGTGTAGATGAAAAATGCATATGAACAGTTAGTTATAAGGGGACCACTCCTTAATCATCACCTAAAAAAAGAAATAGAACATTATCAACAACCCAGGAGTCTCCATGTATTCTTTTTCATTCACGCTCCTTTTCTTTCTCCTAAGAGGCAATCATTATCTTGAGTTTTATGGTAATCATTTTCCTGCTTTTATTTATGTTTTAACTACCAATGTAGCCATCCATACATAGTATTTTGTTCTGCTTAATTTTGAACATTTAATACATGAAATTATGTGGTAGATACACTTATGTCTTTTTTCTCCTCAATATTATATTTATAAGATCCATCTATGTTCTTGTTTCTATCTCTTGTTTGTTCATTTGTATTTCTGTGTGTATGACTATACCCTAATTATTTATTTTACAATTCATACTCCTGACATGTGCTTTTCTCTTTATGCCATTGCATCGATCTGGCTTTTGTCTTTATCATGGCCCCAAACTGTTCTGTTCAAGGTTTCAAGTTGCCAAAGCCAATGGTAAATTTCTATCTTTGTTTTACTGGATCTTATTGGCTTCACTGGACATAATTTATTAACTTTCTTTTTGGAACAGTTTTATTATTGGCTCCTGGGATAGCACTCTATCAATTTTTCTTCCACCCTTGTGGCTGCTCCTTACTCGTGCACTCTGCTGGATCTTTCTGATATTCTAAATCTTTTAAGTGTTAGAGTGCCCCAGGATTCGGTCTTTGAACATTTTTTTTCTTTTATTTATACTCATGCTTAAGTAATCTTATGCAGACTATGACTTTAAATATTATCTATATGATCTCTCCCAAATTTATTTCTCCAGCCTGGATTTCTTATCTGAATATCTGATTCTGCCAATGACTACACTATAGAAAATGCCTAAAATTAAGCTCTCTATTCTCACCCTTCATGCTCCATTGCCATACTTTCTCAGTTCAGAAAATAATAACTACATTCTTTTGAATTCTCACACAATAACCACCATGTCATCCTTGACTTTTGTCTTTCTCTTACTCATAATAAAGTATAATTTTTCAAAGTGAAAAGCAAATATAAAATGAATGTTTCAAAGACCTTAGTAAGGAAAACAGTAAGATGTATTTATGAGCACATTAAATAAGTTATATTAGTAAAAGATTACTATAAAACTGATTACTATCTCACAGAGCAACAAAACAAAACTTTTGGGGTTATCTTTTTCTCTAGAAAAAGTTTATTTGCATCTCTACTGGATATAGGTCTACAAATTAATATGTAACTTCACTAAGTCTTTAATCCAGACAAAGTTCATACATATACCTAGATAACATGTAAGGGGCCTTTCCCCCACATAAAGCATCAGAAACATATACTATTTACTTTTTGCCTTATTTCCAAGTTCTGCATAATTTTTAAAACTTAACATATAACCCATCAATAAGTCCTGTGGGTTCTAACATAAGAATATTTTCAGGATTCACATACTTTTTATAACCTTTTTGCTGCCAAAATGGCCCAGGTCATTACCATCTCTTGTGTGGATTTTTGCAATTGTCGCCTAACTAATCTCTGTGCTTCTGCCCTTGTCTTCCTAGTTGTTTTTTTTTTTTTAATTTTTTTCTCCATGCCAAAGGCAGGGTGATCCTGATCTGCTCAAAATATTCTAATGATCTTCCATCTCATTCAGAATAAAATTCAAAGTCTTTATCTTGGTCTACAAGACACGATGCTTTTTTTTCCCCTGGCTAATTTCCTGGTCTTAACTGATTACTCAGCTGAACAAGAAGCCTGCAATTATTTTTGGATTATTTCAGAAACTTCTTAAATATCATAATTGTTAATAAGTCTCAACCATTACTTATATAAATATAGACAAGTCACACAAATAGTGAGTCATTTGTAGCCTAATTATTTGAATTGTATAGAATTTCTGTGCACCCATATATTTATATATCTCATTTATTTGTTAATTTATTTGTTAAGTCAAATTGTGTGTAAATGACATAAAGAATATGTTAATAAACTTGATTCCAATAAATAATTATAAAGCAGGTACACTTGAGATATGATCATTTAACTGACAGCAAACAGTTTCTAATAGTTTCAATAACCAAAATAATGGTGATATCATAAAAGTCTGTTAAGCTCATTGTTCATACCATCCATTTAATACACAAGAGAGCTTCAGCTGGAATCTCCCTGTAGACCCATTCTCCTGCCTTTTTAAATAGCAGTTAATTTAAACACATGCACAAAAGTCAAACTCCATTATTTTTAACATACCTCTTTTAATAAACTGTATTCTCCTGTAATAAAACCCTGGCTGAAAAAACACATATATTTATACAGATATTATCCTTTGCCATTGAGATTTATCTCCCCCATTTACAGTAGCAGAAGTGGTTAAAGGCACAAGAAATGAGGAAGACTGAAAGTACAAGTTTCTGACTAAGGCTCTGTGAGGTAGCTGCTACAATGTCCCTCAGGTTTCTAAAGGAAAAGAATCTAGTGGGTATAAGCAAAGCTGACAAAATTTTGATTTACTATGCTTAGGACCCTTACTTGAGGTAACATGACTCATTCTTCTAAAAACAAACTAAATCTAAAACCAGTGGTTACAAACATAAATATAGGGAAAAGAAATTACTGTTGGTTTCTAGATCATTTCATTTGAACTCCAGACTTTTTTCTCAGCAGAATCGTGGCTACAGTTTGGAGAAATCAAACTCCAAGTAGCTTCAACAGACAACGGAATTTACTGGCTCTAATATCTGTAAAGTTCAGAGTCAGGCCTAATTTCAGCCATGACTAGCCCCAGGGCTCAACCCTTTCCTCTTGCTTCTCTTACAGTCTCTCTCATAAATGGAGTAAGATGGCCAAAGTACGCACTACCCATCACCCCAAAGACCCACATCAAGTCAGCTTAACAACCTCGCAGAAAAATGGTTTCTTCCCTGTTTGATCTGGCAGAGAATTTCTGATAGAGAATCTAATTGGCCTAAATTGGATTGTGTCTCCACGCAAGGGTGTATGAAAATTGGACAATCCCTTTTGAACTCAAAAATGTAATTAGGACACTACATGAAAACAGGATTTTCTTTACTAAAATAAATGGAAAGGGTTACCTGGTATCTCATAATAGTAGATTGCCTTGCATTTCACTGTAGACTGTCTTGCACATATGTGCCCCAACTTTTTTTCTTACATATACACTTTAAAATCATAATACATAGCAACTATCATATAGACTCTGAAATATACATATCCCTTCTCTGGTGTTCAAAGTCTGCATCTATTTCCAAGTTTGGAATTTTTCTAGTTTATCTGCATTTGTCATCTTGTCAGGATATGGTTCCTTTTGGTATGGTCAACCATAGCTAATTATTTAAGCCTCGTTTTAGAGCCTGTTACTTGCAATTTAACATTCATGATGCCAGGATTCCTAACTCTCTTTGTTCTCAAAGAATGTCATCAGAGATTCATCTCTTTGATAGACTCTCTTCATAGTAGAAAAGGAGTTGAGGATTAAATGAAATTATATACATGAGGAGCTGGTCACAGTGCCCAACATATAGGAAGTACTCAATAAATGATTTTTTATATTGCGACTTATTATTATTTGATCGCTATCATTATCATCATTTTCTGATACTTCTGGTATGTAAGTCTTGTCACTTGCTTGACTTAGGACATATGATCACACTTGTGGAAAGAGGGGAGGCCAATGGAGTCACACTCCCTCTCAATCAAACCTAAAGAATGGGTCACCTCAGGCTAAGAGGGTTTATTTCTAGAATAACAATAATAATAAATGTCAAGAAAGCAAGAATAGTGCATAGTGAGTACAGTTTCTTTATAACTATTTAAAATTATATGTATAATTTTATAAAATTTTATTTTATATTTAGTTTCAAGTATACAGTCCATTTATTAGACATTTATATAGTTTATAAAGCCATTTTCCTAATTATCCTTTCTCTCCTCTGGCTCTCCACCTAAACATTATATTAATGCTAACTGAATTCCCTATGCCGTGCTTCCCAACCCTGCAACCATCTATCAACTTCTAATTTGTACTTCTGAACCCTTCACCCCATTCTCCCAGTCCCCTAAATCCCCTCCCCTCTGGCCATCACCAGATTGTCCCCTGTATTTGTGAGTCTGTTTTGATTAGTTTGTTCCTTTTGTTCCTTAGATTCCACATATAAGTGAGATCATATGGTATTTATCTTTCTCTGTCTGACTTATTTCATTCAGCATAATAACTTCTAGGTCATTGCAAATTGTAGGATTTCATTTTTTTTAATGGCTGAGTAATATTCCATTGTATATATGAACCATAACTTCTTTATCCAATTGTCTGTCGATGGACATTTAGATTGCTTCCATATTTTGGCTATTGTAAATTGTGCTGCCATGAACATAGGGGTGCATAGATCTTTATGAATTATTGCTTTGGTTTTCTTTGGATAAATACCCAGAAGTGTAATTACTGAGTTAAAAGTTATATACATTTTTAATTTTTTGAGAACCCTCCAGACTCTTTTCCATGGTGGCTGTAGCAATTTGTATTCTCACCAACAGTGTATGAGAGTTCTTGTCTCTCCACATCCTCACCAACACTTGTTCTTAGATTTATTGATGATACATTCTGACAGATGTGAGGTGATATCTAATTGTGGTTTTAATTTGCATTTCTCTGATGATTAGTGACCTTGAGCATCTTTTCATATGTCTATTGACCATCTATATATCCTCTTTGGAGAAATATCTTTTTAAGTCTTCTGCCTATTTTTTAATTGGATTGTTTGCTTTCTCTTGTTATTGAATTGTATGAGTTCTTTATATATTTTGGATATTAACCTGTTATCATATGTATCATAATCAAATATCTTCTCCCATTCAGTCGGTTGTCTTTTTGTTTTGTTGATGGTTTCCTCTGATGTACAAAACTTTCATTTGATGTAATCCCATTAGTTTATTTTTTCTTTTATTTCCTTTACCCAAGGAGATGTATCAAAAAAAAATTACTGTTAGCAATATCAGAGAGTTTACTGCCTATGTTTTCTTATAGAAGTTTTATGGTTTGGAGTCTTACAATTAAGTCTTTTATCCATTTTGAGTTTATTCTTGTATATGGTATAAAAATGTAGTCCAGTTTCTTTTCTTTTCTTTTCTTTTTTTTTTGCATGTATCTATCCAATTTTCCCAGCTCATTTATTGAAGAGACTGTCTTTACCCCATTATATATTATTGCTTCCTAGTACATATTTGTCATATATTAAGTGAATGTATAGGTGTGAATTTATTTCTGGGCTCTCTATTCTGTTCCATTGATCAATGTATCTGTTTTTATGTCAGTACCATGCTGTTTTGATTACTATAACCTTATAGTATAGTTTGCTTTCAGGTAGTAGGATACCTCCAACTTGATCTTCTTTCTCAAGATTGCTGTGGCTATTTGGGATCTTTTATGGTTTCATATAAATTTTAGAATTATTTGTCCTTGCTCTCTGAAAAATGCCGGTGGTATTTTGATAAGAATTACATTAAATCTATAGATCGCTTTGGGTAGTATGGCCATTTTAATGATGTTGATTCTTCCTACTGATGAGCAAGGTATATAATATTTTTTATTTCATACAATAATGCGAAATTAATGTGTATAATTTAACATTTAAAAATCTATAGTTGAATATATATATATACACACACATATATATACATATATATATATACACATAAATACACACACACACACACACATACACATATATATTGGCTAATGATGCTTAAACTTGTGCAGATTTGTAAAAGAAGTTTTCTGATGTCAAAATTTGAAGCTCTGGTTAATTGATCTCAGCTGGGTTATTTTAAGGTATGACTAAGAATATTAATGACGGTCATAAATAATGTAAAATTATTAGATTCAAAGACTTGATGGGATTAAAGTTGTATTTCCAAGTTTGTGAACTTCAGCTACATTATATAGTCATATGTCACTTAGTGAAGGGATACATACTAAGAAATGCATCATTAGGTGATTTCGTAGTGTATAAACATCATAGAGTGTGCTTACACAAACCTAGATGGTATAGCCTTTTGCTCCTAGGTTACAAGCCTATGCACTATGTTACTGTACAAAGTCAAGCACAAGAGAAAATGATGCATTCAAGACATGCAGTAAATAGAAGTTATATGATGAGGCTGCTGCAGGCTAATGCTGCATACTGTTTTGCAACAAGTTTTTTTTTATAAGTAGAGAGTACATTAAAATAATGATATAAAAGTATAATATATTAAATATATAAACCAGAAACATAGTCATTTATTAACATTGTCAATACTCTGTACTGTACATAATTATATGTGCTATACTTTTATATGACTGGAAGTGTTAATGCTGGAGTGATATGAAATTTGGTGTCACCCGAACAGCATTGGCGGGTGGGAAGGGCAGTACTTGGTTCTTCCCCACTGACACAGAAAGAATTACAGGTTAGCAAGATTTATAAAAAGTAGTATTTATTGAAAATACATTTCAGAAAGAGATGGACTGCACTCAGGAAGCCTGCAGCCCTGTGGAATTTGGGAGGTGTAAAGATAAAAGAGAAAAAATAAAAGACAGAGTATGCTCCAAGGGAGGAGTGGATTTTCAGTGAAGAGAGCTTAACAGCTCAGAAGTGGCAAGGTCTGTTTATATTTGGGCCATGATGGGAGGTCCTAGATCATCCCTATGTGAGGTCACCTTGACTGACAATTAGCTGCTACGTAACTCTTTGCCTACTGTGCATGTGCTTACCCAGAATTCAGACTGATATAATTAGATTCATGAACTTCTGGGCATAGTCATAATATTCTAATGATGGTATAAATGAGGCTGAGGTTATGGTCAGTTTGGGTTAGTACTTTCTGTGCATGCGTTTGTGGAGACTTGATGGTTTAGCAGCAGCTTTTATGGCCTTTGTGCTCTAGGATTTAAGTTAAATTATAACTCTAAATGGAGTGGTGTTTCTGAGAGATCCTTAAGGAAGGTCTTCAAGGGACATTTCTATAGTTACAGAGCAGGGGCTCCTGTCATTCATGCCTGCCTAAAACAGTAGTTTTGTTTACACCAGCATCATCACAAAACCATGAGTAATGTATTGCACTACAACATTATAACTGCTACATCATTAGGCAATATGAATTTTTGAGTTCCCTTATATGCTTATGGGGCCACTGGTGTATATGCTGTCCATTATTGATCAAAATGTTATGTGACACATGACTGTATATCAAAATATTGTTATTTAAAAGCTGATTTAGAAGTCATTTTCAGATAGAGACATTGGTTTAACTTACATAAAATTTAATACTATTTTTATAGGTAAATGAATATAGGTAATATGATTTATACATATATTCTACTGTCTGTTTCCAATATTTTTTAAAAAGTTACTTAAACTGAAATACTACAAAGAAGAGGGGGGAAAACAGCAGTATTGTGAAGATATTTGCTCTAAGCATAATAAAACAGGTGTACCTTAATAGGTCTACAAGGAATGTTTAGTTGTTAGCATCTTTTAAATGCTTCTGCTGAGAAACCATGTTTTCATAACAAGGTAGGTGAGTATTAAACCTGTGATAGTTCTTTCTGGGATCACTATAATTTACAAAAACAATAAAAACCTGCTAAAAACATTTATGTATTTTTAAATGTTGTAATCTGGGGATCCCACTGATATTTGTGGTGAAAGATTTGCCTAAGGCTACATAACCCTGCTTGTACATTGCCAGGACTGCAATCTGTTTTATGACAAAACAGATTCATTTATCTCCAAATAAATAAATTACTTTTGTGAACATTTAGAAACATTTGCATAATTAGGCTGTAAGATCTTAGCAGCCTTTTTCATAATAATTAAACTAATCTAATCTTGGACAGGGTAAACAGACTTACTAGGATGAGAGCAGCCTTCAGGCAAGGAACTTACCGCATTCTGCAGGAACTGTAAGGCTGATGATGTTTGTTAATTATGCAGAGCTTTTACTCCCCAGTAATAGCAGCGTTTGTATTGCCTGAAGCTTAGATAGCTACTCCCAGGCACATAAAATTAGACTCTGCTTTTTTGACATTCTCTTAAAAAAACAAAAACAAAAAAACAAAAACAAAAACAAAAAAACAGAAGATACTTCAAAATGATTATATGCTTTCAACAAAGAGAGCATTAGCTTTCCACTGATGGGTCCTGGATCTGCGTGTAATCGGCCTATTCTTCAGACATGTGATCTTGATTATCTTTAGATCTGGAGATTTCAGAATATATAGATACACAAAGCTGAGGCTTAATAAAAGAGCCACAAAATGAATGATTCCATTTCAGTTCTCAGAACCTCCTAGAACTCCAAGTTTGAAAAAAAGGCACTTTCATAAATAATTCATTTTAAAGAAATCTCATTTTACTTAAAATTAACAATAGGGAATATTTAAAAAATACATCAAATGAAAATGCATGTTTTACAAAATTTCTGTTCTGTTTCTAAACAGTCTATTGGGCAGTTTGGCTCATATAGTGGTTTTAATGATGACTTACCTGGAGGGAACCAATATCTGTCTTCTGGCTATAACTAGTATATTTACCTTAAAAACACAAAGCTTAAAAATCATCTTTCAAACAGATAACAAATGACTTTCACCAAATTAATTGCCAAAACTTTTATGTAATACTTATATTTCTCATTATAAAAGAAAACTACTTCTGTACAAGTTTTTCAGAAGAAATCTAATAAGTGACATTTCCAAAACCAAGTCTTAAGAAACAATGAATAAAGAATTTATAAGTGGAATATATGTTCATTAGAGCCAGAGGTGATACAGTAGTATTTAATGCATTTATTCTTGTTCATATGAAATGTTAAATAAATGTGGTTACAATAACATTAGTTATCAGAAAAGTGACAGTATTATCTATCCTTTACATGTTATCTCATTTTTATCTACAATTTATTCATTTATGCACAATATATTTTATTTTCCCCTGTATTTAGATGGGCTCCTAGGATGATTATTTATTCTTGAAATGTTCAAACCTCACAGTGCCTTTAATTAAGACATCACAAGTTGCTGTCTCTATGGGAAGAGATTTGTGATGTCATAAGCATGGGACATATGAGGCTGACAATTAGGAACTAGAAATTAAAGATAAAAAAAGTGTAATGCAGATGTTTGGGGAGGAGAGTTGGAAAGATAAGGCAAAAGGAAGCAATTCATCTGTCTCAAAGAAGCTTTTCCACAATGAATATAGAAACAATGGTTTCTGTTCAATCTTTTATAAATTACATTTTTGATAAGTTGGAAGTTCATTAAATATTTATTAAATTTTTTGGATTATACTCACACATTTAGCCATGAAATATGGTTTTAACTAAAATACTCTTCTTGCATTATGTTTAAAGTTTTAAAAATCTCTCATATATTCTAGGAAGTTTATATTTTCCTTCGTCACTTTTTGAATTTCCCTTTTGCTACGTTCAGAAATCACGGACAAAACAGAGCATATAGCCTGTATTCTCTTTTTGTTTTAATTAAAAGAGTGTTTAGATAAAATTAATATTAAAATTAAAACTAATCTTTTTCTAATCATTTTATTTGCTGTCTACAATTGTGATTTTATAGTATTCTTAAAATTACACTAATTTTAGGCCTTGTTTTAACACCAGTAATAGATGCTTTTTATTTTTAAGTAATTATATTTTTCCAGAAGTTAAGGTAGTTGAGGCATAGAGAAATTAGTTTGCCTGCCTTTATTAACAGGAGAACTGGGAATGAGACCCAGATCTACTTAACTCCAAAGCCTAGTTTCTTATCGATGGGGAACTTAGCCATGTTCTGAATTCTTTTACAACCTACTAGTTGGTTAAAATCATAAATATCTCCAAACTTTTATTAATCTTGTAGATCTATTAGTAAAACTTTTGCAGAGTAATGTATTTCTAACATATATATGTTTATTTTTAAATTAAGCACATGTACTACTATTACTAAATATGATTAATAATATATACTTAATTTTAAGAATTTAAGTTTTAAGACTCTTTTGAACAAAAAGAGACAGAATAAATTATTAACAGTTTTGCCTCACTCTCCTCACTCCCAAATTAGGAACTTATATATATGAAATACTGAATATTAGAGAGACAATTCGCTCCAGATCTCCAATATTTTGCACATTGTATAAGAAGAGGAACTGACTGTCTTTTGCTCTGGACTATCTTTTAAAGGATACTTTTTATAGTGAATCACCTTGCAAGATAGAAATAGTGTTTCTAGCACAAAAGGCAGATTTGCTGCTGTCTGGTAAAAGAAAGATGTTTACTTCTAGGCCAAAGGTCAGGCAGTTTTACTTATTGTTCATTTTAAAAGACTTCAACTGTGATGCAAGCCACTGATATACAACCTCTCCCTGCACTGCTCCAAATTACCCCAGTAGGATTTGGGAAGCAAGGAAGAACTGATGTAAACATGAAGCTTATGCTGCCCTGCCTCTGTACCTTAAGTAGAAAAGTCCTTTTTCTCTGAACCAGGAGTCTCATGTATACTGCCAGTATCTAAAAAACATGGGTAGGCCAAGTTTCTATGTTGCAAGTAGGAAAAAATTCTCAGACTTCTCACTGTTTTTGACATTGACCCAAGAACCAATGAAGTTTTGTTAGGTAGTTAGTAGACATGAACGACTGGGGAATGAAGGCCTCTCCTAAAGATCTCCCTTAGGACCTTCCTGGAAACCCCATTTTATGGTTATAAATTACCTCTAAATATTCTGAGGAACAAAAGAGTGAAAAGCCATAACATAGTGGTCAGTTTTGGTCCAGCCACAAGTGCTTACACAGTCAGTCCTACACTAACCTCCCTATCATTATAATATCAAGCCTATGCCCAGACGTTTATGAATCTAATTATAACAGACTGGATTCTGGGTAACTGCATGCATAGTAGGCAAAGAGTTATATAACAGTCAAATGTCAATCAAAATAACCTCATGTGCCAAACATTTAGCACCACCCTTGTAACCTCTCATCATGGCTTGAGAATAATACAGATCTCCCCACTTCTGTGCAGTTACAGCCCTTTTTGGCCTGACCCACCTCCTTCTTAAAGTATACTTTAATAAATTCTACCTATTATTTCTGCATGGCTACAGCTTTCTTTGGTGTAGGTCATTTCTCTCTTGAAATGTACTTTAATAAATCTTACTTTTTCTAAAGCTCTCATATCTGTAATCCTTTACTGTGTTGTTGAAAGAACTGAGGACTCCTCAGTGTTACTGGGGCAAGGACAGATTTCAGATTGCCCCAACAGTACTAGCTTTACATTGCTAATTAATTGGGCTTGAAGAATGATAGTTACAAGTTCATAGTAAATAACTAATCTTTAGACTCCAAGTGTGTACACAAAATCCTTACAAATACTAACAAAAGATATTTAAACAACATAGAAAATAACCTGGTGGGATATGAGACACAATACAAGTATAAATCTGAAACTCAGTCCTTTGAAAGATGGATCCGGATTTGTTTATTTACAGAAATTTTTATTCTAATTTGTTTTGAAATCAATTATCTCAAAGTCAATCAGCCTTCAGTTTCATCATAAAAGCTGTTAAATTTTAGCACTTTTTAAAAAATAAAATTCTGAGTGATTTAACTTTATCACAAAAAAAATCACTTTTCTCAAATACTGTTAAACATAGGCTCACAATCTCTCACTGCAATTAGGACCTATTAGTCAGTACTATAGCATATATATGAATATAAAAAGAAAATTTTAACAAAAAAAGTATTATAATTTTTATACAACAAAAATATAAGGTTTATGATATTCTCTCTCTACAACACCATATTTTGCCAATTTGCAAAGTAATATATATACTTAAGGCAAAATTTACTTTTATGAATAATTAAAGTACATGTATATTTCAAATTTTTACATGATTTTGAAGTTTGGGCAAATTTCTTGTTTATTCTGATTAAATCACTATTGTTTACCTTATGAAATGGCTGATAAAAGCTTTTAGCAGCTCTGCCATTTCCTATTGTCTGGCTGTACTTGCATTATTAGTATTATTGGCAATCTTTTTAATTCAGTGTCTGTTATGTAGTCAAAATTAGCTCTATAACTCACAAATCCACATAGTCCAGTTAAACACATGGAAGAATGGTATAGTATGCTAAAAATGCACAAAGGAGTATGCCCTCGAACCTCACATCATCCTGCCCTGGGTGTTCTGTCTGCTTCACACTAATTTATCACATTATGTAAAGGATAAATTCCCATCTGATTTAGAAACTGACTGACAGTGTCAATGCCAATCCCAAAATTACATAATGATGAAGTTTAATTTTTTTCTTTTTTTTAGATAGAGATGAATAACAAAAGAAGGTCTCATATTTCTTCCTGTAACCCAAATTATTATCTTTTATACACTTTGGTTCTGCGCTTTATTTGGAAACCACTAAAACGTGAGTGTGCCAGTCATCACTTTTATACTTACTGTCATTGCCACATTGAAATGTATTTGCAAGGCCCCTTAATCCTTCTGTGACTCCAAGACTTACCAGATAGTCTTGACCATGGGAAGATGAGAAAAGTCAAGATATCCCCATCTCTCCCCATCCCCATCCCCTTCTTTTGGTGTCTCTGTGATGGCTAAGTTTTTTTCTGTGACACTAGATCATGTTGCTTCTACCTCCCTAGTTCTACCTCCTGGAAGAGGGTCCCTCCTACTTCCAGCCATGCAGTCATCCATTAATCAACCTCTATATTCCAATAGCACCATTGCTTCCTGTTGCCCTCCAGCTCGAGAGGTTGTAATGACTTTTTGCTGTTGCTAATCTCTGGGCTGCTTTTTAGCTTGTGTTTACAATCCTTCATGTTAAGATTTTATAAAATTTAGGGTGCTTTCTCTTTTCCTGACTGACCCCTGAGTAAAAAAACAGGGTATAGTAATAAAAGGTTATTGCACATCTAGCAGGTCTGTTTATCTAACATGGTATGTCTATAAAAAGAACATGACCAGCTGAGTCAAAGATGAAAAGGTTTAAGAATGTTAATAGAAGTGGATAAAACAAATTAGTCCCCACTCAGATGGCCAAATTTGCTTAATTGCATAACCAGAAGGCTTATGTAGTGATCTTCTGATACCAAGCCAAGAAGGGCTTCCAAAATTTCTTCACTAAAAACCATAGCTCCCTGAGATGGAACGATACCAAGATTTCACTTCTGTTCTCATAACCTAAAAGTCTTAAACTTAGTGAAGTACCACAGAAAGGCCACTAATGAGGCACTAATATTTTCATACAAAACACACTGATCATCTCATTTATGTGAACTAAAGAAAGCAAACCAGGAGTGAAGCAAACAGAAAATAATTGAGAAAATATATATTGAATACTGAATAAAAATAATGCTGAATAAAAAAAGGTCATATTTATGAATAAACCAAATAGCTATTCCCTATTGTTTTTAAAGGTACTGCAGAGAAGATTGTCAGAGGCTCCCATAAAGGGCTCTTTAAATGTTAAAAAAAAAAAAAAACACAAAACTATGTTAGTCAGATAATCACTGAACACTATAGGTGTTGTAAACAGGTCTCTGCTATTGATTCACCCCTTTTAAATTTCTTCCCAGGCACTCGGTCAAGGCAATAAGCTGTTTATGGCTGTGCGACAAATGTCTCTTGTGATCTTCATTAAAATTAGCGTCAGGTAATAGCATTCTGAATGCATTAGGGACAGCTTTGCTTTGACATCATGGTAATAATGCTCTTTAGCACACTAATTCTGAAATCTTATTTGAAGGTCTTCTCGTGCAAGACGGTGTCCAGTGTGCTGAAAGTATAATCACTATAGCAGATGTGTTATATTATGCTCTCTCAAAAGGAACATTGTTCTACCAGTATAGATTATCTTGTAATTTGTCTTGTTTTAGAAATGGGCAGCACCTCTGAAAATGCCAATGTTTTCATTGTTTCAAAGGTACATTATACTTTTTAGCAGTTTGACAAAGCCATTAGCATTATGGTTTGGTGCACATTTAAGTATTGATTTTGATCCTAGAGTCTTTTTAGAGATACTGGAGACATTTTCAAATTATCCCTAGCTTTTACCAATATAAGACTATTCCTTTTTATGGATAAAAGATTCCAAAAGAAAGATTATTCTACTCTGATACTTGATTTTCTTGGAGAATATTCTAGCAAATTCACAGTCTGGCCCCTATTAACTAATGCTTCTGCATTTTAATAGGTTATTTTCAGATGCACCTACATTTCTGCCCATACTAATTGAGTGTGTGAGCCATACATATTAGTTTCCAAGCCTATATATGTTTGTTGTGCTTTTATAATAGTTATAAAATATAATTAAACATTATATAAATTTTAAAAGATATATGGCAAAACATTTATTGTTTCTATAAAACACTAAATTGGAACACCTTAGAAAGACTTTATAAATACGAACTGTTAAAATTTTACTTTGAAATAAGATATATTGAAGACAAGAATATTTTGTTGAGAAGAGTGTATAGGGATTACAAAAGTCTGAAAGGATTCTGTTCTCGGATTTCTTTATAAGCATTTTTAAATTCTAATTTTAAGTGTTTTAAAGTTTTTTTTGAAAGAAAACATAATTTTGATCACCAAGTCTTCTACACTGAGGAAATACCTTGGTTTTAAATCAAAAGGTTGGTGAATAAAATTATTTGAAAAATTTTAAAGCATAGTAACATTAGTAGTACAAAAACATGCATATCTAAGATGTTGTTTATATAAAATTCAAGTGTGATTTTACCTATTCCAACACCTGCCATCACTCCTCATGGAAATGAACTTTCTAAAAAGCATTGTTTTTGCAAGGTTTCCACATACCAATTCACTTAAAATAAATGAAAGTCTTGGAAAACAAGTCCATGAATACAGAATGCTAATCAAAATGTACTTCTTGTCACTTTTCCTGTGGTCACCCAAGGAAAAATATGTCTACCATTCCACAGCAAGCATAAAATTTCATACTTACTTTCTGGCAAGCCACCAATGTAATTGATACTTACTACTAATCAGATGAGTATAACACATGATAATATTTTTTCCTCTGTGACTAAGAGTGATATGCTTCAGTGGTTATTGCAGCATGCGTGGGGCTACCACTCTCTTTATATGCACATAGGTGTTCAAATGATACATTTTGAAAACCAGCACGAAGCACTCTATCCATATGTGGTTAAATAATTGAAACAATTGCCATGTGAGTTGCTGGCCACCACATCTGTACATTTCTCCATGCTGTAATAAGCACCAGATGTTTTACCAGATGATGGTTTATGATACCACAATGTGTTTTTGACAATCCTAGTGGAGATGTGGACCCTGTGTTAACTTCATTCTGCAGCACGACAACGAGAACCAAGAGGAGACAGCATGGTGACGAGACACTTACCTGAAGAACTCCACTCATTCTTGCTACATTGGTAGATACACAGGAAGAAGAAATAAGTGCACCTCCCCCCTCACCATGACCATAGAACTTACTAGACTTAAAAATTCTCTAATGTCATACCATTTTTCGAATTCTTTATAATTGAACTGCTCATTGGTGACTACCCTAAAAATTTTGCTTAAGTATATTGCTTTTTTTACTTAAGTGCTCTTAATTTTATAATGAACATTCAATTTATTGCAGAAGGTCATTGTACTTTTCATTCACTCAGAATGCATTTCTATAATTTTATAAAATTTTTATGTCTATATATTTTTAGAGTAAACATGTGACCTACCTATTGATATCATTCCAAGTAACATTTTTATAAAATTGTTTTTTAATCATTCATTTTATAAATATTTATTATGTAGTCTTATGTATCAGACATTGTTCTAGGCCTTAAGGATACAACATAAATAAAACAGATAAAATCTCTGTCTTCATACAGTTAAAATTATAGCAAGTAAGATTACATTCTCCTGAGCATGGCCATGAAAAGGTCCTCGGGTCATAGCTAGAGCCAGGTAGCCCCCTCCTCAGCTCAAATGAGACTGATTAAACTGACTTACATATTGAATAGACATTCCAGTTCTTCTCTGTCCAACTCCAGTAAATTCTCTAACTCCAGATCCTCATGCCCAGGATGAACTTTGTCCTCAAGTCCCAGAATAGGGAAGCACCTGATGAACAGAGGTCTTACGCCTTACCTGGTTTGCAGTACTCAGAGAAAGTAGGAATGGTCAGAGGGCAGCAGTGAGCCAGGTTTGGAATTTCATCGGTGTTGAGGTGCAAGGCCTGTACCAGGTCAGATTGTTTGCATTGTGTCTTTAGTGATGGGCCATGGTGGGCCCTGCAGTGGTCCTGTTGAAAATAAGTCATGAGACTGTTTAAATGCTTCTCAAGCTTATAGAATAGTAGGATTTGACTAATTGAGAGTAGCTCAGGGCTGAGAAGTGACCAGAGCTGTACCTAGAGGAACACATGCTTCCCTAAATAAGAGAGAAATTTCAAAGGATCCTTGGAAGAGAATGGGTTAACGATTGATAAAATGATTTAGATGGCTTTAGGGTTAGGATGAAGAAGAATCTCAGCAACTCAACCAGAACTATATTACCTCTTTGGGTTCCTTCTTTTTTGAAGCATTAATCCATTTATTTATTACCTTGTTACTGGAAACATGGCATAAGAAATGGAATTCAGAGGAATAGGGGCTGCTTCTAGCCTGGGGCCATGGGCTGTCTGAAGCCCAGGACTGGGAGTCTGAGACATATCTATATCTTCCATCTGTGAAGCAGAGGATCAGTCTTTGGAGAAAGGGGGGCTGCTGTGGACTTAAATTTTACTGATCTAAGCAGTCTAAGGTGTAGTCGAGAGTTACCTAACCAAGGATAGAGTGGAACTTCCCTGGATTAGCAAGGAGTTACTATACTCTCTTCCTTGATCTTCTCCATTAGAGAAGAAAGTTCTAATACTTTTGGAACTCTAGTTTTTACACCTGTGATAAAACAAAAGATCTCCATATTTGTGGAAAAATAACAATAATATAAGAATCAAGGTTTTTGAAAAGTGTTCCCTTATCTAACTAACTAGAGGTAGACATCAATATTTTGACATTCTTTCTTTTTTCTTTGTATAGTTTTCATTATTTAAACCTTAATAAATATACAGTTTCACAGTCTGCTTTTTCAATTTACCATTATTACAGAAGTATTTTCCCATGTTACAAAAAGAATTACATATTCAACATTCTAATAACTCTATTAGATTCCATGTACTAAGTTTTACTTTCTAATTCACTCATTGTTCAAAATTTAGATTGTTTCCAATTTTTATACTCTAACTGATGTTGCAATGAGTATTCTTGTATATTATATATGTTTGATCTCTCTCTCTCTCTCTCTCTCTCTCTCTCTCTCTCTCTCTCTCTCTTTCTCACACACACACACACAAGAAATGAATTATTGTATGAAATAGTTTTCTAAGAATACCATGTGACAATTTCTTTTTCAAGGAAGATTTTAAAACTCTAGACATTATTATTATAGAATAACTATGCCAAATATAAAAATGAAAAAGTATCTTATTTCAGCATATATTTATTTGATTGCTAATGAGGGCAAACCTTTACAGAATTTCATTAGAAATTTGTACTTCCTATTTTGTAAATTAAGCTGTCTATTAAAGCTAGTTAAGAGAATGGACTCTGAGACAAATCTTTCTGGATTTGTATCTTGTTCTTCTACTTAGTACCTGTACAGCCGCAGTGTCTTCATCTGCAAAATGGGAATGGCGATAATAGTAATATAACTGCTACTTCATAAAATTGTCGTGAGTATTAAATGGGTTAATATCTACAAAGTGCTTAAACTCTGAGATACAGAGTAAGTTTTTTTTTAAGTTTTGTCTATTATTTTTTTATCATAGTGTTATTAATTTTTTGACTCTTCAATGGTTTTATCTTTACCCTTTAAATCTTCCTAGGTTTATTTACTTGCCTCATTTCTCTTTTTATGCTACTGGAAATAAAACTCCCTTTGTGATCTTAATCATACCATGATTTTAATCACTACCTAAAAACACGTGCCTTTCCATTCTATGCCTCTTGTTTAGATCTCTCCTTTGAGCTCAAGACTCATTTTTCTTTCCTCAATACATCCCTAGTGAAGATCCCACAGGCACATTTGGCCAATATAGCTCAAAATGAATTTATCATTCTCTATCTAAATTTGGCTTCTCTTCCCATGTTCTCTTTTTTTGGTGACCTCAAAATGTGCCAGGGACACAGGCAGGAACCCAGCAAAGGGGATCAGACTGCTACGCCATAATATGTAACTTTTACTTAATTAAGAATTTAAGAATTATTTTGATCCTTTCTGCTTAAAAGCAAAGCATAACTTTTCTTTTTGTAAAGTAAATTTTCATTCTTAAAGGTGTCCCCCTCTCTCACACCAGTCAGAGGAGAATGACTCTTAATCATGAATTCTGAGTCATTGGAGTCAATTCATATCATCTGAGAAAGGAGTTTTTACAATTAACCCTACTAAACAACCTTGTTTGTCATACATTTCCTAGTCACCTTCCCATAAGTCACCCCCCTAGAATCACAATGCTCCTATCCTCTGTCTAATCACTTCACAATTTCTTGCCCTTTGTTAAAATGGTATATAAATCTCTGACTCTAATTGCCTATTTGAGTTTTCATTTCTTTTCTGTGGAACTCTTGTACACATAAAATTAAAAATAAAAAGTGTATTTTTTCTCCTGTTGACCTATCTTTTGTAAATTTAATTTTTAGGCTTCAGGGACAGAATTTAAGAGATTAGAGGAAATGTTTTATTTTCCCTACACTGGGAAGAATCTTGGATTTCTCTCCTCATTTTCTCTAACCAATAGATAATTTTTTTTTTTTTTATTTAACATGTTTCTTTTTGGGCCCCCTTCCCTACAGTCCTACTTCTAGAACTTCTACTCTATACTTCTTACTCCTCTGTAAGCCTGGACATGCTTTCCCCTGCGTAATACTTAAATGACTTCCAAGTTCAGCCCTTTTAACCTGGTATACAAACCACATAACTCTGTCCTTGCCAGTATTTTCTTCTCTAGTCTCATCTTCAGCTTCTTACTTCCTTGGATTTGTTCTGCATTAGTTCCAAATCATTTTGCCTTTACCAGTGAACACCTCTTGCTCTTCCCTCAGTTTCATGTGCCCTTATTCAGTCCCACCCCCATTTTCCTTGTTTATTTAACCCTTACTAAACCTTTAAGACATGGCTTAATGTCATCTCCTCTAAGAGAATCTTTCTTAATCCCCAAATTGTATGAATGAGATTTCTTTGTTTTTGTTTTTGTTTTTTTTTTATCATAAACTATGCACAACCCTGTCATGGGTTCACTATATGGTATATAATTATCTGCTTATGTGCCAACCTTCTACATAAGAGTGTGAGTTTCACAAATTCAGGAACTGTGCCTGGTTCACTGTTTTATCCCCAGTACCATCACAGTGTCTGTTTGATAGTAATTCTCAGAAACATTTATTAAGTTGAAAGATGAAATCAATCATATAAAGAAGACATGAAATATAGACGATGTCTGGAATCAGGGCAGTACGCATAGCATGTCATAAATTTGAGGATGCATGAGCATCCAGAAACTGGTTCTCATATTTGTAAGGCCAAAATATTGCTTGGTAAATATAATAGATACTGTTGATTTTCTATTTAATATGAAGTTTCCCTTTCTTCTTCCTTAATGAGGACTCTATTCCTTATCTATGCATCCCCATGCCTGGAACTCCCAGATAAAGGGGTAAGCATAGCCATGTTAATCCATCTCTTTTTCCAATGGTTGATTCAGGAATGTTTATGAGGCTCCTCATTTGAGACCACTGAGATTGGAAGAGAGAGGTATTTAGGGTGGCTTTCAAAAGCTGATTCTCTCCCTCTGCATGTTGTCATGGGTGGATATAAGGATCTTCTTTCTTTTAAAGCCATGTTATCCTCTTATATCAGCTTGAGGATAAAGTTAATACACAGAGGAAAGATTAACCCTGAGAATCCTGAGGAAACTGAATTAAAATTATATTCTACCCATGTTCTTCCAGATATATAACCCAATTTGATGCCTTATTGCTTAAACCAATTAGATATATTTTTGATATTTGTAATTGAAAATGTCATAATTACATACATTAAGTAAGCATAAAATTAGCAGAGGAGCAGACTTATCCACACCTCTTTTGTCTCTCTGGATTTCTTGCCATTCCTACAATACACTGTTCTAGGATGAATTGCATCCCCTCAAAATTTCTATGTTGAAGTCTTTACCTCCAGCATCTTAGAATGTCACCTTATTTTGAAATGTGGTCATTGAAGATGTAATTAATTAAGCTAAGATAAAGTTATCTGGAGTAGAGAAAGCCCCTAGTTAATTATGACTGGTGTCCTTATAAAAAGGGGAAACTTAGACACACACATGGACATATGCCATTTGAAGATAAAGGCAGGGATCAGGATAATGTTTCTATAAGCCTAGGAATGCCAAATATTGCCAAAAACTTACCAGAAACTATAAGACAGGAACAGAATAGATTCTTTCTCAGAATCTTCAAAAGAAAGCAACTCTACTGACAGTTTACCTTAGACTTATAGCCTCCAAAACTATAGGACAATACATTCCTGTTATTTAAGCCACCCAGTTTGTGAAACTGTTACAGCAGCCCCAATAACCAAACACACCAATATAATTTCTGAGTTAGGGCTTTTGCACTAGCTCTTGCTGTACTTAGAATGCTGTCACACGCAATCTTCCCATTTCTGATCCTTTCTTCATTTTCAGATCTTAGCTGAAGGGTCCCCTCCTCACAGAGGGCTTTCAACATCACCTACTCTAAAGAGCCCTACTAGTTTATTTTTTGTCATCACTCTGCTTTTATTTTCTTGTTCAGCACTCACCACTCTAATATTTTTTTCTTGCAGATTTAATTGCATGTTTGTGGTCTGTAACCCTCCCCCCACACACTAAAATTTAAACTTAGGTAGTAAAAAAGTTCAGGAATATACCATCCCGAATTATGTAGCTTTGGTAAATTAATTATTTTGAGTAACAGGCACTTGATAAATAGCACATACAAGGAGGGACATTCTCTGAACTCCTCTTATCTGCCTACAAAAAGATATTTCAAAAGGGACTCCATTGTCACTCCTTTCTGGGTGTTCCATCAACCAGGGAAGATTAACTCTTATCACAGGAGAGGAGACTAGAAGTTGACACCACACCTAGACAAATTTTGTTAAAAATTTTCTATCTCCCATCTATTCTTCTAAGGGCCCATTCATCACTCCTAAAAATTATTTATTCTCCCCTAAATTCCCTACATCCCTCTTCCTCTTCTCCTATTAATACAGTGTCAAAAATACTAAATGGAGCCACTTTAAAATAGAGCCAGAGCTGCCATGCCAGAGGAATTGACTTGCAAATCTTATGCCTAAAATGTTTGAAATAGTTTATGGCCATGTTAACCTGAACAAGCCCTATCTCATCTGATCTCAGAAGCTAAGCAGGGTCGGGCCTAGTTAGTACTTGGATGGGAGACACTTAGAAAGCCAGGTGCTGTAGGCGTAAGAAAAAAATAATAAAATAAAAAATAAAAAATAAGGGATTATAAGCTGACAAGGTCCTTGCAATCTGTGAGGTCAACCAAGGGTCACCTCATCTAAAAAATAGAAATAATAATAATAAAATGAAATACTAAAACAGGGCAAAATAAACTCTGGACTGGGCCTAAAGCAACCTGTGTCCCAAGGAACTGTTTGCAAAGATAGCAAGAAAGCAGATATTATAATTATCAAACTGATGGCTATCAGACTGAAAATTTTTTAAAAATGTTTAATATTAGCATCACTACGTTAGCTTTTCTACACCAATAGAAAGGTCTTCCTTGTATTGATGTGATTGTTCCCTTTCCCTACCTCATAAACACTCACTGACTTTGTCTCATAAGCAGAACGTCATTTGGGCTTTTGTCTGAATCAGTGTTTTTCAAATTGCTATTCTTTAGATCTCCAATAAATGCTTGTTGCCTCTTACTTTGAAAGGCCTTTTGTTTTAGGTTAACAATCGTATTTAAGTCCTCAAATCTCATTTTTGAGGGGATCATTACTTTTTTATGGTACCCCAGTACACATAATATTAACATTAAATATTAAGTTTGTATATGTTTTCTTCTGTTAATCTGAGTGTTGTCAATTTATTTCCTAGACCCAGCTATGGAACCAAGGAGGGTAGAAGAAAAGTCTTTCCTACTCTACACTGGAGAACAGAGAGCTTTTCTATCCTGTTCACTGCTGAATTCCCAGGATCAAGACTCGTGTTGAATACACATCAAGTTCTCATTAAGTTTATGTTAAATGGAAAAATGGGGAGTAAATAATTGTGAGTTAAAGTAAAAGAATAATTTATGTTATTAAGCCTTTGAATGTTTGGTGCATAAGATGAACTGTAATATCCAGCTTCTATCATTATTATGTGAAATTAACTTTCTCTACTTCTGTTACCTTTTCTATAAACTAGAGAAACTAACAGTGCCTACCTATAGGGTTGCTTTGAGAATTTATGAGAAGACATATGAAAAGCACTTAGAACTGTGCTGGCTAATTAACAAATATTCAGTAAAGGTTAGTTCTTTGTTCCACACTGGCTCTTAATTAAAGAAAAAGAAAGTTTTTCTCTCTCTTCCAAATAGAGCTAGACTCAACCTGCCCATGCTTACTGTAAAAGGCTACTAATGGCTTCCAAAGAAATGACCATATCTTAATCCCCAGAACCTGTAAATGTTATCTTACTTGGGAAAAGAGTCTTTGCAGATATGATTAAGTTAAGGATCTTGAGATGGAGAGACTACACTAGGTTATCCAGGTAAACCCTAAATCCAACAGCATGTGCATTCAGAAGAAAGGAAAGAGGGAGATATGACACATACACACAGAGAAAAAAGTGATATAAAGACAAAAGTGAAGATTCAAGTGATAACAAACAAAGAAGAGTTGTTTTTATTTTCCCCCAAGAAGCGTGGGGAGCGTGGGGGGAGAGCCTCCAGAGGAAGTATAGTACTTATGATATCTTTTGAAGTTCTACAACTGTGAGAAAATAATTTTTTTTAAGTCATCTAGTTTGTGACAATATGTTACAAGAGTCACAGGAATCTAGTACACTTGTCCTGTCAGTTAATATTGCCAAGTGGCTAATGAACTCAGCTGTGTAACTTGATCAAAGAGTCTTCTCATCTGCAAAGACACCTATAATAAAGTTTAATTTATAAGTTAGGCATAGTAAGAGATTAATAACAATAACTAACAATAAAATAGAACAATTATTACAATATACTGTTATAAAAGTTATGTGAATGTGCTCTTTCGCTCTCAAAATATCTTACTTACAGAATGAATATGCTAGACAAAGAGATAATTCACTCCAGGGAGAGACAGAGTGAGACAGCACATGATTTTATCATGTTGTTCAGAATGCTGTGCAATTTAAAACTTTTGAATTGTTTATTTATGGAATTTTTCATTTAATATCTTTGGACTTTAAATGCAGTTGACCAAAGGCAACTGAAACCATAGAAAGTACAACTGCAATTAGAGGAGACTTCAGTCATGTACCACATAACTTTCTGGTCATTTAGAGTATACCTTTTCTAAAGTATACTTATATAAAAAGGTTTGATGTAAAACAATATGCTGTGTTATGCCAGCAACAGTCTCATATATCAAGTGTTTTACCCAGTGTCTTGATCACAGCATTTTCCCTTGTGTTTGATTGAATCTAGTGTTGTTTTGTTCATCATGGCCTCTAAGCATACAAAATTCACTGCTAATCGTGTCAGTAAGTGTCCACATTAAGTGATTGATCTGGAGACAAAATTAAGAGTGATTAAGGACTACAGAGTTGGAAAATCAATGATGGTTATTGCTTGCCAGTCAGGCATATCTCATTTCACCATAGCTGTAAGTTTGAAGAACAAGAACAAAGTGATGACGCTGCTAAAGAATTTGTTTCACTGAAGGCAATGAAACTAACAAAAATTCAAGAAGGGCCTATATCAGATATGGAGAAACTTCTAATGACTTAGACTGAAGACTAACACTATGATGATCATGGCCAAAGCAAAAAGTTTGCTTGCAATGTTTAAAGAAAAGGCTGGACCTGACTATAATGTTAAGTTTACTGCTAGCTTTGGATGGTTTAAACAAATCAAGAATTGTTATTTTTTACATAATGTGAAAGTGAATAGTGAGTTTATGAGTGCTGATGTGAAGGATGCTGGGACTTTTCTCTCTACATGGCCTTTCATCTTCCTGTAGGCTAGCCTGTACTTGTTCATATGGTGACAGAAGGCTTCCTAGCAGCAAAAAAAAAAAAAAAAAAAGGATAATTCCCAATAAGCAAACACTATTCATGTGTCTCCTAATACTCCATTGACCAGAACAAGTTACAAAGCCAAGCTCAGACGCAAGAGGTAAAAAAAAAAAAAGACTACCTCTTTATGGGAAAAGCTTCCAAATCATATCACAAAGACCATACATAGAGGGAGAGGAAGAATTGTACTCATTATTTTGTTTACAAAAGCCAATGAAAAAATAAAGCTGATAAATATAAACTAATTCCCTAAATTTAGGCTGACTGCTACAAAATTGTGAATATATGTATGTGTATAAATTTCATATGATTCATATGAAAATCTATAAATCACAATCAGTAGTGCATTTAGAGAAAGACTGTGTTTGAGAATCATCTGATTCATATAAATGTACACCGAGAATAGTAATTTTAATAGGACCCTTGTGTGTTCATCCAAGAGCAGAATTTGGTCCACTGTGTATGCCACTCATTGCCTTTATTTACATTATAAATTACCACATTTTATTATGTCTACTCCCATAACATTTTCATTATAGTCTATTATTTTAATATAATATATTAAAATAGAATTAGCAATTAAATTACTATGACATTATTCATACAACCTAAAGTGTTTGACCTCAATCTCTAGAAGCAGGGAGATTTGTAATTGACTAAATTTCTCTCTATGTATGTATGGACTACTATAATTGTACATGATATTTTCTTGGTGTTGATAAGATCAGAAATTCTGCTTTAATTCTACTCATTTCTCATGAGGGAGACTAAGTTATATTTCGGACACCATTTGAATTCTTATTTAGATTATTGAAGTTGAAGGTGTTTGCTCCATATGGTCTCTGTACCTCATTTAAATTCAATTATCTCCAACGTGTCTTCTAATTTGTTATTTTATATAACTATTTTAAATTTCTACCACATATTAATTGAAAAGTAATATGTTCTTGATTATCCTCAAGTTAGTTTGTAGACATCTATATCAGAAGCTCTTATGAGGCAAGAGCCATATTTTTTATGTCATTGAATTTCTTATAGTGTCAGTTAAGATAGTAAGTTGCCTAGAATAGTGTCTGATACTATTCTTTAGGGCTGTTATAAAAAGCACCAAAAATGGTGGCTTAAAACAGCAGAAACATATTGCTTCATAGTTCTAGAGGCGAGAAGTCCAAAATCAAGGTGTTAGTGTACACCAGTATGATTTCAATTTAACTAATTATGTCTGAAATGGTCTTATTTCCAAATAAGATCACATTCTGAAGTGCTTGGAGTTAGGATCTCAATGTATCTTCTTGGAGGGCACACAATTTAACCTATAATTGTAGGTAAATAAATATTTTTGGAATAATAAATAAACATGCAACGTTGCTAGATAGTATTCTTCATGTATTTCTACTGTCTATAAAAGAAGTATTGGCCCAAGAAGACGCGTGAGAAAAGAACATTATTAGGAAAATAAAATAATATATGAGGTTCAACTCATTAAAAAATCCTATAGGAAAATGTTCAATCTCAGTAGCAGAAAAAAATGTATAAATTATTGGCAATATCTTGGGGTCAGAAATTGCAGTCTATAACATGACGGATAAGAAGCAAGACATTCCTACATTTCTTTTGCCATTTCGGTTTCACTTCCTTAGATAAGTTTGTTACGATTTCTCCTCATGGGCCGTATTACTCTACTATCATGGTTTATCAACCACCATGTACTTTTCTTGGATTTAAAACTTGCAACGATTGTGATTTTACATTTATTTATGTGAATATTTGATTACTGCTTTCACCAGTGTACCTTAAGGTCCAAGATGATTGTTTCTATTTTTATTCTTCATTATAGCTGCAATATTAGCATAACATTCGATAGCAGGTGCTCGGTAATTATTTGTTGATTGATTGACTAAGTGAATAAAAGAATTAGTGAGATGGGCTAACATTTTACCTTTTCAATGTCTGTAGAAAATACTTGTTATTATATTTTTATAAAGTGTTATATATTTACATATATGTTATTGTATTATAAATATATGAATTATTATATATTTTAAATGCTTATTTAATATAAATAAGATAAAATACAAGCAAGATTACAGAGCAATGTTTATCTATTTAGATGAACAAACTATTTTTAAGTAGTTTACCAGCACTCAGTGCATACAAACATTTAGTATGCTAATTACAGTTAGTAATTATGTACCCATTGTATAAACTTTTTCTGTTGGATGGACTAAAAGTAATCCTAATTAAAATGACTAGATACACTTGAAAATTATAATGCTAAATTTTGTATACATATTTTATATCAGTTTTAAATTTATGGTAGCTTGTCTTTTTCACATTTAGTCTAATTTAGTGTTTCCTATATACCCTGAAATTAAAATAGGATGCATTTTATGGACACACACACACGCTGCAGTGACACTAATTATTCTTCTTCAATTTCAAGTGAATCATATTCTCTTTAGGATTTATGGAATCACCTTCCTAATCCATTGCTGTTAAAAATGAATTAACTTGCTCTGATATTTTAGAGAATGTCTAATTATTTAATTATCTCTGTTATGTGAATAAAGCTGTGGTGAATTCCCTTCCTAGCATCATCATGTTTTTCCTTAGGGATAAACCTCATTTGAATGTACAGCAAGTTCATACACACACACGCAAACACACACACATCATAATGATATAATGTTGCAGAGCAATTTTAATTAAAACTATTGAGAATATGTTGCTGTTGTATTTTAAAATCATCTTCCTCTGAGAATGATATAAAATGGTGATGTGTGTACTCCAGTGGGAGACCTAGCAAATGTTAGCTTTCAGTCACTTTCCTGAGACCATGCAGAGTTCAACTCCAGTCCCTGGTTGGGTTCTTGTGGGAATAGAAATACCGCACTCTTGGCTTGACATCTCTGCTATTTCCAAATGTTACCGTGGTGATCACCTATGCAGTATCACTAACCCTTCTCACAACAGCTCAATTTGAGATTCAAGTTTCATATTTCCATGATTATGGAAGGGTAATTATTTCATTACTCAAGGGAAGAAGATTTAAGAGGTAAATAGCTCTTCATTAAATCTTAAAAGATTCTAGTCTTTTTAGGCCATAGAAATGCCAAATATTAAAGTGATGAAATTCAAAAGGGTAAAACATGACCAAGAGTTGAATAAATTTAAATTCTGTGTATTATACCATAAATATTTTTTCTGTAAAGTATAAATATATTGTGCCAGTAATTCATAATTTAAAATCATTTTTGTGTAAAATAAATGTATGTAAATGTTTGTGTATATTTGACTAGAAATGCCTATAAAATAGAGGTATGTTATAAATAGACCTGGTTTGGGAGAAAATGTGATATTTTAAAAGGCATACTTTTTTTAAGCATCTAAATAAGAATTTTATTGTAAAAGAAAGGATTTTCATTGTACAGATGATTCTTTTATACAGAATTATTGTTTCTTTTATGTACTATTGATATTTGAAGATTATGCAGTTGAAAATAAATATTAATGTGCAATATTTCAAAGTATATTTGTTTTTGTGAAATGTCATGGGATAGTTAGGAATTAAAGATATTTGGAGAGTATTTAAAATATAAAAATTAGCTATTCATGCCATGTTGCCCAGCTATAGTACAAGAGGGTGCCATGATACAGCTTAACTGTACAAATCACAATTCTCCTGGAAGGGACTTTGGAATGCTATAAAATTTTTAAACCAAAAATGTTTCGCTGACCTATACTGTATATTACTTAAGTTATGTCCACTACAAGACAAACATTTTTAAACATACTGTGTTCTTTCTAAAGATGTTTTTACTTTTTTTCTGTTTCCTTTTTTCTGCATTGCCTCTGACAAAAAGTCCATTAAAATTTTTAAAAGAAAATTAAAGAAACATGGAAGATTAACTCCTAAATGTGACAGAGGTTATGCAATTCACTAGTGATTTAATTTTGATTTCTCTGAGATCTTGTTATATGATGTACAGACTTAGAAAAGGCAAAGAGGAATTCAATCATAATCATGTTCCAGAAGAAAGACGATATGTTTTAAGCCCATTTTATCCTTTCTTGGTCTTTAATATTTTCCACCGCTGCATTAATTTACTTGTAGTGGTAACAGTTTTTTTTTTTTTTCCGTTTTTTAGTTTAGTTTAGTGAAAGGAAAATTAGCCAGAATTGATTGTTGGAAGGCTCACTGATTGAGTAATTAATTAATTAAACATTATTCATTCATAAACCTCTGGAGAGGTGAAATAGGAAGGTTAAGAGGTTCAGAGAGTAGTCTTCAGTGCCTCTTTGCTTATTATTTATATGTAATGCACTAAAAACTCACCTAAGTTATTCTAGTTTACACATCTCTCAAAATATAGACTGGAAGATGGACACACACACAAAATAACTGTCTACTACCAACATAATTGTGTAAGTTATAGAAACACTCAATGGATATTAGGGTTTCAAAAGCTAAATCCAATGTCTTAATACAAATACAGCCCTCCTAAAGTTTGTAGAACACTGAGGGGGATCATAGTCCAACACAGAGCAGACAACAGCTCAAACAGAACATGTCCTGATGAACTGACTATTCTGATATTCCTCATGCCTTGTCTCCACTGGAGTTTCCTGTGGCTTGCAGTCTTCTCACTGAACTTATCTCTATGTCACTCACTAAAGTCTCTTCCCCCAGTCTCCCATTCTTCCAATTCCAGTTACTGAAGGAATATGCATGATTCCAGTTAGTTTTTAAGCAAAATAATTTAGATACCGTCTATCCAAATGCTGCAAGTAGGTGTGCATGTATGTGGGAGAGTTCGGAGTGGAAACGTGCAAAGAGGTCCATGAAGTTGTTTACCTTCAAATAAAAGCTGTTATTTCTTTTAAAAAATATTTAAATATAATTGACATATAATATTATAATTGTTTCAGGTGCACAACATAGTGATTCAACATTTATATACCTTAGGTGATCACTGTAATAAGTCTAGTAACCATCTGTCACCATGCAATTATTTAAAATTTCTCTGTTTTATTGGTACAGCCAGGTCAAATTCCCTGCTCTAAATTTGCTATCAATAAATTTTAGTTAAAAACATTTGTTGCTAGTATATCAAGTCATCACAATGTACACCTGAAGTATATAATAGTTTTGTCAAATATTCTTCAATAAAGCTGAAAAAAACTTCTGTTGCCATTTATCTGAATTGCAATAGATCTTTGAGGCCCATGAACAGTGTTGATAGTGTTGGAAATATGAATGGATGAGGCCCCTGAGTAAATAAGCTGAGAAAGCACTAGTCTCAGTGCTTCTTGCAAGTTTTTTTCAAGGTTTGCTACTAAGGTAAGCTCAGTTGTGCTACAATATTGAACTATCTCAGCGGCTTCACAAAGCAAAAATTATTTCTCACTAGGGCAAAGCCCCCTGTGAGTCTGGAGGACACTGCAGGATAGCTGTACTCAATCTGGTGGCTCAGTGGACCTGTGGCTCTCCTAAGAGTACTGCAGCAGGGAGAGAGAGAGTGGAAAAGTGGGCAGAGGCTTTTCCTTGGCTCAGTCTGAAAGTCTATGTGTCACTTCCACTCACATATTGTACAGAACCTTTTGCCTCAGATCTCACCTGACAGCCAAGTGTTGAGGCTAAGGAAGGAAATAAAAACTGATATTGAGAAGTTCTATTAGAGTATCTAGAAAAGGGCAGGAGAATATGCAAGGAAGTGGAGAAATCCTAAGCCATAGAACGGCATTTCTTTATTCACACCTGCTCTCACTGGAGGTTTTATTATGATATGCTTCTGTGGAATGGAACCTGTAATGATATAAGAGAATGCTTCCCGAGAAAGAGAAAGCAGCCAGTGTGCACAGCCGGTGTTCCATAGCTTGGAGAGGAAAGCAAAAGGGACATGGCAGTAGTTTGAAGGATACCAAAAAAGCATATTTTGAATTTAAAGGGAGAAAAATCTACCAAATAATTCAGTGCCTACCAAATAAAGTACTATGAGAGGAGTAACATTATTCATTCATCGTGGATTAATGGCTACTATCGTGTCTCCTGAGCAGAAGGATTTACTAAAATAACCTCTTAGTTTCATTTTGTGCTAACGATTCTATTGACTACCCTAATTAATTACCAAAAAACTGTTAATAACCATGCCATCACAGACCATCATGTAAATGAGCTTTAAAAAGTAAAATCTGAAGAGCAATCTTGTCATTCATTTATCTGAACTAATTATAATGTAGGAATAATTCTCACAGCAGGTGAATACCTAGAAAAAGCATGCTTTTGCAGGAAAGCAAAACATTTTAGATTTGACATCAAAATTTTGGAAGAAACAAAGAGCTTCCTTTTTTTGCAAGACAGCAATTTGTTTTATTTTTTTTTTGTTACAATCACAGTTTTAATGAAGTATTTGTAAAAATATTAAAAAGCTATGTAATATTGTGTTACTAAGTTGTTTTAATGGTGATGAAGTATATCAGATTCTCATTTTATTTTCTTGAAGAAATTATTTCCAGATTCATCAAGGCAGAGAAGGTGCTACATTAGAAAATCAATGGGTATTCATAAATTGACTGTTTTGTTTTAGTTCCACTATAATTTACAGTTATAAAATGTAGAATATATTAGTTCTTAGGAAGGTAGCCTGGTGTAGAGGTTCACATCCTGATGCTTACTTTTTAGCTGGGTGAGTTTGGGTTTGCTACTTTCTATCTCATGGAGCCACAGGTTGCAAAATCGGTATTCAGACAAGCTATTATGGTATGTAATAGACCCATCTCCATTGTTGACGTATGGTAAGTACTTATTGAAGACCTTTACTTTTAAGAGAAAAACCTGTAAATATAAAATGATTTGTCCTATAATGTTAAAAAGTGTTCAAAAGGAATCCCAAGAGGAATATATTTGGAAACTTTTAAGAATAGTCTGAATAAGAAGAAACTATAAAACTCTTTCTAGAAGTAGGTGGTAGTTTTAAATTCTGTGTCTAGTGAAATCAATTTTTTAAAATTTAATTTGCCTTTTGGGAGAAAAGTTGCAGAGTCAGCATAGATGGAAGAAAAGCAACATACTCTGGTAATTTATCCTTGGGAATGTATCTAAAAGAAAGTCATTAAAGTTATCTAGAAGAGGAAGAATCTCATGAACCTCATTTACAATGCCCACCTGACGTGGGATAGTTGAGAGAGAAGTAGAAGAGCACAAAGAATCCTATATTACAGAAAGTCTCATTTTATTTTTAACAAACTATCAATGGACATTTTACTACGGTATGCTTCTGTACGATTTAGTCTTCATTTGGATTTTAGTAAATGAAAATTTTGGAGGGTAGTATAAGCTTGCCAATAACTTTATCCAGCACAAACTCCTGTATCCATAAAGTGTTAATATCTTTTATTAAAAAATATATCCAAAACTTGTAAATAAAACAGAGGATGACTGAATGACTGGTGACTCAAAGTCATTGTTTAACAGATTCACCAAAGAATTATTTAATTTTATAGAAAAATGCACCGGTATTAACTTAAGTATTCGTAATTTAATCATTTTTTACTATTTTCCATTTACACATTAACTTGTATGTATCTGGCTGGTAGAAAAGATGATGTCAAATGTTATCGTTTTATTTCTCTATAGGACATTAAGCAATTTTGTATCTATTAACAAATCCATTTCAGCGTTCTTTGACTATTATTAAAATAAATTATTCTGACACTTGTTAAAGAACAGTAAGGAAGATTGTGTTCAAGGGACTACTGCCAGGGGGTTTTACAGTAGGTGGGAGAAAGATTGGACTCAACACTGAATACAACAAGGAAAAGTGGGAATTTATAGCTAAGGAGTAGGCTGCAGGAGTCAGTAGATGAAAAATTGCTAAGAGGAGATATTAAGGCAGAGAAGATTCTTGCTAAACTGACCTAACAGGATTCTTACTGAAGGCAGGCCAGGGTGATCAGATATCACCTGGGGGGTTGTGGAAGAAGAGGAGTTTGATCAGATGTTGAGGGTGATTAGATATTGAGGGTAGCAGTTCTTTCTAATCTGACTTAGTGATATTCTTGCTACAACTGAATGATGCAGGCCAGACAAAATGGACACTAAAGCCCAAGGTCAAGTCCTAAAGGACTTAAAGGAGCCTGATTACAATTAGATCAAAGAGAGAGTCTTTGCCATTATATCACTCTCTGTTTCTCAAAAATCTCCTTTGAAATAGGCTTTCTATCTTACTGGCTTCTTCAGTAATTAGTTAATAAAAATCTTTGATATGTATTTTATATTTATATTAAAAAAAGTTTTAAATTTTTTATTTAAAATATTGTACTTTAACCCCTCAATGATAAGCTCATTTTTATGTGAATATTTTTGAGATATAATTTTCAAAGTTGTGGAGGAGATAATATCCTTCCACAGTAGACTGATCCAACTCTATGCTATTAGTCAGTTTTTTTATTTCAACTAATTAGGACATCATTGCACTCATTTAGTAAGAACATCAATATCTTCAATAAGAATATGTCTGATTAGGCAAAAACATATCAAAAGTTTCTCAAGAATATTTCTACATTTTAATATTTTAGGAAATAAGAATTATGACAAAAGAGCTATCATTTTAAGTGCTCTGAAAATGTAAGATGTGGCATGATACACATTCCATCAGTTATTGCTTAGGTTAAGTGTCAGCGCCAAGCTGCTCAAGAAGGGAAGGTTTAGGTGGTGAGATGCCCAGTTAAAAAAATGCATGAGGGGTTGACATGAAAATGAAACTGCAGACACCAACTTTATTACAGGGAGCACACCTCTGCTGCTTCATCTTCTGCTCCCAAAGAGACCACGTGGGCTTTTTTCATATGTCAGAGAACAATAATGTCATTTAGCCACACATGCATGATACAATAAGCTGACTCATGCTTACATATGTTAGGCGCAGGCACACTACTACACTAAAATAGCATTCTAAATCCAGGTCATATTCCTAGCTAGGAGCCTGGATTATGGCCAGACCTTGGATCACAGCCAAACCTTGAGCCAGCCAGGCCTGGCGCCAACACTCCATCCCTACAGGGTCATGGAGTGGGATCTGGCCCAGAGGGCACTACCTTGAGCCCATAATCCACAACAACAATATAGAGAACAACAAAGTACTACCAGGCTATAGGCTACAAGAGCTATGGTGGCTATTGCCCACAGCCAGGAGGACCTCAAGGAATTCCACCAAGTTGTTAAGGGGTCTTCTCCCAGGGCATGAATGGTTTGGACTTCAGTATCCATTTCCTAGAGGGCTGCCTGTGTCTAGTTGGCATGGTCAAGAATATAGACACAACATTCTACATGAAGTAGGGCCCTGGACAGCATTTAGGAGGTCAAGGGCCATATGATTTTGCAAAACTACTTTCTGCATTTGTGTGGTTTCATCTATTAAAAGGGTTATAGCCTGATGCATAGCTTTCAGTGCCTGTGTAGTGTGCTGGGCTAAAGTTTCACCTGCAATTCTACATCTATGGATCCCACCCCTGGAATGAATAGCGCCAGGGGATAGAACCACCATGCTGCTTGTTTCTGCCCATGCCAGGAGTGATATACGGGATCCCAATTATGAGACAATTGGGGCAAAGTGGGTAACACGCATTCAACTAATATAGATGCCCCCAGATACTATGGCCGGTCCAATCAGCGGGCAAATAGGGCCAGCCGTAGTGCCTGCAAGATCCAGAGATAACCTGCAGGTAACCAGTCGGTAGGGTCTGTACCACTATAACGTCACCCATTCCACCAGATGGAAATATTAGCAAGGGTGGCATTTGCACACATCTCAGGGGGGTAGCCACCCTACAATAAAGTTGGGTACAGATCTCACTTGCTCTATGCAGTGGGAGGTCTTCTCCCACAATTCCACATATTCTCCCACTAGCCATCCCCACCCACTGGAAATGGCATAACCTATGAGTGGTAGGGGGTTGCAATGGTTGAGGCAGAGTAGTGTTTCTGCGGCCCATTGTTGCTGGTCCCATTTAGGTGTAGTATTCCAGGTACGCAGCATGTCCAGTTCTCAGCCATTGCTGGACTAATATGCCACAGCAGTCCTCCGGCCACTTCCATTGGCAGTTCAGTACACACCCAGCAGTGGGAAACATTGTGGACAGCAGCAAACACATGAACCCAGGACATGACACTGTTTCCTGTTGTCAGCCTGAGCGATAAGATAAAGCAGACAAAGAGACCATTAAGAGCAAGTCTTGTCCTTCTGGGAGGACACAGGTCACTTATCCATCTTGAGACAGAAGGGTGGCCATGAGAGGCGCTGCCCCTGGCCTGTGGTACCAGACAGTTTCTCCAAGGGTAGCAGGCCAGGGGGTCTCCATCAGCATTACGTTATAGAGAAGAATGGGCCAGAGGCTAAGGAAAAAACTCCCCGTTAACAGTGAACCCTCCACTGTCATCGGGAGTGACACTTGCAAGAGCGTGGCCAAATGCAAATCCAGGGTTCTACCTGCAACCCATTACATAAGCCCGGTCCCCAGAACTCCACCAAGGCCAACCATGGCTCTTGTATTACCTGTACAGTCCAGGGCCATGACCAGGTGTCCTGTTTACCTGCTGCCAATGGTTCTGGGGCCAGCAGGAGCTCCCTTGTAGGCCCAGGGAAAGAGCTGTTTGGCAGTGGTGCCCAGGAACACTTTGATAGCCCATGGCAAGCCTGCTACAACCCCATCAAGGGGAGACAACCCTGTTCACCAAGGCTGCTCATTCAGAAAGCGTATAGCCTATGAGAGGTTAGTGTACCAATGACACCAGCCTGGGCCCAAGGTGTGCAGTTTATCCTTCAGCAAGCCATTGAACCACTTTACCATTCTAGTTGCCTGTGGGCAATAAGGAACAAGTAACTGCCACTGAATATCATTGGTGTGGGTCCAGGCCTGTACCTTCTGCCCTGTAAAGTGAGTCCCTCTATCACTGGTGATTAATAAGGCCAGCCATAGGCTGCCACGGGGTGCTTCAAAGCCATCACAGTATGGCATTGATCAACAGCTGCCACTAGCTGTGCAAACTCCAGACTGGTAGCCATGTCCACACCTGTGAACACATAGCGGTGTCCCTGGTCTGTGGGCAAAGGCTCTGTGTAGTCCATTTGCCATTCCTGGAGCAGCTTAGCCCTGTGGGCCACTACCCCAGGGGTACTCTTTACCCGTTGTCTCTCCGGGTGCTGGTCAGCACACCAGGGGCATTGTGACATAACAATTGTGCTTGTGCTCGGGTCAGTGATAGTCACCATTGCTTTGCTATCTGCCCTATGGTACAGGTCCCTACATTTCCCAATTTCTGATGGAGCCAGGGGCCAATGTCTGCCGGAACTGGCAGTATACAGGCAGAGCGGACTTGTGCCAGCATATCAGCTGCATCATTACCAGGGGCCTGTAATGGCCAGTGGCCGGGGACATGGTATACGGTGGCCTGCCTGCTGAAGACCATACTTCCAGAGGTCTTCTCACACTCTCTGGCCCCATAGGTGGCAGTGCCCTATCATCCACTCCTGGGCAGCCTACCGAGGCAGCCAAAGAGTTAGACCTGGATGTACAGACCAATTGTCAGTGCAGACATGCACTGGATCAGTTTCATTCATGAGGATCAACCACACAGCTTAAAGCTTATTAGCGCATTGGCTGGACTGCCCAGTTTCATACCCAAAGGTTTCTGTGAGCAGCTGCAATGCCACAGCAGCTCACGTTGGGGGCTGGCTGTGGCATAAGCCATCTGTGTACCAGACATTGTCGGGGATCAGAGCCTGACCCTCTACATAGGGACTCGGTACGTCTCACATCTCAGCAGGCTCTGCCAAGAGCTCTGCTTGAAACTGCACTGGTCCCAATAGGGACTGCAGTTGACCCAACATGGGGGCTTGCAGAGAACTGCACCCATTGCTCTAGCTAAGCCTCTCATTTTGTCAGCATGGGGGCCTGTGCAACCCCGTACAGGGTGCCTTCATCCATGATTGCAGCCACCCCTCCATGGGGTACAGAGTGCATAATTATGGGATTTGGGCCAGTGATGGCCTCACTGGCTAGGAGGGCTGCATATATGGCAGCTAACTGTCTCTCTGTCAGAGAATATTGAGCTTCCGTGCCTTTTCTTAACTGGGATCCGAAGCCTATCAGTATCTTCTGGGACCCATGCTTCTGCCACAAACCCCATCCAAACCCTGCATCATCCACCTGCACTATAAGCAGGAATAAGAGGGCTGGATCTACAACACGTAGAGTTTGGGCTTGTGTTACAGCTTGCTTTGTAGCCTTAAAGGCTTTTTCTATCTCAGGGGTCCAATCCCACTGTACATCCCATTGCACTAAATGATGCAGGGGTTGCATCAAGGAGGCCATATGAGGAATACTCTCCAAAACTCCATCACTCCCAAATAGGTTTGGAGCTGCTTCACAGTCTCAGGTCGAGGATATGCCTGTATCTTATCAGTCACCATCTCCACCATTATTTTTCTCTTACCCAACCAGACAACTCCCAAGAATTTGACAGAGAACCCAGGTCCATGGACCTTGTCCTTATTGACTGCCCAACCATAATGGGGGAGAGCTTCTTGCAGGCTGATTGCCACTGCTTCTAGTTCTGTAAGAGAATCAAAGGTTAGCATTATATTATCAGTGTAATGATACAAGTGCACTGTGGGAGATTGTTTCTATGTAGCTAAATCTTGAGCCACAAGACCATGGCACAGGGTAGGGCTGTGCAGATAGCCCTGGGAAAAGTTGAGGAATGTCCACTGTCACCCTTCCCAAGTGAAGGCAAACTGTTCTTGACTTTCTGGAGCTATGGCAATAGAGAAAAAGGCATTTGCCAAGTCCACCACATAATGTTGTCATCCAAGTTCATGTAACAACCGGTCCATAATATCCGTGGCATTTGGCACAACAGCATGCAGGGGCAGCATAACTTTATTCAGCTCCCGATAGTCAATTGTTCATACGCCAGAAGCTGTCAGGCTTCTTCGCTGGCCGCACAGGGGAGTTGTACAGGTTATGAGCAGGACAAATAACGCTGGCCTTTTCCAGCTCCATTATAGTATGCCCTATTTCTTCATGGCCTCCCAGCAGATGATACTGTTTATGTTCATTCGCCAAGTGGCCTGA
Source organism: Eidolon dupreanum (assembly GCA_028627145.1). Classification (NCBI taxonomy): domain Eukaryota; kingdom Metazoa; phylum Chordata; class Mammalia; order Chiroptera; family Pteropodidae; genus Eidolon; species Eidolon dupreanum. The sequence goes on from CM053507.1 coordinate 65,617,366, forward strand.
GACAATGCCAGTGGGGCATGGTGTGGATGTCCCCAGATAATAGTTTTCACCACCTGGATGTGAAGGCGGAATTCACCAACAGTGCTTTTCACAGTCAAGCCTAGCAAAATATCAATCCCCAAAATGTACTCCTGGTACAATATGTTCACCTGGTACATCCGAGGAGGCAATCTGCTTATAACCAGTGTCACAGGAACCTGCCACATACGAATGATCGACTCCCATAGCCTTCTATGGTTGTAGTGGGCCCAGAAAATTTGTCTGGATTCCCATAAAGCAGGGTGCTCTCAGCACCTGTGTCCACAAGGGCTGATACCCTCTGCACATCGTGGGGGAACCAATGTATAGTCAGTTCCACACGCAGCCTTAGGTCAACCAGCTCCCTTGCAACTGGGTGTTCCAGCCAAATCCCTAATCAGGGAGATAATAGGCTAGTAGTACCTCATGGGTTGTAGCTTTCTTGGAAATGGGAATGAATTGCTGGTCGGGGCGCAGCTGATTCCACAGCACCAGCAGCACTTCATTAGGTTGCTGCTCAATTTTCGTGCAGTAACCCCTGCCACAAAGAGATCAAACCACATCTGTCTGCAGCTCACTTTCACAGCTGATAGGGCCGGGCGCTGCATTACCCTCCCTTTTCAGCCACGGCCACATCTCCATCCCTGCACTGGCCAGTTGGAGAGTATGGTGGGCGGTACGGCGCATACTTGGATGAAATGCTCCTTGTGTTTCATTTCTACATTCCCCAACCTAGCCATAGTGGATCTGCTTATCCATGTAAGGGGCCAGCAGTGCCGCCGTGGTGTCAAATATACCAGCTGGGCCATAAGTCCTTCCTACGGATTGTAAATACCTCTTCATCGGGGCTTGTATACTAGGAGTGAAACACTATCTGTCACATGCTCATTTCCTGAGTTATCTGGACCAGATCTAAGTATGTGGTCCATCTTCTCACTCTATCTGGCAGCTCCCCTGGTTGGCCCACACTGTCCTTGCAGAGGACATGAGCCAGCTAATCAGGAAGTGATCGCCTGCACCCTCACGTCATACATGCCACATTCTGGAGGCACTGCCTAAGGGACGGTATCATCGTTATGGAGGCCAGATGAGCCATCTCTTCCCGAGATAATTCAGTCCCTTCGACCCCATCATCCCACAGCCACAGCAGCCACCCCAGAACCATTTCCCCAGCTCTCTGCTGAACCTATTTCATCAGGTCCTAGAGCTTCGTGGGGGTGTACTGGATCAAGGTAGTATGCTTTTTTGCCCAGCAGGCACCATCAGCTTTTGCCCCCGGGGCCAGTGGCTGTTCCATTTTAACCTGCTGCCATATCACTGGCTATACCTGCCACAGTACCACCAGTGGGCTCCCAGACCAGGTTGATAGCAGCGACCCATCAGGACCCTGCAGCATACATTCAGCTGCCGCCAGCTGCTTTTCCAGATCTTTTTCCTGGCCTTGTAGCTGCTGTATCCGCTGCATGTGCCTGATCCTGAACCTCTAGGCTGGCCTGCCACAGCACCATCAGAAATATCCAGGCCACGCATCCTGCTGCCTCCGGGTGAGCAGTAGAAACAATAGGCTCTAACATCTCCAGGACTTTTTTGACGTCCTCCAGACGTGGCTTTACTGCATCTCAATCTTCCAGTGGCGTCCACATGGTCAGATATGCAGCCATGGGATGTCACTGGAAGGTGGAGGGGACCACATGTCCTCCACCCAGGTATCCTCCACCCGGGAACCATCTGAAGCACTGAGGGTCGTACTCACCTTATCCCGCTGACTATGTCAAGTGTCAGCACCAAGCTGATCGAGAAGGGAAGGTTTAGGTGGCGAAATACCCAGTTGAAAGAATGCACAAGAGATTGACATGAAAATGAAACAGCAGGCACCAACTTTATTTCAGGGAGCACACCTCTGCTGCTTCGTCTTCTGCTCCCTAGGGGACTGTGTGGGCTATTTTAATATGTCAGAGAACAATAGTGGCATTTAGCCACATATGCGTGATATAATAAGCTGAATCATGACTTATGTTAGGTACAGATGCCCTACTACATTCATATAACATTCTAATCCAGGTCATATTCTTAGCTGGGATCCTGAATCACAGCCAGACCTGGACCAGCCAGACTTTGGGCCAGCCAGTCCTTGGATCAGGTAGGCCTTGGATCACAGCCAGACCTTGGGCCAGCCAGGCCTTGCACCCACATTAAGTGTTATGTTTTTTAAATAACATTTTAACCCATTTCTCATTTTCCCCAAGAATACTCACTAGCAATGCATGCAGCTGCAGCATTTATCTCAAGATAACTAGTGGATCACAGTCCTTACTTTACCCTCAAATTTTGCATGAAATATCTCTTTTTTATTATTATTTTTGCATCTCTCTAGTATATCTATGGTCTTTGGAAACAAATGACGTCATTCTATTTATAGCATTCTGTTTTTAGTAGTGGTCTTTTCATTTAGAAAATGTAGTAATTTTCAATTGCCAAAAGTGTCAAATCCTAGAAAACTTAATGTTCCTACATATGTTGTTAACATTGTTCTCAAACACTTGCTAGCCAAAGATTCATTTGATGAATATGACTTATGTGTATATTTCTGTTACATTAGAATTAGAGACAAGTTCTGTTTAGAAATAACTCCAAGAACAGTTTTTGTATTTTATTTTTACATTGAAAATCGGTCAGATTTTTTTTTCAGCTTCAAAGAGCTTATTTATGTAAAATTAAATTAACTCTGGCAGCGAGCTGCACTTCTTTTTTTTTTCCTAAATGGGAAATGGGTTAATAAGAACAGAATAGTATACAGATAATAAAGTTTCTATGCTTAGAGTCTGTGTTGCCAGTAAACATAATTTTGGAAAATGAAATAGTAATAAATGTGTATAGTGATAAACAGACAAAACACTATTTTTTTCCAGTGTTTCATATTCTATTCCTCCCTTTTCTTCCTTTCATCTGTTCATCTGGGTCCAAACAAGAAAAAAAGTGGGTAGTTTTAGAAGAATTAGATTAAAAAAAAACATTTATATAGAATCATAAAAGGAGATCACAAGTGATAGTGCAACCTGTAATAGCAGGTGTCTGTTATCTGGTGAGAGGGCACCCAATAGGTATTGTTATCTTGGGCCAAGGGAAAGAACTGTGAAAATTTCACTTGCCTCCTTTCTCCATCTCTTGTGACTGCTCCCAATTAGTTAAATCCAAGCAGAAATTTGAAGATTAAGTTTCACATCGATGTAATTCATATTGGTCAGCCACCTAGGGGGACAGAATAGGGTGGAGATGGGTAGAAAATATACCTACAACAGAATATGGAAGATGTGCTGCATACCTGGTAAATATTCAACAAGGATGCTAGTTGATAGTATATAGGAGAGGAGAGGCCAAGATTGTGTCTTTTCTAGCTGGGATTAGAGTTTTGTGCAATCCACAGTTGCAGGCCCAGAGAACATTTAGTATTGAGTGAGTACACAGCTGGTCCAGATATGGAATTAGATTTGGAGGGTAGTAGTAAAGTTGTGGAGATACAGACAGATTCCATGAACATAGATAGTTGCACTGAATTAACATTCTGGAAACAAGTTTAGTGGAAGTGGAACAATCACTTTAACTATCTAGTTTTACATTTCATCATGTGTAAAATTAGAGAACTATAGTAGAATGAATGTTTTATCCTTATAGAATTTTAAGTGGGGAAATAAAACCAGGAACGAACTTTTTCATCAGTTTTCATATTGTCTTTAAAGTATTTTTTTTTCAGATCAGCTAAAACAGCATCTTTTGTGTTCTTATGTTATTATTTATCAGTGAATTCTCCCTGAAGGAAACAATCATTACCACATTGTTAGGGTCACTTTAATCAGAGCTTTAATGGTTTACTCTACTCTGTGTAGTTGATATTTATATGTAATAAGGAAGCAAGAAGTGATAAAATGGTCAGCTTTAAAAATTCAGCATTTATATCTAAATGGAAGGAAAACATTTTATTTTAGTTAGATATTCCTCGAGTATTAAAAAAAAGGAAGTTAGTGTCTCCATTACAGAAGAAGTAACTCAAGGTTAAGTAATTTGAACGTGTACTGGTTTACTCAAAGAGAGAATGAGGGATTTGGTATTTAACCCAAGTCTGTGTGCATTTCTAGCCTTGTAACCTAGAAGGCTCTCTCTCTGAATTTCACTGTGGAGATCAGTATATACAGCTTGATTGTCCCTGTCAAGTGTGTGCTTGGCTTGCTCTCCAGCTTGCATGCCTCTGCTGATTAATGGAAGCTTGAAATGGTCCTAAAAGAGAATGAGGGCTCTTGATTAATCCCTGTGCACAGTATCAACATATTATTGATTCATTATCAGCACACTGTGTTTCATTTCCTGGCAACTGCAATGGGTTGAAGGCAAATGTGACTTCTTCAAAACAGATACAACCCAGTAAACATCCAAGTTTGGTAACTAATGCTTTTTTTATAGGTAAAGTTTTTCCATTACATAAAACACTGGAAATATTCCTTTTTATTAAAAAAAAAAAGAATTAATTATTTTTTTCACTTGGTTCAGTTTAATTTTTTTATTTTTAAAATTTTTATATTATTATTTTGTTCAATTATAATTGACATACACTTTTATTTTAGTTTTAAGTGTATAATACTGCGAAGAGGCATATATATAACTTATGAAGTGGTCACCCCGATAAATCCATACCCATCTAACACCATACATAGTTATTATAATGCTACTGACTGCATTCTCCATGCTATACTCTGCATCCATATGACTGTTTTGTAACCACCAATTTGTACCTCTTAATTCCCTCCCACTTTCACACATCCTCTACAATCTGACAATCGTTAAATGCTCTCTGTATCTATGAGCTTGTTTCTGTTGTTTGTTTATCCTCTTCTCTAGATTCCACATATGATATTTATCATTCTCTCTCTGACTTACTCCACTCTGCATAATAGCATCTAGGTCTATTCATGTTGTTGCAGACGACAAGATTTCATTCTTTTTTATTCATTGATGGAAACTGATGAACACTCAAGATGCTTCCATATCTTGGCTACTGTAAATAATGCGGCAATGAACATATGGATTCACAAGTCCCTTCAAAGTAGTATTTTGAGTTTCTTCAGATAAGTTTCCAAATTGGGATAACTGGGTTCTTCTTTATCTCTTGTTATATAGCTTTTGTTTTAAAAACTATTTTGTCTGCTATTAATATTGCTACCCCAGCTTTTTTGTTTATTTCCATTTTCATAAAACATTTTTTTTAATTTTTTTACTTTCAATTTGTGCATGTCTTTTGAGCTGAAATGAATCTCTTATAGGCTGCATATGTAAGGGTCTTGTTTTCTTTTCCATTCAGGCACCTTATCTTCTTCTTCTTCTTCTTCTTCTTCTTCTTCTTCTTATTATTATTATTATTATTATTATTATTATTGTTGTGACATTGGTTAATGAAATTCAATAAGTTCCAGCTGTACATTTTAACAGTAAGGCATATATATATTTACACTGTAAGTTCACCTCCCATAGTTAGATTTTTTTCTGTCATCACATATTTGACCCCTTTTACCCCATCTACCTCCCCACTCTTCCCTCACCACCTACTCTCTGGTAACCACTAGTCTATTGTCCATGTCCATGAGTCTCTGTTTGTTTGTCCTGTTCATTTATTGCTTTTAGGTTTATATCCCTCATATAAGAGATATCATGTGATTTTCAACATTTTTTTTCTGAATCATTTCGCTTAGTGTGATTATCTCAAGATACATCCATGTTGTCAGAAAGGCAGTATTTCATCTCTTCATATGGCTGAGTAATATTCCATTGTATACATGTACTACAGCTTCTTTAGTCAATCATCTATCGTGGGACACTTTGATTGCTTCCACATCCTGGCCACTGTGAATAATGCTGCTATGAACATCGGTGTGCAAATATCTTTTTGGATATGAGTTTCCAAGACTTTGGGGTAAATGCCTAGTAGAGGGATTGCTGGATCATATGGTAGATCAATTCTTAGTTTTTTGAGGAACCTCCATACTGTTTTCCATAGTGGTTGTAGCAATTTGCAGTCCCATCATCAGTGTATGAGGGTTCTTTTTCTCTGCATCCTCTCCATTATTTGTTATTACTTGTCCTGTTGATTATAGCTATTCTAACAGGTATGAGATGGTATTTTATTGTGGTTTTGATTTGCATTTCGCTAATAGCTAGCAAGGTTGAGCATCTTTTCAAATATTTTTTGGTCATTTGTATGTCCTCTACAGAAGTGTCTGTTCAATCCTCTGCCCATTTTTTGATGAAACTGTTTTGTTTTTTTTTTTTTGGTTTGTTTTGAGTTGTATGAGTTCTTTGTATATTTTGGGTATTAGGCCCTTATCAGAGGCATTGTTTGCAAATATATTTTCCCATTTGAATGGTTGTCTTTTTACATCGGTGGTGGTTTCTTCTGCTGAGCAGAGCTTTTTAGTTTGATGTAGTCCCATTCATTTATTTTAGCTTTTACTTCCTTTGCTTTTGAGGTCAAATTCATAAAATCTTCTCCAAGTCAAAGGTCCTTGAGTTTAGTTTCTTTGTTTTTTTTTTCTATACATTTTATTGTTTCAGGTCTTATATTTAGGTCCTTAATCCATTTTGAATTAATTTTGGTATGTGGTGATAGATAACAGTTTAGTTTCATTCTTTTGCAGGTGGCTTTCCAGTTTTCCCAGCACCATTTATTGAAGATGCTTTCCTTTCTCCACTGTATGTTTTGGGCTTTTTTGTTGAAAATTATTTGCCCAATAAATATGAATTTACTTCTGGACTCTCGACTCTGTTCCACTGGTCTATGTGTCTGTTTTGCTGCCAATACAGGCTATTTTGATTACTGTCACTTTGTAGCATAATTTGAAGTTGGGTAGAGTGACACCTCCAACCTCCTTCTTTTTTCTCAGGATGGCTTTGGCAATACGAGGTCTTTTGTGCTTCCATACAAATCTGATGTTTTTTTGTTCTATTTCTTTAAAAAATGCCAATAGGATTTTGATAGGGATTGCATTACATCTGTTTAATGCCTTAGGTAATATGGTCATTTTAACTATGTAGATTCTTCCAATCCAAGAATATGGAATATCTTTCCATTTCTTTGTATCTGCTTTGATTTCTTTTAATAGGGTCTTATAGTTTTCATTATAGAGGTTCTTTACATGTTTTGTTAAATTTATTCCTAGGTACTTCATTCTTTTTGTTCCAATTGCAAAAGGAATTATTTTTTTTATTTCTTTTCTGACACCATTATTATAGAGTATAGGAATGCTATGAATTTTTTTAATATTGATTTTGTATCCAGAAACTTTACTGTATTTGCTTATTGTTTCAAGTAGTGTTGTTATGGACTCTAAAATTCTCTTTATAGAGAATCATGTTATCCAGAAATAGTGACAATTTGATTTGTTTGTTTCCTATTTGGATGCCTTTTATGTCATTCTCTTCCTTGAATGCACTCACTAGTGCCTCCAATGTTATATTGAATAACAATGGCAATGGTGGACAGCCTTGCCTTGTTCCTGATCTTAGAGGGAAGGTTTATAGTTTTTCACCTAAAAAAGGGTGATGGTTTTTTTATATATGACCTTTATTATGTTAAAGTATTTTTATTCTATACTGATTTTGTTAAGTGTTTGATCATAAATAGATGCTGTATTGTGTCGAAAGCTTTTTTTGCTATTATAGATATGATTGTATGTTTCTTATTTTTTATTCGTTTATGTGGCGTATCACATTAATCGAGTTGCATATGTTGAACTATCTTTGTGCTTCTGGGATGAAGCCCACTTGATCATGATTTATAATCTTTTTAATATGTTGCTGTATTTGGTCTGCTAGTATCTTATTTAAGATTTTTGCATCTGTGTTCATGAGAGATATTGGTCTGTAGTTTTCTTTTTTTGTGTTATCTCTACCAGGTTTTGTTATCAGAGTAATATTCACCTCATAAAATGAGTTAGGAACTATTACTTCCTCTTCGATTTTTTGGAAGAGTTTGAGGATAATAGGTATTAAATCTTTGAATGTTTGGTAGAATTCAGTGGTGAAACCATCTGGTCCTGGGATTTTACTTTTTGGTAGGTTTTTGATGATTTGTTTCAATTTCCATACTGCTGATCGGTTTATTTCTATTTTCCAGTTTTCTTGATTCAGTCTAGGAAGATTGTATTTTTTTAAGTACCTGTCTATTTCTTCTAGGTTATTAAATATAGTGTTATATATTTTGATAGTATTCTTGTACGAATTTTTTTATTTCTGCGATATCAGTCATAATTTCCCCTCTTTCATCCATGATTTTGTTTATTTGTGTTTTTTCTTTTTATTCTTTAGTGAGTCTAGCCAGAAAGTTAGTTCATTTTATTAATGTTCTCAAAGAACCAGCTCTTTGTTGCATTTATTTTTTCTATTGTTTTTTTTTTCAATTTCATTTATTTCTGCTCTAATTTTGATTATTTCTTTCCTTCTCCTGACTTTAGCCTTCATTTGTTCTTCCTTTTCTACTTTTTTAAGATGAAGTATTAGGTTGTTATTTGGACTCATTCTTGTTTTTGAGATAAGGCTGTAATGATATAAATTATACTCTTGTGACTGCTTTTGCCATGTCTCAAAAGTTTTGATATGTTGTATTATTATTATTATTATTATTATTATTATTTGCTTTTATGTATCTCTTGATCTCTCTTTTTATTTCTTCTCTGACTCAGTTATTCTTCACTAGTATGTTCTTTAATCTCCATTTATTTGTGGTTCTTTCTGCTTTCTTTTTTACAGTTGATCTCTTGTTTTAAAGTATTATGATCAGAGAATATGGTTGGTATGACTTCAAACCTCTTATATTTGTTGAGGCTATCATTGTATCTCAATATGTGGTCAATCCTTGAGAATGTTCCATGTGCACTAGAGAAGAATGTATAAGCAGCTATTTTGGAATGAAAGGCTGTAAATGTCCATTATGTCCAGTTGGCCTAATGTGTCATTTAAAGTTGTTATTTCCTTATTGATTTTCTGTTTGGATGATCTGTCCATATCCAACAGTGGATATTTAGGTTCCCTACTACGATAGTGTTTTGGTCTGTTTCTCCCTTTAGTTCTATTAGTAATTGCTTTTTATATTTCGAGGCTCCCTGATTGGGAGCATAGATATTAATTGTTACATCTTCTTGGTGCATGATTCCCTTTATCATTATGAAGTATCCCTCACTATCTTTCTTTATCTTTTTTATTTTGAAGTCTATTTTATCTGATATTGGTACCTCTACTTCTGCTTTTCTCTGAATGACATTTGCTTGAAATATCATTTTCTACCCTTTCACTTTAAATCCATACTTGTTTTGGAGCTGAGATATGTCTCCTGAACACAGCATATGGTTAGGTTTTGTTTTTTGATCCATTCTGCATCTTTATGCCTTTTTATTGGTGAGTTCAGTCCATTATATTTAGGATGATTATTGAAATATGAGGTCTTCTTATAGCCATTTTATTGATTGCTTTATGGTAGCTCGGTGTTTCCATTGCTTCATTGTTCTTATGTTTCTGTTTTCTTTATTTTGGTTGACTTTTGTGAGTTTTGTCTCTGATTCTTCTTGTTTTATATTATATACTTCAGTTCCAAATCTTTGCTGTGTGGTTACCATTACAAATATGTCAAGGATAGTTATGTATGTACAGTCATCCATTTTCTTTTGCGGGCACCTTATCTCCATTTCCCCTGCACATTTAGATCTTTGAACCCTCCTCTTTGTTTCTATGTATGCTGAACGCTCATTACTACCTGCTATAGCAATTATCTTCTTATTATTTAAGCTTATAATGCTCTGTTCTTAGTAAGGGTTGCACTCCTCTGCTTCTATTTGCCTGATAGTTGCCTTACTCCTAAATATACATATATATTCATTTAGTTTTAGGTGAACTGACCCTTTCATTATTTCCTGTAGTGCATGCCCCATAGTGGAGAATTCCCTCAATTTTTATATGTCTGGAAAGGTCTTAATTTCTTCTTCATATCTAGAAGAGAGCTTAGCTGGATATATTATTCTATGCTGGTAGTTCCTTTTACTTAATATTTTGAATATGTGATTCCACTTCTTTCTGTTTTGTAAGGTCTGTGCTGAGAAGTTTGATGATAATCTAATGGGTTTTTCTTAATAAGTTACCATCTTTTTTTTTCCTTGCTGCCCTTAGAATTTTGTTTTTGTTGTTGATTTTTAATAATTTTAATACAATGTGTCTTGGAGATGATCTTTTTGAGTTGAGATAATTGTGTGTTCTGTTGAATTATTGAATTCCAAGTTCCAGCTCATTCCTTAGATTTGGGAAATTCTTGTCAACTATTTGTCTGAAAATGCTTTCTAGTCCCTGCTCCTTTCCCTCACCTTCGGTAATGCACATTATTCTTCTGTTTCCTCTCCTGATGGTATCCGCTAGTTCTTGATTTTCTCTTTCATTATTTTTCATTTTTCAGTTTCTCTCTTCTTTCTTCTGATTTATTTCTAGATTTCTGTCTTCGATATCACTGATCCTTTTTTCCATTTGGTCGACTCTATTTCCCAAGCTTCCTGTTTCAATTTTCAGTGCTTGCAGTGTTTTTTTAATCTACAGAAGTTCTATTCTGCTCTTTTTGAATGTTTCATTCTCCTTGCTAAAGAACTTAGTCAGCCAAACTAGTAATTTTTTCAATTCCTGAAATTGTTGATATGACTCGTTCAGAACTCACTGAGTTTTTTCAGAAGTACCATCCTAAATCTCTGTTTTTTAAGTCGTGATTTCTCTGTAAGGTTATTTTCTGGAGATTTTTCTCTTTCTTTCTGAGATGCCTTGTCACTTTGGTTGTTTATAGTGTTTAATGGACTGTTTCTCCACCTGAGCATTAATGTAAGTTTACTCTGTTTTTTCCCCCCCTAGAAGGAAGATTTATTATATAAAGGTCTCTCTTTAGCTGACTGCAAAGAAGGCACTTTTCTTTTGGTTTCCAGTAGGTGACGTCTAAGCCTCTTGGATCTCTGCTTTATATAAAGCCTTAATAATGTCTTTTAATTTTTTTGTAGATATTTAATTACACTCACTACCCTCAGTCTCAGTGTCTGTCAGTGTTAGCAACAGTTTTGGTAGCGTTTGCTCAGATTCCCCTGGGGTTCCATGGTGTTCGGTCTCAGAAGATATGTGGAAAGTGGCTCTCTGGGTTGGGGAATAGGAGCTGTGGCGCAGCCTTGGTTTGCAATCTTGGCCAGTAAAAATCAACTAATGTTTCTCTGCCATCCCCGCTTCTCTGTTTTCTGCTCTGATGACCTCGCCTTGCCACTTGCTGCATGGAGCTCACAACACTCCCAAATAGGGCTGTTTAGTGAACTTGCCTCACCTTCTCTCTCTCCCTTCTCCGACAGGGAGTTCTGGCAGCTGCGAGAGGTACCTTTTTTATTTCTTCCAGTCTACCACTGACACCCACGTGTTCTGACCTGTGGTAGCTCTTATGAGCAAGTTCCATGCTCAGAGGTGATGGTGTGCATTTTGGGTGTTTTTTGTTGAGTTTTAGATGTACACCTTGTTGTTATTTCAAGGAGAGAGATCTGGGGACATCTCTCACTTTACCATGTTTCTCCAAGAAGCCTATATCTCTGCAACTTATCTTTTGATTGAAATAGTTAATCCATTTACATTTAAAGTAATTGTTTCTAGATATGTAATTATTGTTATTTTATTATTTATGTTTTTATCTTTTTTACATATTTTCTTCTTAAAGAAGTCTTCTAACATACTGGCTTAGTATAATACTGGCTTGGTGAAGATGAACTCTTTTAGTTTTTTCTTGTCTGGGAAGTTCTTTATCTGTCTTTAGATTCCAATTGATAATTTTGCTAGGTATAATAATCTTAGTAATAGGTCTTTGCTTTTCATTACTTTATATATTTCCTGACAATGACTTCTGGCTTACTAAATTTTGTTGTGAAATCATCTGACAGACTTATGTGCTCTCCCTTGGAGGTAACTAATTCCTTTTCTCTTGCTGCTTTTATTATTCTCTTTGTTTTTAATCTTTGGCATTTTAATGATGGTGTGTCTTTGTGGGGGACTCTTTGTGTTCATCTTCTTTGGGACTCTTTGTGCTTCCTGGGTTTGTATGTCTATTTCCTTTGCCAGGTTTGGGAAATTTTCTGTAACTATTTCTTCAAATGGGTTTTCAATTCCTTGCTCTCTTTCTTCTCTTTTTGGTATCCTTATGATGCCAATGTTGGTTCGCTTGATGTTGTACCAGAGGCCCCTTAAACTAGCTTAATTTTTTTGGATTCTTTTTTATTTTATTGTTGTTCTTATTGGATGCTTTCTGCTACCTTATCTTCTAAATCACTGATTTGATTCTCCATCTCATCTAATATATTGTTAATTCCTCCTATGGTAGTCTTCATTTTAGTTATTGTATTCTTCATTCTGACTGGTTCTTTTTTATGTTTTCTATCTCCACTATTATGTTTTCTATCTCTCTATTAAAGTTCTCACTGAGTTAATATACTCTTCCCCTTAGTTTATTAAATATACTTAGAACAAGTATTTTTAACTCCACATCTGGTAGATTGCTCGTCTCCATTTTACTTATGTCTTTTTCTAGACCTTTGTTTAGTTCTTTCATTTGGGACATGTTTATCTTCTCATTTTGGCTGCTTATTTGTGTTTGTTTCTATGTATTAGGTAGGGCTGCTATGTCTCCCAGTCTTAGTAGAGTGGCCTTATGTAGTAGGTGTGCTCATTTCCCAGTGACTCAGTTTTCCCTGAGGTGAGTGATCCAGGTATGTCCCTTATATGGTTTGTGTACATCTTCCTATTGTAGTCAAGCCTTGATTGCTATTTGCTTGTCAATGAGAGGGATTACCCTCAGGCTCACTATTGGGACTGGCTGGTGACTTCAGTGGAGGAGCTGTTGTGCAGGAGCTGATCCTACAGAGCAGGATTTTCTTTAGTAGGGCTTTGGTGACTGTCCTGTCTGTCTTTTGGGTGTTCTGTCCTCAGATGTGACTCCAGGTAGTGCTCTGGCTCAGACCAAAGCTAACCATTGGCCATGTAGGGCAGGGTTTCCTAGGAGATGTCCTGCTATAGGCCAACCTCAGCTGCAGTCTGTGCCTTACCCAGAAATGAGCCACCAAGAAATCCCCAGATGGCTGCCGCCCACACTGAGCTTAGAAGCACCTTGAGATTCCAAGATGAAAACTGATGCAGGCTGCCACTATTGCAGAGTTTGGGGCTCCTCAGAAAAAGGTGCAGAACATTCAGAGACAAGATGCTGCTTGTTTGGAGCTTGTAAATCTTAGAAATTTTAGGAAAGTCCATAGGATGAGCTAAGACAGGCTGTTTATACTGAAAATTCACTGGAATCGACTTGGGTGGGTCCATACATTGGGAAGGGTAGGGTCTCAGGAAATTTCACCTGAGTAGGGCAAACCATGTTAGCCAGGTTGATGGAGACTTAGATATGGTGACTGCCTGGGTCTGCAAGCTGGGCAGGGAGATTCCATGGTGAACAATGCCCTTCGCCAGAACTTCTGTCTGGAATAAAGCTGCCCTTCCAGCCCTTGCACTGAAGCTAGATAATTCAGTTCCTCATATGTCCCTGGCACCTTTCATTCTGCTACCCTAGTGCTGGACCTCAGAGAGAGTGAATCCATCACTGAGTAAGTTCATGCACAGGACTTTTAAGAGGAAAGTCTGCAACTCCCTCAGCCTTCTGTTTCATTTGGCCCTAGTCTCCGCTGGTTTTCACAGCCTGAAGTTGTGGCAACTTCTCTTTCTGGCACTAGAAGTCCTAGCTCTGGAACCCCGTGTGAGGCTGGGACCTCTCAGTCTTCCAGGGGTACCTCTACAGCCAAGATATTTCTCCAGAATCTCAACTACCACATACTGGGGTGGGACCAGCCTGTTTTGCACCTCTGCCCCTCCTACCAATCTCGAGGTGGCCTCTTCTGTGTGTCCCCAGTTGTAGGATTTCTGTTCATCTAAACTTCAGACTTAATCCAGATTGGATGTTGGGAATAAAAGAGTTGTTGAAGATGACTCACAAGCTGCTTTGTAATTTAGTTTTAATTTTGTTGTGATTGTGAGAGGAAGTAAACACAGTATTTACATACTTTACCATCTTGACTGGAAGCCTCAAAAATATTTCTTTCCTCTAGAGAAAATTGTATAGTTTAACAGCTCCACTTTAACAACTATAAAGTAATCCGTTTATTTATGTATTTATGTTTATTTATTAAAGTAGTAGATAAACAAGTACTTTAAGATAAAGTACATTTGATATTTACCATATATCTTTTATTTACATTATTGTTAAATATGTAGCTTTAAAGAGACAAGTAAACATTAATTTGTTCATTAATCATTCATTTATTTATTTAACAGTCCATTTACCGAGACCTACTATATACTATACTAGGCACCAAGAATACAAAACTGAACAAGTCATACTTTAGATTCAGAATTCACAGAGCAGAAGTAAATATGTGTGTGTGTGTGTGTGTGTGTGTGTGTGTGTGTGTGTGTGTGTTAAGTAATAGAAATATATAAAGGGATACTTAATTCTTATGATAGGATTTCAGAGAAAGTTGGGAGTATGCCAGGGTTTGGGAAATTAATAGTTGTTTCTCAGAAAAAGAAGATAAAAAGAGAATTTGGGGAAGATAAAGCAGTTTGTGAAAGGAAGCTACCAGTTTCCTGTAGAGTACTGTAAATACTTGAATGTTTTTTGAAATGTACATTTTAAAAGGGAAGTGATGAAATATTAGGCTACAAGGTAAGGAACACATTTTTGAGAGTCTGTCTTATTGCAAGATAGGGTGGACTTTAGTAGGCAATAAGGTTCTGAATATTGGAATGAGATCTGCATGTCCCTGATACACTTGAGTGCTATATAAGTGAACTTAAGGATCATAGTCAAGGTCTGTCTATTAAAATAGGACAGTTGAAAAAATGCTTTGGCAGTGGCAATGGGGATGAATACAGAGAATTTAGCATGTATCTATGAGATATAGTTGGAGAGACTTAATTCAGATTGGATGTTGGGAATAAAAGAGTTGTTGAAGATGAGTCACAGGATTCTGTCTTATATCCGTTCTCTACTAACTGAAGTAGAAAAAAAGCAATAGAAAAATATGATTGCGGCAGTAGGAAGCAGGGGTAAGAGATGGTGTGGGGGAGTCATTGGTAAAGTTTTTACCTTGTCAAGTTTAAGGGATGAGTGTCTAGAAAGCAATTGGATCTTTATTTAAATCTGACATTCAGGCATAGGTATTCAGATAGATAATAGAAAAGCTCAACACAGGCAGAACTGATAATAGTGCATATTATTTATACAGTATTTGATTATGGCTCTGTCTCAGTGACCAAATCCAAAATAGTACAGGCAAAGACAGAAGACAATCCCTTGCAATTTCACAGATTAGCTATGTCTTTGGGGATCACCTCTATTTATTAAGTCGTATTGATCATATCTTCTTTTAAAAAATAAGTCTTCAAATATTTAATCACTAAAAATGAGGCTATTGCCAATGTACTTACTATTTCCTACTTTTTAAACTTTTATTTTGAAAAAAATTTAGGCTTTCTTAAGAGCTTCAAAAATACAGAGAATTTTTGTGTACTCTTTATTGCAATTCCCTCAATGATCTTAGATATGGTTATCATCTTGGATAACATTATCATCTTAGATAACAATAGTAAAATTATCAAAATAAGGAAATTGGTATTGCTATGACATTATTACCAAACTATAAACTTTCAAATTTCAGCAATTTTTATATTGTTTTGTTGTTTTGTTATACATTCCTAAGAAATTTTAACACATGTGTAGATTCATCTAACCATTACCATAGTTAGGATGCAGATTAGTTTCATCATCCCCCAGATGCTTTCCTACCAATTTAGAGTCACTCCTCCTCCACTTCATCCCCTAACAAACAGTGATCTTTTCTCCATCTCTATAGTTTTGTCTTTTTGAGATTGTCATGGGAATGGAATCATACAGTAGAGAACCTTTTCAGAAGGACTTTCTTCACACAACCAAACATCTCTGAGCCAAGTACCTGTGCTTGGACTGCAGCAGACAATTTCCTTTGCAGGCATAAACAAACACTTGATCCTTGCAACTGTACAGCCAATGCTTTGGAATCTACTAGAAGTTCTAGGCAAGGTTTCTGACTGCAAAGACATGTAGCTCTGGCTCTCAGTCTAAATGCAGGAGAATAGGCTTCCACAGAGAGACAGACTCCATGTTTTATTTTCAGGGCTACCTACAAAGTTCAATGATCGGATGTCTGCATTTCCATTTTGCTACATTTTAAAACTCTTAAAGCCAAGACTTGAATCCTTCTTATTTGGATTAGTCATCCAAAATATTGTATTAATTCATATTCTGCACAAAATAATCAAAATCATAGTGAACAGGTAGAAGCTTACAAAGTATGCCAAGCTGTTGGGGAAGAGCATTATCAATGGTGGTTCCTGAAATAAACAAGTGGAGGTGAGGCTATGTAGAAACTGTGATAACCCCTTTTTTCTCATTTTGCTCTCAAGTATTGGGCTCCACAAATGAAGGATGACATTAAGACTAGAAAAACTACCAGATAGAGAATGCTAAACATCTACAACTTTATAATCTGAGAAGTGAAGGACACAATCAATCTTTGCACTCAACAGCCCCAAGGGATGAAAAATCTACTTCAAAATTTATATTGCTAGCTTTACACTGAGGAGTAACAAAGTAATTATTATTACTTATCACCATCGCATACTTACTGTCAACAGAGTACCAAGGCTATAGTAGAACTCAATAAATATGAGCTAAATAACATGAAGGCTTCTTGATTCCTAACACAGGGGCAGGGGGCCCTACAGGCATGTGTTTCAGCTTCAGAACAATATCGAATTCAATTATAATGGCCTCCTTACCCATCTATTTCACTAGACTGAAAGCAACTTGAAAGAAACTTTAAAGCAAGAACTATGTTGTGTTCACTAATATATCCCACGTGTCACCCACAGTGACTGGCACATGACAGGCAGTTCATTAATATTTGTTGAATTGATTAATGCATTAAGAAAGAGTGCATGCTTTATCCACTGAGTCACTCTCTTCTGATTCTTCCCTGTATCTGACACTCTTTAAAAAAACTCATTAATATATTTATTTACTAATGTATGCTTAGTTTTATTCTCCCAGTTCTACTATTTATAAACTTTGTGATCCTTGGCAAGTGGCTAATGACTCCTAGCCTCATTTTGCTCATTTTGATGGGCTGACAAATTTTTTTCTGCTAACAAAATTTGGAAAGAGAACAAATTAGATAATGACATTGAAAAGAATATGTGTGTGTGTGTGTGTGTGTGTGTGTGTGTGTGTGTGTGTTTTGAGCTGTATATGATGACTTTATTTATATTTCATTTTAAGCAATTCATTTGTACTTTACTTTTCTGCTATTGATCCAAATGGTGTTTGGTTAAGATTAAAATACTATTTTTTCAACCATTTCCTAGAGCCCCTAACCATAATTAGATCACACTATGGCTCATAAACTGAAGATATACAAAAATCAATCTTCAAAGACATTTAAATTCTCATAATTATTCAAAGTTCTTGACTTCATCTGATATATCAGGTCCTGGAATATAAGAATAGGTCAACTTTTTAATTTAGGAAGGAGGTAGTTGGTTCTCTCAGAGAATTCATTTACTTTGTAAGAGATAATTTCACAGTTTCAGTATTTGTAGTCCTTCAGCATAATTGACAAAAATATAAAAAATGAAATAATTGGAATCTACTAAATATAACTAAGTTGCAAAATAATTACATGAGTAATGGGAGATAAAAATATGAATATTTATTGTGGAGTATGTACTAAGCACTTAGCCATCTATAGTGACAGAAAATAGGCAAAGAGACAAAAGCATAACCACCCAGAACACTTAAATATCAAGGTCCAATGCAGGGCCATTCATGTGCTGTCCAGAGAAGCGATATCAATTCTATAAGAATTCATCAGAAAAATGTTTATATTCCAGATTTTCTGCAATCTGGTAATATACTTTAACTGTGAAGAAAATTATTTCAAAGGACAAAATTATGAAATTAGTTTGGGATCAGATTGACTGTGAGCCTGAGCAGTCTAGACTCCATGCTATGTGCCATGTAGAGTCACTAAAGATACTAGTTTGTGAAGGACATGATGAAAACAATATTTCACTAAGATTAATCTGTCAATAAAGTTCTTAGTTAATACAAACTAGAGCCAGTGGATCTGTCACAAGTGATCCATCCATGCCACTAGTATAATAGCAAGATCAGTTCTTGATCTAGATTGAGGGCAATCAAAAGCAGAGACGAATATATGGCTTATAAGGAAGCATTTGCTGCTAGATCTGAGAGTGCAGTGGAATGCTTTGAACTTATGAAAAAGTGGGTTATATGCTTTTCTATTTATGATGCTTCAAAGTGTGTTGGAAGCTATTTTTTAAAGTATATATTTGTATGTGCTTCTATCAAAAATAAATTTTATATTTTATTTCTATTCTCATGAATTCTTCAAGTCCTTAAATAAATCCTTACTTATATCAATGTCACAAGTGTGTATGCAGAAATCATTTGACACTGTTTGAGGCTATGCGAATGCTGCCTATGAAAAAATTAGGTTCACACTTTGGGTTCAGACGCTGAGTTGTGCTTAAACCTAGCCATCTATAGTGATTAAACATGTCAGTTATTCCATCTGAATACCTATTTCAAAATTAACCACGTAGAAGTAATGCCATAATTTAACAGGGTTGTTAGAAAACCTATTGGTAGACTCAGATCACACTTTTGTAGAATCTCACTTTTATATATCTCACTTTTGTAGAATCTTTTTATTTTATAGCACCTCATAATAAAGTAAGAGTTGATAAATGGTGATATAAAAAAAGGAGAGTATTGCTTTTGTTGGTGATGTTGTTACAAATCCAAACATATATTGCAATCTGTCTTGAGACTCTTATTCTTAATAAAACATATAAAATTTAGTTATTTATAGTATAATATATGTACTACCAGTGAACATAGACGTGTTCATTTAGAAAGGTAATAGTTCTCTTGTAATGATTAATAGGGAAAACACATATCTCTCTTGCCCTTGAATGTCTGGACTACAACTCCATTTAACACATTTCCCATTTAGATAAAAAAAAATGCAACTCGCTGTTGGCGTTAATTTAATTTTACATAAACACGCTCTTTAAGGCTAAAGCAAATCTGACTGGTTTTTAATGTGAAAATAAAATATAAAAATTGTTCTTGGACTTATTTCTAAACAGAACTTGTCTCTAATCCTAATGTTATATAAATGTATATGTAAATTGAACTCATTAAATGAATCTTCGGCTAACAACTGTTCAAGAACAATGTTAACATCGTACATAGAAACGCTATGTTTTACAGAATTTGACATTTTCAGTGATTGAGAATTACTATATTTTGTAAATGGAAATATCACTACTAAAAACAGAATGCTATAAATGCTATTAATAGACTAGAGAGATGCAAAAATAATAATAAAAGTGATATACTTCGTGGCAGACCTTGGGGGTAAGGTTAGTACTGCAATCCGCAAATTATATCGGGGTAAATGCTTCACCACCAAGCACTGCTGGTGAGAATTCTCAGGGCAAACAGGAAATGGGTTAAAACAACATGACCATTCAGGATTACAAAATAATTATTCTTTCTGATGGCTTTAACATAGAAAAAATAGCAGTAAAAGTTATTTTCAAACTTGAGGTATGGATATTAGGTTAATTCTAATAGTATCAATGACAGAAACAAACAAGCCAATGGTATAATCAAGAAATGTAAGGGTATTTCAGTAGATATCAGCAAAGATATAAGAAATTTTAGTTAAAGGCAAACTACCAAAACCAGAGATTCTGAAGTGTGAGAAATTATAAGGCAATAAAAGCTCACCTTGCATTTTGATGAGGTCTATATTACATGGGCTTATATGTGGTATTGCAATTTATAGGGTACTTACTTGGTATAGCACTAGAGGCCCCACATCCTGGCAAAACTCTCATTTCTTAGTATGTGTTCTTAAATGACACAAACATGAGTCTATTTCCTCCTCCACTTCTTCCTTCATTTTCTTCCCCTTGTGGAATTCACCTGCACATGAGCACCCTTATGATAATTATTGATACCTCTGACTTAAAATGGTTATTGATGGTTAAAAGCCTTCCAAGTAACATATACAAGAAGCATTTTTTTCACATAGTCTTTCACATACATAGCATTTCCCAAGAATCATGAGCCTCCTTAACACATCTCTAAATCTTTAAACTAAAATTCGCATCATTATATTGAATCTGATACTTAACAGCAGATTGTATTAGCCTTGAAAGGTGAGGTGGGAGGTAATGTTCATTTGCTTAAAATTTAGTTTATTTAATGATAGAAACTTTGTTGTAAAATTTCACATTTTAAAATCTATGTTGTTGGAAGCATCTTCTGATGCACTATAAGTACTAAAATATATGCAATCTGGTAGGCTGTCAGGAAACCAAGAAACGAACACCAAAAAAAAAAAAAAAAAATGCTGTGTCAGGAGCACAGCTGTTTGTTGAAGGCATCATATTTTTTAGTCTTTCTCATAGGCCAATATGCTTTTATGCATTGATTTATATTTTAATAATGACAGACTCCACTGACATGAACATTTTAGTTCCTCAGAAATTAGATAAAATCACAATTTAGACCCAGGATAAAAGGTGGAGGGAATTAGCATTTTGCAGCATTAACTAGCTTCCTTGCCCTTGCTTATTTCTGATCAAATGAAGGATGCTCAGTGCAGCAGCTAACAGGGCTATGAGTATCCTTCGATTGTACAATATGACACTGATGTTTCTAAAGCATGTAAATTCAATAGCTTTGTCTTGATTTTAAAAGTATAGTTTTAAAAACAGTAGATCACTAGGGTAAACAATGAACAAAGGAAGCTATTGGATTTAAAACATAACATTGAAAGGATTCCTATTGAAAGGATGCCCAAGCTTTGAAAACACTCCTAGAGAATTTACAATTATGAATGCTTTCTCTCTGTTTGGTACTCTAATTCCCTTCCTGGCATTTCACTGTCTTGCATCTTCATTTTTATTCAAGGTTGCCAGAAGAAACTGGTAACTTTAGCAGACAGGCATTTCATTTTTAAATAATTGTTTGTATTGTTTTCCAGAGCACACAACTTCAATCTTACTCAACCATCTCTTCCCTGGACCCATCCCTACCCCCATAGCTACTGCTCTATTCTGTTCAACCTGTGCATTTTCTCCACCATTGTCTCCTGGCACTATGTTTCTCGCGTTCCCGTTCCACATGGCTGCTTGGTTTGCAGAAGATGCCTTCTTACAGATATGTTCCCTCCCTTGACAAACAATTACTCCTGTTTCCCCCAGCAGGAGGCCATTAGGACATCATCACGGGTTCTGCTAAGTCATCTCACAATCACAGTTTTGTGCAATCACCTCTCATCTGAGACTCTCTAGGCATATGCCATGCAGGGAAACTAGCAGTCACAAGCAGTAGCAGCTCCAGGCATATTATTTGTTATTTTGGTCCAGAAGTGTACCAGATAATGGCTAATACACTAATGTCTGAGGGTCTCATTGGATGCTTTGACTGGCATCATTTGCAGCAAACTTGCAAAAGACTGAATGGGTTATCATGTGCTAGTTGAGGGGAAAAAAGGCATTTTTACATTTCCATAACAATTATGCACACTGGTTTAGAAGAGACATGACAATACTGATTTTACAAAGTTATTCTATTTGTGCAGACTTGCACTGTTCTGAGCTTTGAAAGAGTAAATTACTAGATATTAGTTATTTTTACAGAAAATAAAATGTTTATTTCTATTTTCATCTTATGGACCCAGCTTATGTGAATACATAGTGAAAAGCTATCTAATATAGTATTCCTTTAAATTAATGAAATACACATGCAACTGAAAACTTGTAATTCTTTTTCTTTAGGTTTCTCTGATAGCTCTACCTATTAAATCCTCTTGTATTAGTAGGTAACATCTCATAGGGATTTTGGTAAGTCTAAATTAGTATTTAATATATGAAGTAAGTAGATTTTGGCATGATGCCACATTAACACTCATATTATTTTTTATTGATTCTCAGGTCTATTTTACTGGTGCATTGGGGTGCAATGTGTCTTTGTGTAAAATTAAACAATGTGCTAACAAGCTAAGATATCCACAAGGTCCAGAAGGCAAATGAGAAAGGGGACACCATTCTCCTCATTTGAAATTTCAATAGTTTATTTGTTTCTGTTACTGGTTTGCACAAGTTTCTTAACCTCA
Source organism: Eidolon dupreanum (assembly GCA_028627145.1). Taxonomy (NCBI): domain Eukaryota; kingdom Metazoa; phylum Chordata; class Mammalia; order Chiroptera; family Pteropodidae; genus Eidolon; species Eidolon dupreanum. The sequence goes on from CM053507.1 coordinate 65,639,766, forward strand.
TGTCCTCAAAGCTCCAAAATAAAATGTCATCAATTCAGGTTCACTGAAGTGAAATATAGTCAAGATTAGTGTGAATATCTAAATTACAAAATTTTTGGAAAAAACTGTTTTATTTTTGTCCTGGACACATAGACAATTGAACTAAGCACTGAACACAGTGTCCTAGTCTGGCACAATATAGACACTCGATAAATATTTATTTAATTGAACTGAATTAAATCCAAGAGTTGTATAGAAGCTCTACGTTAATGAGCAGGTGAAAATTGTAATTGAAAAAACAGTTTTAGCCACAATAACCTAAGGCTCTTCTTAAATTTTAACTAGCTGCTTGCACTTGGAAAAATGCTCCCAAAGTACTTGAATTTAGTGTGTTCCTTTAAGTAGCCAGAGAAACATTTCTGTTCAATGTGGCTTGAGTCATTCATTTGTTCAGTTAAGCTACTCTTCCTTGCCTTACTTTTTTCCTTCTACTGTGATAAAAAAAAGGGAAACCATAGACCTAGTTTTTCTTTCCCCCAGGATTTTTGTAAATTCTAAATTAGGCTAAAAGAATTTAGACTATTGATTTTCTATTTTATTCCCATCCTTTGTTGCCTCTACTTGAAAGATTTATAGAAATAAAGAAAAACAGAATTCCAGTTGAATTAGCCAAATGGTATCAGTGATATAAAAATGTGAGAGATCTAGTCCTATCTTGTTGTATTTCATTTCAATTGTCAAATAATCTAACTTCTAAATACAGTGTCTTTGAAAGACAGATGAGAGAGAGAGTGGGGGGGGAGGGAGAGAGAATGCACATTGTTTTGTTCATGTACTTAGAGAGAATAAAGTCTGAAAACTCACTTTACTCATGAGTGCGAATTCTGACCTGTTCCTTATGTCTCAAATAGTTTATTGTAAATTATTCAATGTAATAAATATTTGTTGAGGTCCTACTATGTTCAAGATATTCTGTTAGCTGCCATAGATGGATACAAAATGGAGAAAGTTAGGGTATCTGATTTCATAGGGCCCCAAAATAAAGAGATGAAATAATTATAGCACTCAAATAACTACATAAAATAAAGCATTCTGCAAATTATTGTATAGGAGTTAAAAGTCAGATGGACCTGAATTTAGTCCCAGTATAAAATCTATATGACACTGATCATGCCACTTAACTCCTCAGACCGCAATTTTCATACCTGAAGTACACTCAATAGTAATGACTTTCAAATCAGCAGATTTACCTAGATGATGTAGGTAAAGACATTTATGTCTGAGGTTACATGCTGAGTTGTCATCATTAATCCCTAGCATATCATTGACCTAGATTACCAACCTGTGTGGTACACTGAAAACAAAGTGAAGACAGTGTCAGTAGAGAGAACTAGCAGAATTTAAGAGAAAGTCAAGTCAAGCTGAACTCCCTACTGCACAGTACAAGTCAAAGGGAAAGTTTATTCTCAATCTGAGTAACACATTAGTGGCCCAAAGAGATTCACATCAGAGAAAGTAGAAAGGGAGTATGGGTTGGGAAGAATAAAGAAGAGATAACGGGGTATTACAAATGTTGAATCAGAGAAAAATAGAGGAAATTAGAATGCCTTTTAGACCTGTACCCCTTGGGAATTGGGAGCTGATAATAACAATGTAAGGTGGGGAAACACATGTATTCATCCTGGACTCAGCTTTGGTCAGCAGTATTTGAATTTGAGATGCTACAGGCAAAGGAAAGGAAAATTAGTCATCTCCATAGCAGCTGTCTAGAATTGTGTTTGAAGCCAAATGTGAAATCTATATCCACTACTAGGCTTTGATTTAGAAGAAGTACACTGCAGCCTACAGTTTGGGAGTATAGTATATTCTACACAGTTGGTATAAGACCAGTGATAAAGAGAAAGCAGAACATCTGAGTAAAAATTCATGGGGAAACCAAATATTCGAGTTTGAGAGATAATTTTAAAAAGACATACAGAGGGAAAAATGGTACGAACACTAAATATTAGGCTGAGGAGTTATGTTTAATGAAAAGTAAAAGAGAAGTTCTTGGATATTACTGAGAGACATAGAAAATTAATCAGAGCCCTACTTTTTAGAAATAGACCTGAAGAAAGAAAAAATAAAAAATTAGAGGCGTAGCAATCGTTAGAAAACTTAAATATGAAGTGCTGCTCTAAGTCAGTAATGAAAAGACAGACATATGGAGGCACAACAAATAGGAGTTTATAGTTAGTTAGTTACTGGCCTTATAATCTTGAAAAATTATATAATATTTCTGTGCTTCATTTATGTTCCTCTATAAAATTGGTATATTAATAATATGCACACAACAGTATTGTTGAAAGGATTAAAAAGGCAAATACATGTAAAATATTTTGAAAAGTATCTGATATAAAGTAAATACTACATATCTCAGAGATATTTTGGGGACTTTGAGCTTCTCTCTTGAGAAATTGGTGGATGTGATGATGCCATATTCTGAGAAAAAAAAATACAGAAGAGAATATTTGGGGGTAGAGAAGAGGTTAAGTCAGAAATTAAAGTTGTTCAGTTTCCATGCTTAGTCACACTAGGTCTTGTGTTAGTAACGCTGTCCATTATGTAGTCTGTGAGGGAAAGCTGGTGGCAAAGAGCCAGGCAGAATAAAGTAGAACCATCCTAGGGTGTGGTGGTATGGTTAGACTTGGAAGCTGGAAGGGTCACTTCACTCTCACAAAGAATGTAGTTATAGAGATTTTCTAAGGTTAAGGACTGGGAAATTGAAGGAATTACTTTGAATGATTTTGGTAATGAGAGAAGTTTAGTTTCTTTAGAAGCATGAAAGATCTGGGACAGTGGCTGGCAACCTAAAGAGGATAAGACAATTGGAAATAATAGCTATAGGGATTGAAATAGTCACTTAGGGGCAAATAAAATAAATGCAAAGTCACTAACTTGTGGAATCTTTTCACAAAATGTCTTTTCAGACTTCATTTTCAATATAGGTAATAAGTTCTAAAATTTAGATATTTTATGTCAACCATGAAACATTAAGCTTTTCCCAGGTAAATGTTAGCCATGCCACTTAGCCGAGTATTGAAAATAATTTGAAGGTTGTTGAAAGGTATGTGAGGTGCCTTATGGGAGCTAAAAGGTACATGCATGTGTGTCTCTGTGCATGTGTGTGTGTGTGTTTTGTGTTGTGTTAGAGGCAGTGGTATGATGGCATAAAGTAACACTATTCTTAGAGTTTAACTTTAAATTATTTCAAGTTTTACTGGGAAATGTCTAGAAATTTCTTAAAAGTTATGCTAAATAAATTATCAAACAAATCATAAATTAATTAATTGCCTCTTACAAATTATAAAATAGTTAATTGACTTTTACAGTGATCTATTGACTATCTTGAGGACCCAGTCTCTTCCAGAACTATCTTTTCCTTATAATATAGGAAAAAAAAAAACAAGGAAGAGTGAGACATTTTGGCTTTCCCTCTGTATATTGATGAAGGCCCAAAAAGGAAATGTGAGATCAATTCCATGTCATTGTGGTTATCAGCATATGGAATAACTGGATTTTAGTCTGATTCATATTCCAGGATGACTTTCAGTATGTTGCAGAGTTTTGAGGGGCTTCCATCTACTCTACATGCATAATTGCTCAGCAACTGGTGGGTTTGTTCAGTTCAATATGAGCAGTCTTAAGGCAAAGAGGCCTCCCACAGGCACCAGATTATTTTCTCAATTTCAGCCAATTTCAGTGATGTCAGGAGTGGTCCTGGACTTATGACTGGCAATGTGCCCAGCAGTCTGCCAGATCTACCAGTAGATCCTTCAGTGGATTTCTGAATGGTTTATTTTAAGAAGTTGAGTTTAGGGAGTTCACCTGAGCTTTAATTTGGACATGAATTTAAATTCATGGAAGTTGATACTGTCCTATGAGAGGGTAGAGTGCTAGCTAGTTTTAAAAATAATCCTTTTCAACTTTCTATGGCATCTCCAACAAAACTATCCTACGGAAGGAGAAAGCAAAGTTTATTAGAAGTTACTTTGGCTTAAAATTCTGTAATATAATCCCTCTTTTAGCACTACTACATGGATACTTATGGTTAGGTGTATAAAAACTCAGTGGAATAATAGCACTGACCCACTGAAATAATAATAGTAATCACTTATTGAGTACTACCTATGTGCCTGATTATCTTCTAAACCTCACAGTAATCCTGAGTATTAGATGGAATTATTCTCATTTTACAGTTGAGAAAACTGGGTCTGTAAAATATAAATTCTCAGTAATCACATATCTAACAAGTGATAAATTTAACATTTAAATCCATTTCTGTGTCATTTTAATGTATTTGTTTCCCTCTCAATAGGAAAAAATGGAAAAAAAATTACGTGGATCCAGGTTTTCATACTAAAGCCAATTAATACTTTATGGAAGATTGTTTTTTCCTCTTCATAATATTTGGTGAGTGTAAGACCTCTGGTGGGGAAACCTGAAAATTTTAAAGCTATGGTAACATCAACATACACAAAAGCCTAACGATTAGTAGATTTCTTTCCAATTATATCATTGTGATATTCTTCAAAAATTAGAAGCACAAGAAATTCAGTTGAAAAGAAGTTATGTTAGTTTTAGACTAAGGTAAAATATTTTTACACATTTTATCTACCCAATTGCCTTTACTTAAATTCAAGAGTCAGGGTTTCTGTCATTTTTGAACTCACCATCATGCCTAGTAAATAAGAGGGTTTTGGTAAATTTTAGAGTACTGATTCCCTAACTCCATTTCTTTCAATATTCACACTGGTAGACCACTTACTATGGACTTGCACCTGTCTCAGCTGTGGAATCAACCTAATTCTTTGCCAGATGGCATCTGCATAGTTTAGGTTAATTTGATGATTTTATAGCCATTTGTACCTTTTCCTCTGGCTTTCTAGCTGATACCTTGGTGTGGCCATGTACTTGATTCCAGAAACAAGACAGTGGCCATGATGATTTTGTACATATCCCTTTCTTGTTCTTGACCTGGACTTCACTGCCTTGTTGGTCGTGTTTCTCCCTAACCAGCTTTTCAGATACCACAGGTATCTGACATTTGTAATGCTCACATCCTGCCTACCTAAATCTCCATAAATTTTCTACCACACACTTTCGTAATTACGAACCCTGTCTAAAGACTTACTGTCGGCTCTACTCTGAGAGCACGTCCTACTCTGGTGAATTTTTCTTCATCTCTGACTCTTGATCTAAGATAAACCATATGACCTGAACTTTAATTTTGACATGAATTCTAAGTTAAAGATGACCTCTCATTTTAGGGGGTTGTTTATTAGAATATTGAATTATGTTTTTCTTTTGGAAAAGTTAAAGGCAGCTAATTGTTCTTAAATTCTTAATAGCCAAGTGGTAGAGAAAGATGTGACTACACTCCCATCCACCACTTCTTAAAAAGAGGAAACTAAGAAAGGGACAGCCACAGCTTTTTCAGATTTCTAATATATATATACACACACATCAACATAAGAGTCTCCATTAACAGGCTCTTAGAGTACCTCTGTGTGCTTATTATAGGTTAGCCCAATGAGACCATCAAATTATGCAAATTAAGAACAGAAGGGAATCCCTCAATATTCAACTCAAAATCCATGAAAAAGCTCTTCAAAAACCAATGACAAATATTTCTTGATCATTTTTAAACAATACTCTATTGAGTGGGAGGGTATACAGACCTATTCTTCACTGTTAAGAGATTTACCAACTTAAAGATTTAGTGTTTTATAGAATATACTGACATTCTATCTTTTAGTGTCATGTCAAAAGGCAGAATGAGAATAGCAGGGAATTATTCCCTTTTGAAAACTGGTCATAGAGGAAAGGGTTACCTTAATTTCCACACCAAGACTTTATGCCTGACATCTAATGGTCATGCTAGGAATTGCAGCGCAGGGTATCCAACAATGATTGTTGGTAAAGGACACACTAAAGATTTGAGGTAGCTAAAGTAAATATGCATTCCCACTGGCTTCCTCTCAGTCCTGAACATACCACATATATTCTTCATTATGCTACATTTGTTATTCTAAATAATCATTAAATTTTAGAGTTAGAGAGCTCTCACACATTAAATAACTTTTATTTAATTATTCTCTAATCAGTATGAGGAAATGAAGAAAAGCAAAACGTTAAAATTTTTGACTATTTTTATTGGCCCCACCCCAGCCCTGTCCGCCCACCCCCCCAAATTTCTAATTTTAATGAATATTTCATGTAAAACAAACCTATCGAAAGCATGACTCCTTACCTGTTTACTTTGACAATGGTTTATTACTTTTCCTTCTTGAAAAAATGGATACTTATTCACTAATTTATCTCACAGGTAGATGTATTTAACTGTAAAACAGTGAAAGTAATATTAACGTAACTCATAAGCTTGCTTTGAGAATTTAGAATTTAAATCATGTAAATAATTTTGTACAGTGCCTGAAACATAATAAATACTCAAGTGGTATTTGCTATTAGTATTTTTAATTTTGGGTTTTATGATAATTAGTATTATACAGTTTTTAATCCATGCACATTAGTAACCCTATTACTTGTGAGAAACATTTTTTTCTCCAAATATTAAGGTCTACCCATTTAGTGAATTTAAATATTATATGTAATATTCAATGATCATAGATATTTAAAGTTGAAGGTATAGCCCCAAACACTAGTCCAGTCCTCTCATTCGCATATAAGGAAACTTGAGATATTATGTAACTTTGCAAAGTTACACAAATAATTAAGGATGTGACTAGAATCTGCGTTTTCACATGAAGCTCAATGCACTTACCAACTCTTTCATTTAAATCTTCAAACTAATGCAGACAAATGCATTTTCTATCACATACTGAAATTTAAGATATGTGGCTATAGATTTGTATCATACAGGTATAATGAAGAAGTTAGAAACATTTCTACACTTTGAAAAATTATTAATAATTTTGAAAGTAATACAAAATCAATTCTTATTCACTGTCAGAAAATTAGTAATAGAGGTAAACAAAAGGTTAAAATAAAAAAGCAACCATAACCCACTGCTCGTAAATACTTATATATATATGCATTCACTATGTTTTTATTTTTTTCTATTTTTAAATGTTTGTATTGAGAAAGGTAATATTTAGAATCAAATATATGCAAATACGGTTGTTGGTACAGCAACAACCTCTCACTTATCTGCTGCAGGTCTGTAAATGACCATCACATTTCAGTAACAAAGACAGTGAGTCATACATGAGACCTCAGATAACAGAACAAAGGACATTTGTGGAAGTTACAGGGAGTTACAGAGAGTTTCAGGAAGATTTTTCAAACCCACAACTGTTAAGCAGATGCACATATGTTTCAACTAAAAGGCAGGTTTAAACTGTACACACTGTTCTGTAATTTGAATCGTTTATGTTATGAATGTTTCCACATTGATATTTATCTACAGTATCATTTTTATTGGTAGCTTTATTTCTATTATATGCTTACACCAAAATTAGCTCAAGTAATTCCTCTTTGAGATCAAATTAATGATCAACAAGGAAACTTAAGCTATTGGTTAATAGCAGGGGGAAAAGGAGAATAAAAGAAAATATTTGTAGAGCTATCAAAAGCCCTGTGTTCTCCCTTATTCTTTAGACTTGAGTCTTTATGTGCAAAATGATGGTATTAAGTAATTGAAAGCAGGCATACTTAGATGAGGATGTGGTGACCAGGTCCTGATGAGAGAAATGAAGTGTTTGCTTGAGGGAATATCAACTTGGAAACATGGATTCTATTAATGGCAGAAATTAACTCACATTACAAAGTCCAAAGATCTGAAGGTGTAATACCAAAGAGAGAGTAAGCCTCCCCCTGTCCTTCCCTCATCCCCAGCTACATGAGATAGGCTCATACATCGCTGAGTATGTATGGGCCTGAGTATGTATGGTTCAAAGTTCATATATACATCTATAAATGTAATACTGGATTATAATTATATGTATTATAAATATGCATACATATCTCTTTACATGATTACTTTCTGAAAACCCAAAAGAGGACTGACCAGCAAAGGAATGTATTAACAGGTATGATGGGGAGGGGCCAATACTCACTGAACATGACTTACTCTCGAAGAATGACTGATTCAAAGTCTGATACAAAAAATTCTACATAAATTTGGAACTCTAAGTATAAATGGTCCACTGAATTTCCATATTGTAAGAGAAAAACAGAATAATATAATATTATATGTGAATATGACATCAGGGCAGAACTATATCCTTTCCTGTCTTTTTCTGAACCTAATTTTTTCATTTCCATCTATCATAACTTCATTGTTGAGCAAAATTACCTGTATGAAGGGATATGGAAGTTTCCCAGCTCATGCTGTTGCTTCCTTTCTTGCACGCTTTTCTATAGCTGTGTGACCCTTTTGAATCCAACTTAAAAAATATATATTATGTATATTTTCCTTATAAAATGTGTTTTTATCACTCAATAGTACATTCCTCACTTTTTCTGCAATACTAATAGCAAATTATTGAGAACACTAGGAATGTTCCTTGGATCCTGCTGGGTATATCCACAGGCGCTGCCTTTGATCCACATATCTGTCTTGTGTTCAGCCTGTCACAGTGCAAGCGAACAGGGGAAACCAAGTGCCAAAGGCCTTTTTTGGGGGACAAGCACATTGTGAATGTCCTGCCAACCATGCCAGCCTTGTGGAATTAGAGTGTGAGTGGACTGTCAGGTCTGCACCTAGCATGCTGACAGGTAGAAAGCACTGGAGAAAATTTGGCAATTTGTGTCTTCCGGAAAGCAAGAACATGAAATGCCTTATTCTCCTCCTTTGGGGGAGCACTTCCTATTTCTAAAAGACAAAGGTGGAAATAATAATAGTCACAAATAGAAAACTATAGTTTATCCACCTCTGTTATTTTCCTATGTGCTTCAAATTCAAATTTATTTTCTTCGATCTAAGAATACAATTCCATGGCCACTTCATAGGAAAACTACAATAAAATCACAGGTGAAGAGGAGCTGTACTGGTTAATAAATGGTATTTACTTTAAAAAAAAAAATCTCTTTTGTCCTCCATTGCTTCCTGTATCAGGTAGAAAAAGGCAGACTGCTCTGTTAGTGCAGCATTATTGAAACAGTATTCACACCCCATTCCAGTAGATGGTTCACACATTTTAATTCATGTTAAAAAAAAAAAAAAGAAACTTCATTAAATTGAATGATTTATTAGCTTGTGTTAGATGTTGAGAAAAGTAGTCTGAAAAACCTATATATTCTGTGTAAGACCAAGCCAGCTGTCTCAGAGGAAAGACTTTTGATTTTGTGTAAATTTTATAAACTACTGAATTGCTAACAGACTCTTTGTTGGATGTTCTCATACCCTTTATAGACTCTACATCATTTGAAAAAGAAAAAGTGGTATTCTAAACTAAGAAAAAGCACTGTATATTTTGTTAGACAAGTCATCATAGTCAACAATGATAAAGAAAAAGTGGTATTCTAAACTAAGAAAAAGCACTGTATATTTTGTTAAACAAGCTATCATAGTCAACAATGATATTTTTCTTTGATGTCTAACAGATTCGGCTATATTTCTATAACTATTAGCCTATAAAGGTATTTTGTAACATAGTCCACCTCTAATTTGACTTTTTCTGAAACCGACTGTCAGTTATATTTATCTCCATGCTTCCAAACTGTCTAAAAATTCACTTCTTTCTGTGATTGCTTTTCATAGCATAACCTTAATTCAGGATTTTCATACTCCTTGTTTATGGTGATACTAAATGCAGGAAAATGCACTAGTTGAAATAAATCTCAGAGTAAAAAACCAACTGGTCTATAATTTAAGATTATTTAACTGCTCATTGGCAAACAATTAGGTAGCATAATTGTTTACTGAACCTCAATCTGCAGATTTTGAAATACTCTTCTTTTGAAATCATCTTTTGAAATACTATACTATATGGTGGACGAGAATAGAGAAAAGAGAGAAAAAAAGCACCAGACAACAGTCATTCTGCAGCTCTTAAGTTGCATGTCTAAGTTAAAATGCCTTTGGAAACATTGAGAGAAATCTGACTAACAGAATTGTCTAAGATGTTTCATATCTCTGTATAGGCACACACAGCCACACATGTATGTGCATGCACATACACATACATAGTTCTTGCAATGAACTCATCAGGGAGTTCTTTCCTAATATAAGCCCAAGCTTGCAAAAAAGTCAGTTGTTTTTTCTTTTTCCTGACACTATTACATCAAAATAGTATCCAGGCATTAGACAGTATTTATTAGCTTGTAAGGCCAGAGATAATGATCCCATTCAATCAGAGCACATGAATAATTCAAGAGTACCAACTTTTCATAATGTCGGCTCCACTTTTAAAACCAGTAAAAGAACCTTTTGCATCATTTATTTATTTTTCATGACAATGAGTAAAAGACAAAAGGGGTTTTGTTGTTGTTGTTGTTGTTGTGTGTGTGTGTGTGTGTGTGTGTGTGTGTGTGTGTAGCGTGTGTTTTCCAGGGAAGAGAGCCTCTTGGCTCTTTCATTTTATACTGATCAAAAACAATGCCAAAATAACATGTATACGTATGTAAATATGAAAAATGATACTACAAAAGAAATATAAAACTGTCTCTCTAGATTATTCTATATGAATTTGGTGACGGTGTTTTAATTACTGTGAATGGTTTAATATTATTTTACACACTACTGCTAGAAACTAATTGTGGTTTCTGCAAGACCATTGAAGTGATAATTTCAGGAGTCATTTTTGCAATGTGCAATCTGAAAACTACATTTGAAAGAGGATAGAATATTTTAAGCACCAAGAGAAGTTGAAATAATTTAATCTTAAATGTTTCTCATTTTCTAACATAAAGAATGAAAGTCAGTTGACGAGGGCACCATTTTCCCCTCTAAATCAGCTTGTCTCATATATTTGAGATTTACACTGTCCAATATGGAAGCCATTAGCCACATTGAGCACTTGAAATGTGGCTAGTGCAACCAAGAACCTGAATTTTAAATCTTATTTATTTTAAATTAATTTAAACATAAATAGCCACATTTGACTAGTGGCTCCCTGTTGGACATCAGAGCTCTTAAGTCTTCAAGGAGAATGATTATTGGATCATAAATATCAACAAGTACATACTTATTAAGGTATTTTAATCCTTTTTTTAAACTTACCATTTATCTTAAAATTCTCACTTTATTACAGATTATCCAATATTTGTGAATCTATTATGTACTTTTATTTTGCTGATTCATTTGGTAAAATTGGAGTGAAATAGTGTTCCAATTCTACTTTTGGTAAGATGTACTATACTGATGTGTGATACAATCATTAGAATGAATCAAGAAGAAACAATAGACAAATTAAACAAGAGAAAGCTGTTATACACATCTCAACGGCTCAACAATAATCAAAAATTAAAGAAGTACAAATTAATAGTTGATAGATGGTCATGGGAATGGGGAGCAAGGAAAAAGGCAAGCAGTCAGCATTAATGTGATGGTTAGGTGTAGAGCCAGAGAAGAGAAAGAGCAATCAGGGGGATCATTTCATAAACTATATAAATGTCTAATCAATTTACTGTATACTTGAAACTAATAATAAATAAATAAACACATAAATAAAAATGTATTATCAATTTAAAAGACTTTAAAAAGCAACTTTATTGAGGATATATTTCTTGAAAAACTATAAACTTCAGTAAGCTAATTAGCATTTTAAAAAATATAACATGACAATATTTTAGGGATTGTAGAAGTGATGGTTGACACTCTTTTATTTATTATACTCTTGTAGTGGGTTTTTGCTCATTCTCATGCAGAATATTCTGAAGAAGAAGAGAAATTATTAAAGTAAATATTAAAGGATAGGAGTCAGTGAAATCTATTAATATGCATCCCAGGTTTATTTGAAATTTGTAAACAACTACGATGTGCATTGTCTCAATCAGCTGTCCACAGAAAGAAGGTCATTATTAACTCTCCAGATACAGATGCATTTGTTAACTTCCAGATATAGTCCAAGTGAATGCTTGTGCATTCATATTAGCCATTAATTAAGAGCCACTTGGGAGAACTTTAAGCTCTTAAACTGGATTAGTGAAAGTGATCAAAGGACCAATTGAGTTTTGTAAATTGAGTTGTACAAGATAGGGAGTGAACTTTGAAAAGGACTTCCTAAATCAGACATCACTAATTTCTTCATCACAGCCTTAAAATAAGGGCTGTCATTAATTGGATTTGAGAAGAATCATCAAATGAATGTTGACACTCTCTCCATAGTAGCTGAAATGTGATGTGTTGTACCAATAATTAGTGTCAAAATTCTAGAAGTAAAACCCAGTGGCACTTCATGATTAGAAGTTAAGTTTGAGATAAAAGGTTTCTTTCCCTATAATGCAATTCTCAAGAGGCATTAACAAATATTTTCATAAACTTACATTAGTAGATTTCTTAGTTGCATAATCAGAGAGTTGTTAAACACAAGCACAATGTTTATGCATATTTTCTACTATTATTGTTTTTTTGTTATTGTTGTTAAGACATACCATTTTTTGAGCTTCGATTTCAATTTGAGTTTTAATATTTTAATCCTCACAAAACCTTGCAGGATATATATTCTTATTTTGAAAATGACTGAAAAGTGTTCAAAGAGATTAGTAAATTTCTTTATTGTCTCATGGACAGCAGGTAACAAAATCAAAAGGTCCATCAATTTCTCTACAATTATATGGGCAGCAGATGCTAGAACTGAAAGTGAATCTAGAATCTTCTAGATCCAAATTCCTTGTTTATCTTCCACACCATGTCATCTCTCTAATATTGCATATACAATACACAATATTTAAGTCTGTTTGCCAAAGCACATTTATTTACAAAAATGAAAGTATGTGATCTAGGTCACCTGTTTGGGGAGAACTTTTGTCTAGGCTTAGGTTTTTTTCTGTCTTATCTATGGAATTGGATTAGTGACTATCACTCTTCATTTCCAAGAAGCACAGAATTCTCCAGATTAGGTCCAAAGAAAGTCATATTTTGTCGATATTTGCCTTCTGGGCATTCTGTGGTATGCATTTTCTGATTCAAGACCAATGGTTCTGATTTAGCTCAGAGACCCCTTTGAAAATTGAATGTATATTGACTGTTATCACAGAAAAAAAATGTATTTATAATTTTATAGGGTTCAAGGACCACATGAGGTGCAGGTTTGTCTAAAGTATGACTTTCAGCTTTCTGCCAAGAAAGATGATATTATTTGTTTTTTATAGGAAAAAAGAATAGTCTATATATTAGCTTCCTAGGGTTGCCACAACAAATTACAAAAAGGTTAATGGCTTTAAACAACAGAAATTTATTCTCTCATTGTTTGAGAAACCAGAAGTCTGAAATCAAAGTTATCAGCAGGGTTGTGGATCTCTCCAAAGGTTTCAGAAATAATCCTTCCTAGCCTCTTCCAGTTTCCTGTGGCTCCAGGTGTTTCTTGTGGCTGCATCACTCCAATCTCTACCTTTATCCTCACATGGCCTTTTTGTCTATGTGACTGTCTTTTCTTCTATCTTTTATGACACTTGTCATTGAATTTAGGGCCTGCACAAGTAAGCCAGGATAACCTCATCTCAAAATATTTTATTTAATTACATTTACAGAGATATTTTTTCCCATATAAAGTCACATTCACAGTTTCCAGGAGTTAAGATGTGAACGTATTTTGGGGAGGCCACCATTCAACTACAGTCAATAAGGTTTTTTCTTTTTTCTGGAACATCACTGCCCCACATAACTGGTCCAGAAAAGGCCTCAAAATATTACTACCTACAATGTAATTAACTTAAAACCATTGATAAAAACAAAATCAGGAAGGCAAACTATGGACCTAAATAGGAGGCAGTACATATAGTGGTTAAGGGTACAGATGAACACTACACTGATTGCCTGGGTTATGATCTCACTCACATGCATTGTGACTGAGGAAGACCTGTGAACTTCTGCAATATTCACTTATCTGTATAACAAGATGAGTATCACCCTGATAATGTGTTTGTAAAAATTAAATGAAAAAATCTGTGTCAAGAATTAAACATAATGCCTGGAATGGAGTAAGCACTAAGTAGCTCTGGCCATTAGTATATGCTTCCCTGCAGCACCCTTTAATGTCATTTAGGCATAGTTATCTATTTGTCTATTTATACATCTATCTATCTACCTATGCATCCATCCATCTGTCATCTATTTATTCATCTGCTTGCTTGTTTTACTAGAAATGATTATAAAAAAGAATGAATCAAACTCCCAGAAATATGGAGGCTTTCTTTCTCAGATGTCATCATCATAGGCAATAATAAGAAGAGTGAGCATTCTTTTTACTTATAGAGACCCTAAAATATTTATCCTTCATTTATCATTTATTGAGCCTTATTATATCATGGCTTGTGATAGAAACAAGAGAACAAAAGATGATTAGGACAATTTCAGCTGTCAAACAATTTACATTCTATTCAGAGTGACATATAAGATATACAATAATTATAATTGACTATAATTGGGGTTTTAAAGATCAGGAAACATGAGAACTGAAGGGAATGCAAGTAACATGCACTTTAGAAGGACAGGGGAGAGGTAGGTCAAAAGACCCTCAAAAGGAAGTATATTATAGTGAGAAGAGAATAGGTTCAGAGGTCATGGAGAAGTTAGAGAAATGAATCCTATCTTTGATTCTAATGAGCTATTTCTTAAACTCTCAGTAAAATGAGGCTAATATCTATACTATTGGATTGTTTGAGAATTAACTAAATAATGCACTTAGAATAATACCTAGCACCTAGTAAAGGATATATAAATATTACCCATTTAGTTGTTCTTATTATTATAATCACTATTAGTCAATTTCTAGTGCACAGAAGTTCAAAGAGGTATGTTTCCTTTTTCCCCTAAATGGCAATTTCCAATTCAAAGTCATCTTATCAAAGAGGTCATCCGTACTGGTACCAGCTCTCCCTGTCCCATTTTCTATACTCTATGATAATATTACATATGTGTTCAAATGTTTGTTTTTTTCCTTTCCACTACACTGTATCATTCTTAAAAACTAGAAAAATGTCTTATTAATGTATGTTTCCCTAGCATGTATATAATAAAATGTCTAGCAGTTAGAAAACTATAAAGATTTCAGGTAGATACTCTCCAGAGCCCATATCACCCAGTCCCACTCCCCCCGCCGCCCCCCCCCAAAAAATATTGAATAAGCTATGAAGCTGTCTTAAAACCATCCAAAAGAAATTCCATTCAGGTAGCATTAGAGTAGAAGTTTAGGACAAGATCCATTTAGTGTAATTGTGTTAATTTTCTACTGCTATATAACAAATTACCACAAATGCAGTGATTTAAAGTAATATGTATTTGTTATATGTCACAGTTGGAGTATGGTTAAGCTGTGTTTCCTTCTTCAGGGTTCCATGAGATTGGAATGAAAGTGCATGCTGGGTCTAAATCTCATTAGAACAACTGGGAGAGGATTTGCTTCCAAGCTTTTTCAGACTGCTGGCAGAATTCATTTCCTTGCCACTTTAGGATTCCTGGCAGCTTGCTTCTTCAGAGCCAGCAGGGAAGATGGTGCCTTTAGAGCATGTTTGTTAGCAAGATGGAGTTTTATATAATGTAAGGTAAACACAGAAGTAGTATCCCATGACCTTGTCCATATAACATAACATAATAATGGTGGTGATATCCCTTGATCTTCTCCATGTTCTTTTGGTTAAAAGCATGTCTTGCCCACAACCATGAAGAGGAATTGTGCAGTAGGTGAACACCAGGAAGTAGAGAACATTGGGGCCACCTTAAAACCTATGTTCCACAGTAATGTTAAGGGTGCCCAAGAGTTCTAGACTTCAGACTTGCAACAACACATTCTTAATGTTTAATTCAATGGAGCTTTTATTGAAGACTCAGGATTAGATAAAACAATAGTGTATAACAATGCTACTTGCATTGGGAAGAAAAAAAAATAGAATGTGAAAAAGAATTCAAAAAAACTTGTGATATAATTTTCTATAATAAAAATCATGTAACTCTGAGGTATGTTACTCTGTGAACTCTAAAATACCTATTAGTTGGTATAGTATGGTAGAGCCATCATTAGGAAGATAATTCATCATACTAGAAGAGTTGTACTATGCATTATAAATTACTATAATAATACACTGCACCTGTCAGTTATTAATTTTAGTGCTGTCTTATTTATCATAACAAAAAATCATTTTGTATTTGAAGAGAGACAAATAGAAGTTCATTTTCTTGGTGTTCTGATATATGGTGAACATAAGATGCTCAAGAATAATAATAAGAATGCTTAGATTATCACATTGCCTGGATAATTCATCCAGACCAACTGCCTGACTAAAGGATCTCTTCCTTTATCACTGCTCCTTGTAGGCCTCCTTTAAACCTGTGGATTAATGGAAGAAGGTCATCCTTCTGCCTTCAGGAGGACTTTACTAATAGTTGTATTTTCCTCATGGAACCTCTGAATCAGAGCTCAATTCAAATGACTTCAGGAGTCAGGAAAATGGAGTTACAGAATGAAGAAGTTGTGCTGTCAAATAATACTGTTAAGCAAATGTCATAGCCCCACAGACAAACATTAATCATGCTCAATAAATTATTTCTATAAGGAGCATAGACCTAATGATGTCCAACAAGCCATGAAGAGAAAAGTACCTATGACTTCTGTAGTTTAATTATCGATGAAGAGGTTAATTTTGATAATCATTTAAGTTCCAATATTTCTTATATATTTTATATTTTGTGAATAAAATATTACTATATGCTAAGTCTTCAGTTCTTTATTCAATGATCATTTCCTAACAGATATTTTAAAATATGCAATGTAATTTTGTATATGAGTACTTGAAAAATGAAACCTACAGCTAATTATTGGTCCCATCCTGACAATTCAGGCTTTTTTTTTTTTTTAGAAGAAAACTTTAAGTGGGATGACTTTTGGAAGCTGTTTATATTATGTTGACTATATGGAGTGGTAAAAACTTTCTGTCGTATTCTCTGCTGTTCATCTAACAGTAAACATGTACTGTATACATAGCACTGTTGTAGACACTGGAGATACAACAATGTATAAGATAAATCCCTACCTTTATCAAGCTTATTGTTAAAATATTAATGAGGAGACAAAAAACAAATAGATATATAGCATAATGTTAGATACTGAGGGATGCTATGTTAAAAAAAAATAAGGTGTCTTAGTCAGTTATGGCAACTATGATAAACTACCATGATTGGGTGGCTTATAAATAGAAATCTATTTCTCACAATTCTAGAGGCTGGAAGTCCATGATTAGGGTCCAACACAGTCTTGTTCTGGTGAGGGCCTCTTCTGGGTTGCAGACTGTCAAATTCTCCTTGTATCTTCAAATGGAGGAAAGAAAGCAAAGTAGTTCTCCTGCCTTTTCTTATAAGAGTACTAATCCCATTCATGAGCACTCTACTTTCATGACCTAATTACCTTTCAAAGGCCCCAGTTCCAAATATAATCACATTGGGGATTCAATTTGTTAAAGTAATTAAACAAAGCAGCCATTAGATAGAGGCGGCTCTAATGTATTGATAGCCTATGTAAGTAAACCAAAACTGAAGCCAAAGTCGATGCACTCAAATTTGAGAAAATAAAACTTAAAAGCAACAATCACAAATAGCCAATTAGGTTTTCCCAAATAAGGCAACTGCTTAAGTTATAGCCAATCAAATAGTTTCCTTGCTTTGCTTCTGAGTCTCTGTATAAAGAAATCTCTCTTCCTGGTCCTGTGAGTGTAGCACTCCTAACCACTTTTGGTTTGGCACTGCCTGATTCTAGCTGATGGATGCTCAAATAAACTTGAAAATTTTAATGTGCTTCAGTTTATCTTTTAACAGTTTTTAACATATGAATTTTTAGAGGATTCAAACATTTAGTCCATAACATAATCATGAAGTAAGTTTAGAGTTATGTCAGTGGTTCTCAGCTGGCAGCAATTTTGTTCCCCAGGTGATATTTATTTTATCAATTTATTCTATTGATCTATAGACATTTTTGGTTGTCACAACTGGAAAGATGTTATTGATACCTAGTAGGTAAAGTCCAATGATGCTGTCAAATATCCTACGACACACAGGAATCCCTGTCCTCACCAAAAATAATTATGTGGCCCAAAATGTGCAAAAGTTGAGAAGCTCTAATTTAGAGGTAGAGTACAAGGACAATTGGTCAGTGCCACAAATAACATGAGGGAATGGGACATTCATATTACTTGGAGAAGAGCATTCAGGCAGAGAGGACAGCAAAAGCAAAAGCTCTAAGCTAGGGTGTAACTGGTATGATGGGTGAAAGGATTCATATTTCAAGACATTTTAAATGATATCTCTCATGTCTTTTCTACTACTTACAAGGCTCAAGGCAATAATGCAAGCAAAAACTTACTACCATACATTATAATAATTAAAAATTATAAATTAAACCAACAAATTATTATATAAAATATACTCTGATTCTCACCTTAAATTTCATAATGGAAACATTTTAAATATATTTCGAAGCCTTTGACTGAAATTTAGCAAAATATGAACAAAATTCCATTATAAGCATGTTAGAATGGTTTGTTGATGGGCCTGTGGCATTTAGATAAGAAATAAAATAGATGTAAATGATTTACATATTGTTTTCTATTTTTCATAATTTTTTACCATTAATTCAACAAAATCATCAGTCATGTTCTTATAGTAAATACTTTTACATAACTCAATCACACAATTTTCTTGAATATGGATTTTAGATAGCTTTCAGTTCAGAAAAATTTTATTATGCTGAGGAGATAAAAACTGAAATGTTTAATAAAATTGTTAAAGCTAACCTTAGATTTGAAAATAAACCATAAATTTTACATTTATATTCAAAATTGTAATGGAGTTTCATATGATAAATTATCATTGTTACAGAAATATTATAAAAGTTTCACTTTACTATATGATGTTGCCACGTATATAATGATTTTAAGCATTTAGTAAAGCAGTATTTAGACCCATATAGTATTTCTTAAATTCTTTTACTTATAGATCTTTTATTGATGGATACAATAAAAAATAACAATATATTGCTTCAATTTTCTTCTTTTGTTTTCAACTGACATTATTCTTTGATCTATAATGGCTTCTATGGAAATTAATGTTGGTATTATTTTAAATGGATCTCCTTTATAGTTATGTGAAACTTTCATCTATTCCTTGTATTCTAGTCGAATATTACTTTTGTTGCACATGTTTACAACTTATTTTCTTTGCCAACTTTTAGGCACTTAAACACTAAATTTCTTTTAAAAAAATGTGTTACCGTTGGGCACACAAATACAGAGAACAGATTCCCACATGGAAAATGAATAGAAGCAATTTCTTGATACTCTGAACTTCTAAACAAAAAAGGAGAAAACTTAGATTTAGATAATTAAGCTCCTCCTTATCAATGAAATGTGCCTCAATGTTCTTACCTTCCTCTTTACCTGCCTAATATCTGCTTACTTACTTCTTTTCTTAGACTTTCTTTCTTGATGCTCAAGATCAGATTAGCTATGTCTCTGTTAATACACTCCCAGTTTCCAATCACAATACTTTCTCCAACTGTAATGTGAGAAAAATATCTATGGACAGAGATTATTTCTTTGCTTCACTGTTGCATTGCTAATACCTAGCATGTAATTTTTTCCATTTAACTTTTTTTCAGATACACCTTTGATTATCTTACATACTTTTCTTTAAATAGAACTTACAATCCTATACTATAGGTGATGAATCTTAAAGGGAGTTAAGAATGATATGGCCTATAATGAAAAAAGTGGAAAAGACTTGATTGATCAGGGTTCTCCAGAGAAACAGAACAAATAGCATGGACAGATAGTTGAAAGATGATAGATAGATAGATAGATAGATAGATAGATAGATAGATAGATAGATAGTAGATAGATAATGGATAACTAGATATAGAGATGTTGAGGTAAAGAGAGAGATTTTAATGAATTTGCTCTTGTAATTTTTGAGGGAGCAAGTCTACAGTTTGCAGGGTAGGTGGGCAGGCTGGAGATGCAGTGAAGAATCGATGTTGCAGTTCAAATTTGAAGGCTGTTTGTTGGCAAAATGCTTCTTCTTCGAAGAAGGTCAGTCTTTTTTTATTTAGACCTTCAACTGATTGTGAGGCTCACTCACATTATGATGAGTAATCTGTTTACTTAAAGTCTACTGATTTAGATGTAACTTATTTAAAAAAAATACTTTCACAGAAACATCTAGAATGATATTTGAACAAATATCTGAATACTGTGGTCTAGCCAAGCTGACACATAAAATTAACCATCACAGTCCATATAATACATCTCTTCTCTTTCTCTATACTTAACAGACATAAATAGTTTAAAAGGGAAAAGCTGTAATGCCAATTCTGACTTAGATCTCTTCCACCAGAGCAAGGACTATTTAGGAATTAATAGTAAAAAGGATCAATAGTTTTTGCCATTAAATTTAAAATGAACTATGTCCTCAACTTGTATCACTATAGGTATTCATTCAAGTTGTTCTAAAACAGTTTCCATCAGTTTCTTCATTGTCAAAAATAACTATAAATTCCCACAGATGTGATAAGTAGCATGTACATTGTAGAATACAGTTATTGCTATTGCTTGATTACTTCTGTAATAAATGCAGAGAATCTGATATTGGATATCAGAAATGAAACCCTAGTGGCTAGAAGTTGGTTCTAAATTCAAAGTATAAAATCTGATTGGATTCTAAATTTGATAAAATGATTGTTTCTTGTTCTCAGTGATGAAGTAGACTAGAAGAATCATAAACTACATACATACAACATTTTCTTTTATATTTATAAGTACACAATGCTTTGTATCCATGTTTGAATTCTTACACAAAGCACAACCAAGAATGCCTGTAAAAATATTTGTCTACATGGGAAAGGAGATTCCCATGTTTGGCCATGTAGAAAGACAGTTGGCTATCTGGAAGGAGTCTACGTCTGTGTGTCATAGATGAAAATGATATGGTCTTCCCTGACGATAATAAACAGTACCCAAAAAACTTGTCAAGGTGCTGGCCATAAGGTAGACTAGGTGCTCACAACGCCACGCAAGAAAGATGCTATGCAGTGGAGTCTGTTCTCTCCTTGAAGCATACAAGCTTCATTATACATAATGGAAATGGCGTGAGTATTTTCAGAAAGCACTGTGTAAACTGCAAAGGAAAAAGAAAACACAGGCATGAGATTTTAAAAAAAGAAAAAAAAGAAGAAAGAAAAGAAACCAAAAACAGTTTGCTTCTGTATTCCTATGGTGATAATAAAAACTGTAGACCCTGAAAATAAAAGCATGCACTTTTAAAAGAAGCTAAATGTGGTTACAAGTCCTCCCACCTATGTGTAAGCTCAGATTCAGAGCATATTTGGCAACTGGTGCTTTAGCTATTCGTTTGCTTCAATAAAACAGTAGGTATATTGGATGAGGGTGTTGACTTTATTTTTATATTTTTAGTTATTTATTTGAAAGATTTGAAAATATTATAATTATAAATTCTGGAATTAATGTAACTGTATAAATAAACTGTTTTTTCCATGTGTAGAGACCAGAAAATACAGGCTATGGAAAGCATTTATGTATCAAACTATCCTTTAAATAAAACAATAATCATAGATAGCATCAGAGTATATTCAAGATTATAATTTTAGGCAATAGTTGATAAGAATATAAAATAATTCTTATTAAAACAGGTAACACCACAAACTCAAATAAGGATGGTGTTTCATTGATGTACATAAAATTTTGAGAATCTATAAATATTTTGAATTCTTGCCACATAGCAAAGTACGCATTCCTAGCATGGATCAAAATCTTGCAAAGAAATCCTGGCAAAACAATAAAACAAAAACAAAACAAAAAACCCCAGAAAATCTTGAGTCAGTCCTATAAAAGGCAATAAATAAACTGCAAATAGAAATTGCTTTATTTCCAAGTCAATTCATTTTGGCAAACTGCATGGTAATGTAAAGTCTTTTATGTGGTGCTAAAATAATACTTTTCAGTGTGTCATGAATAGACCCGTTACTAATGATTAACATTTACTACATGATAGTTAATAATCATAATAGGGTAGATATAGTTCCTGCAATATAATTTAATCAAATGACATAAGAATTTTCTAGGTTTTGTTTTTTTGGTTTTTTTTCTTAACTGACCGACATCCAATTATCCCTGTGTGTGCTTTCTGTGTACAAAGGGAAGATTGCCACCATGACCCCCCTGGGGCTGTAAGAATTATAAGATCACAGTCACATCTTAGATTTGTCTGGGCAATTAATAATTCTGGAACTTATCTTGTCTTACTGGATGGGTCTTCCAACATTTTAATAACAAAGTTGATAAGAATAACTGTGATGATGGCATTTATAAAGAGTCTATTCTGTACTCTACAGAAGTCATTGTTTCTCCCCACAATAATCCTGCTACATGCTCCCAGCAAAATGCCTATTACAGATGAGGAAACTGGGCTCAGAAAAACTAAAAAACTTTCTAAGATTGCACAATGAGAAAATGTCTAAATGACAAAGCCCAAGTATCTATGACTCTGTAGTTTATATTTTTCTCCATTTATATTTTTCTCCATGCTGTCTATCTTTATGTAGATAAATGCTAGTCTTGCAATCAAGAATTAAGTGAGTGTATATTAGAGGTGCTCAAACAAAAATTTACTATGACACAGCAAATAATTTTTATGTAAAGAGGAAAAATATTTCTTGTATATTTTGTGATATAATTTTTTAATTTTAATATTGTCTAAATAAAGCCATTATAATAAATCACTTTATTGCTTCACTATATTTCAAAATAAAAATAATGATTAATAATTTTATTGCAGATGAAACTCATTTAAAATGAGCATGACATTAAATATAGATGTATTGTGCATGTATATTGATACAGAATGTTTCATCATCATTTCAAATTCTGGAATTGGAGAATATGTATTAAATTAGGACATCGAAGAACATCAAAGCACTTGCTCATCTCAGCCATCATCTAAATCCATCACTAAAATAACAATACACCAGTACTGCCAAAGTTTGGGGGCATCCATTTTCTAACCAAATACTGCATATTTTAAAGTTGCTTACAAGTGCGTAAATACAAGTAGTTTTTGCTAACAGAATGGGTGCTATATGTTTAAAATTTTTTTCCCAACATTTTTGAAATAGAAAAGAAAACTTCCTTCTGTCTGACTCAAACTGGGTTTCCAGATGTCCAGGGTCAAAAGTTGGAAATAAAAATATCAAATTTTGGCCTACTTTAACCAGACAGCGTGCCCAAATGTGTGAGAGCTTTCTCAGTGGGTGTCCTTTTGTAGTTTAATTTTTTCTCCTGACTTTCCTAGTAAGATGTCCATATACACTCTTCTGAATTATGCCATTCTAATTCCACCTTGTAAGTGGTCTAGGTCTCTTATTTCTTCTTCCGTAATTGACTGCATTATGAACATTTAAAATGCTTGTTATCAGCACATAAATTTGCAAAGTTGTTAATTCTCTTCTTCCTTAGTTTGATGTGCCATGTTCTACTTGGTAATATTTGATACTCTCTATATTTGATAACTAACTCCCAATATAAAATGAGAGATAAAGGGTGAACGAATAAAAAATAGAAACATCACAAACTTGATTCTTTTTTGCTCTGTTGAATGGTTGACCTTTGACAATTACTCGAAATTTAAGAGTAATTTTTTTTTTGCTGGTTATATCTAGTTAGAAAATATTCTGGAAATTGAAATTTTATCAGAAAATATATTAAAGGATTCCTCTCAAAGGCTTAATTAGTATGTTAACTTAAAATATCATATTATAAAAAATAAACCTAGAGTAAATCCATGACTTTTGTTCTTTTTAATTCTTCATTAATTGTACTAAATAGTTTATGATGATACAGTTAGTAGCTACAAATACATAATGAGGACCTATTAGAGAAGTGCCTAGCACAGAGCTGAAACAAAAATAAAATTGGTACTTCACTTCTATTAAGATTAAGTTAAATTATTATATGTGCTCTCTCTCTTTTTTTTTTTGATAGCTTGTTTTGATACATCAAGACTTATGTGGATTTTAAAACTATAAGACATCTCATGAAAGAGTTTGTAAAGCTGTGTGTCTAATTAATGCCTCCAAGCTCCATGGTGAGAAAGCCACAGAGAACAATGAAAGAAGTCAGGAAAGAAGAGGAATGAGAAAAGAGAAAAGTTATGAGGGTAAAAAAATAAAAGTACTAAAATTAATCTATGATCCATTATCAACATGGGAGAACAATATAGGAAACATTCTGTTAACAACTGTAAGAACAGCCAGTGCACTTAGATTCTGCTCTATAAACCTCAAGACTTTCATTCCAACTGATACAAATATGTGCATATTCAGGAGAGTTTCCTGCATGTTTCCTTTTTAATGGCCATCAGTGAGTCATAGAACAGACTCCTTACAAGTCTGTACATATCTTTCAAATTTGTATTTAACCAGGGATGACTGCTGTTTGCTCTCTTAAGAGTTTATTGGGCCCCTTTAATATTGTATCTGAGAAAAATTAGATTGTTAAATTGTATTTCTCATAGAATATGTAAATAAATAGGAAAGTGTGCTAATATTTTATTAACAACTTTTAAGTTCTATATATGAACCTAATGTGGGATTCATTTTTTTAAAAAATGTTTGAACCTAAGCTTGGTTGCTTTGGGTAATATATATCAAACCAATTAAATAAAAAGCAACACGCTGGTTGTAAAATCATTCCACTTTAAGTACTATTGAATGCAAAGATTAAGGGTGCAGTTTATGTGGCCATTCAAATTTTGACTGTCCCAATTTAGCTAATAACTTTACTTGTCTATGTTATTGTTTCCTTATCTATAAATACCTCATAGGTTTATCGCGAGGAATAAAAGAGATGGCATATATAGAGCACTTACAGCAGGGTTTAACACATGACCACTACTATGAATTAGAATATAAACTCCATGGCATCAGAGATTTTTTGTCTTATTTGTTCACTGATGTATTCTAAACATCTAGGAACTTGACTACATATAATAGAACCTCGAAAAGTATTTTGGAGTAAATAAATGAATCTCCCAATTTAAAGAATTTTTTTGGTGTTAATCAGTTATACTTTTATGATAAAATATAACTATCTATTAAATTACATTCATAAATATCAGTAGATGCAGAAAAATAATTTTTTTCAAATGCACAAAGATATGTAGAGAAAATATGAATTAGATTCACTTATTATTAAAAAGTGCTCATAGATTCTAGTTTTGAAATTTTAAGTTTAGTATGTTTCCAAGAGATACACCAAAGGGTAAAAAAATCACACTTTTTTGGAGGACACTTGATCCTGTTTAAAACACCCACAGAGACATTTTGTCCACATATTTAATATAAATCCTCTTTTTCTGCGGAATTGAAACCCTGACCTAAGAACGTAACCCATCGTGCCATTACCAACTATGCTACTGAAGCAGGAAGAATTATTATTGGCAATACAGCCACTATAGTTATTGGACCAATGAAACATGATAGTATTTTTTATCTGTTGATTCTATAAACCCAAAGTAGAAATAAATCCCATGGGCTATATGAACTCAGAGATGTTTTCTAAGTGTGGATCTTTACAACAGTACCAAATTTTAAGGATGTTTTGGTATGGACCAAATGTTTCTGTGGATGTTTTGGGAGCAAGTGATTTTTTAATAATAATAAAAAATAGAAATCACATAGAAGAAATAGAATCCCAGAATATATTAATAACAATCAAATAATTCATTTAGTATCATAATCAATATTTTATGGAGATGGTTTATCAGATTATCATAAAAAATATATAATCTCTCTCCAAATTATTTCTAATATAAAGTATAAAAGAAGGTAAACAAAATACAAGGAAATCACTTGTTCAATGCCCTAAAGATAAATATTTTTTTCTTTTTCACTCTAATGTTCAGTGCTTCAAAACTTTGGGGAAACAATGAGAGCCAGAATATACTAAAAAACTGATCCTTTAATTCCTCAACCCCCTTTTTTCAGAATGGAGAAACTTGCTCTTTCCATAGAATTTTCTTGAAAAAGGAAGGTGTCTGGCTCTGTAGCATTAGAAACCTGATACCAAAGGTCATTTCTTTACCGTGAGTTCCTAATCTGAATCTTATACTTCTTCCTCATACTTGATAGAGAAAATAGATGCCACCAGAATTAATTCTCTATGACCTCTCAATCTTCAACTTCCAGTAGTACACATGGAAATATCCCAAAAGATATTCTCTATCTCTTCTTTCCTCTAA
The DNA here is from genome assembly GCA_028627145.1 of Eidolon dupreanum. NCBI lineage: Eukaryota > Metazoa > Chordata > Mammalia > Chiroptera > Pteropodidae > Eidolon > Eidolon dupreanum. The sequence continues at coordinate 65,666,203 of CM053507.1, forward strand.
GGCTGACCCATGTCCAGGTTCACTGTATTACACTGTCCATTATGTTTTCTAATGATCTTTAATCTTCTAAGACTTTTCCTCACCCTGCACCATTGATTAAAAATAAAGCCAACATAAAACACCTATATTAATTTTCTAATGGTGCATAACAAATTACTGTAAAATCAGAGGCTTAACATAAACTCAAATTCACTATCTTACAGTAACTGTGAGTCATGAGTCCTGCATGGCATGGCTGGGTTCTGAGCCCAGGGTATCACGTGACTGAAATCAAGCTGTTGACCGGGACTGCTGTTTTATCTTAAGTTCAGGATTCCCTTCCAAGCTTATTATTATTGTAAAACTTAGGTACCTGTTTTCTTGCTGCCCAGCTGATGACCCAAGGCTGTTCTTAGAGGCTTCCTCCAGTTCCTTGCCATTGACCCCCACCCCCACACGCATTCCAGACAGTTTGCAAAAATGAATGTTTGGTTTCTTCCAGGCCATTTGGAGCTCATCTCTCTGACTTCTTCACAAGTCAGGAGCTAAGGTAACTCTGCTTTCCAAAGGTTTACCTGATTAGGTCAGACTCACCCAGGATAATCCAGAGAAGATTACAAAAGGGCAAGGCTCACTGGGAGCCATCTTAGAATTCTGCCTCCCACAAAACCAAATCAAAGCAAAACAAAACAAAACAAAAATTATTTCTTTTACCTCCCTTTCTTATTTTTCTTTCTTATTAAACATAAGATAATACTTATATTTACTGCTTTCTCTATTTTATAACACTCATTCCAAAATAGACTTTTCAAAATAGGTTTTAAAACCTATTCTAATCTGTATATCTTATTTCTTACTATCCACCTACATTCAGAATATCTTTAAAAACATCATGTCTAAGTATAAACTTATCTCTTTCCTTCCTTTCACTTCTCTTATTTTCCTAATAGCCCAATCACCTATCTTTTTTTCCAAAATAGAAACCTGAAATGATACTTGACTATCTACTGCCTTGTGTTCCACATCCAGGTAGTCATTATGTCCTGTCAATCTCACTTGGAAATGTTAAATCTGATCTCTTTTCAAGCAGTCTAGCCTTTATTTTAGTTCAGTTCCTCTTTAGCATGTGGGCACCCTACCTTCTGCTCATGTAGCCATTTGCAGTCGCTTCTTTCCACCCTCTAAACTACAATTCCTCACTATCTCCAAGATGAAAATGTCCAAGGAATGGTTTGAGGACCCTTTTAAAATTCAAAATCCACAATACTAACACTATCACTTTTATTATTAATAAAGGATAAGCAGTCATAATATTTAATTTCTTGAAATCTGATTAGATTCATCTTTAAAATCACACCATTGTAAATCTTTCAGGTCTTTTGGTGTGCTTATTTGTCCAATTTCTCTACCTTTCAAAATGTCAACAAGTAAATAAACATACTTATTATTACAACTTCTTAACCCAGCCCTACTCCCAATTCACCTCCTCATCCAAATATGTAATTTGAGAAAAAATTTTAATTTTAATTATTTTTTGGTATTTAAGTTAAATCCTTACCATGGTACCATCCCCCCTTGATGCTTGTCAAAACTTCTGTCCATCTACTCTTAGATCATATTTTGTTTCAAAATTTTCTTTTGCATTATCTTGTCCAATTTAGTTGTGTTGTTCCTCTATTGCTGCTCTGTGGTCATCCTCCCTCAACCCCAATTTCTCTCCTTGATCTTCTAGCAATCATCATCTTGCTAACCATAATTAAATTTTTTTCTGTGAGAGGTAATGATTAATCTTCAGGGAACCAAGTGTCTTCCAAGAGGTAGGACTGTGGCTCACTGGGTAAATTTTCTGGGACAAGTAAAAGACATTAAAGGATATTATATATGCTGGATCTCAATCCCAATAAATATCTCTCCGACTCTATTCAGTGTTTTTCAAGACTTAACCCTCATTAACGCTGAGACTTATGGAAATTTGTATTTTAAAATCATATAATGTTTAGAGTTTTGGAATTTTAAAGTTATTAAAAAGTTAACTCGACTTTGTTTGTGACAGCTGCAGTCCTCCTTGCATAGTAGAAATATTTTCTAGATAAGAAAACTCTGGTATGACAAAGTACTAAACATTGCTAGATTATGTTTTAAAAGCCCTCAGGTTTAAAATGGGTTTGTATTTTATAAATTTTTTTCAAAGTTCTGCAGTGATTTACATATATTTTTCTAGTAATTTAGATATCATTGAGCTGGATACTTTATGCTAAAAAATTTTAATTATCTTTAAGAAAAAATAATAGTTTGATATACTAGAAAAGCTTTTTTCACTTACTTTCCATGCATATTAAATCTAAAAAATTAATCCTGACCATTTGCTAAAATCTCTAAATAGAATTTTTTTGTCTTTGCTTCCAAAATAAAAGTGGAAAATGATATGAAATACTTTAAAAGTATTTGGTGTTTCAAAGTGTTTCTAACATGACACAATTTGAACATCAAATAATGATTTATTCACTATAATAAGTTGTGTGGATTTGAATGATGGCTCCAAGGACCTTTGCCAGTCCATGTTTTCCCTTAAATCGTGGATGGTCTTTTCTCAATTTGAGAGCTTGAATATATATTTTTTCCTTTTTTGTAGCTTTTAGACACTTCAGTTTTAACATTGTATTTCTTAAGAGGCGACAAAGATTTTCTTTAAAAATTGTCAGTGTATAGGCATTGATATGTGATATGTAAAATAATTGTTTTTTAAAGTTGAGATAATAGCCATAGTTTTACTGAAAATCAACACCAGTTTGCAATATCTAAAATAATTTTCTAAATAAAAAGTTTAATAGAAAAGAAAAAACAATTTGTGAGAACACATGCTCTTTCAAATAATAAAATAAATATTTTACTATATATTATACTGTGGCTTAAGTTAATTTCTTAGGTTATTAGATTTAAATGATGATAATTATCTTCTAAAATATCATTAAAATTATTTATCAAGCCTTTATTTATGCAGGGTATTTACTGAAATTAAGAAAAGTTAGAATAATAATCCCTGAACAATCAGAAATAATGATTCAACAAAAATTTCTCAGGCTGATATAAATAATCACTAAAATGTATTGAATACATACAACATGGCAGGCGCTGTTCATATATATATAATATATATATATATTATATATATATATATATATATATATACACACAATATCATTTTTCAGATAAGAAAAATGAGGCACAGAGGGCTGTGCCTTGTCCAAATCTATTGTTTAAAGTCGTATAGATGGTAAGTGAAACAAGATTGAAACTCAGAGTTCATGATTTTATCTATTATGGTATATAGCTTTCAAAGAATCAAATTTACTTAATTTAATGATGTTGATATTTTTAAGTATTAGCTTTAAAGAGATCACTCAATATTGATGTATATGGAGAAATAGAAACTGGCAGTAGAAAACCAATAGAGAGAGGAAGGGATAATATGTTTTTTACTTGTTAAGGCTGCATGAGAGTCTGGGAAAAAACTATATTAGTATTTCAGAACTAAAACTTCTAAGACCTACTAATAAACACATTTGAATTTGATAATGATGCTTTGCCACCTATTTTAAATATACTCTTTGCATTTAATCTATGCCATTTTATTATATTTCCTTCATCTGATCTTTCTAAAATGAACCATCATTTAAATCTTTTAAGATGATTTTTTAAAATTTGTTATTTTTTCCATTATTCTGTGAATAATAACAATATCAAAGCCTTGCAGAACCTTAATGAAATAAAAATAAAACTGAGTTGCTAGCTAGACAAAGGGCCTTTATAAATCTGTCACTATCATGCAAAGAAGACGAGAAAGAAATTTTTCCAAGAACAAGAATTGCTCTCTTTCCTATAACATGACTCAGACTCTGAGCTATAAATAGAGACACAGAGAATGAGAGAGATAATAGTAACTGACAATATTGCTGGCTATGAATACAGAACTAAATAGCCAATTGACTCATGACTAATAGGGTTTTGAAACTCTTTTGAAAAGACCGCTACAGGTTTTAGTCAAATTTATTACTCAATTTGTCACAGCCACTAAAATATTTCTGTCCCTGCATATGTACATATATGCTGTTATTTATTTTATGGCTATAGAATGCCTGTTTCCATTTTAGTCGACCACAAATAACCTTTGGAGATAGGAGAAACAGAAATAAGTAAGGAAAGATATATGATAGATGATAGATAATCTTTGGACACCAAAATTACTCTTTTTGGCTGGTAACAGATAACACAGCAATATTTTATTGGTTCTCTCTATGGTGAAATTACCCACTTACTTTCTCTCTTAATTGCCCTTTACTGAAATCCCATATACTTTTCTAGGACAAAAAATAATTAGATTTATCAAGCATATTTTTATATATTCTTAAATAAATAATTCAAAAACAATAAAAAATCTTAAAGGTTTGTACTCATATTACAATGGTTCTGAAATATTTTCTACAATATACATCTCTAAATATAAACTAGATCTAAGGAACAATTAAATATTGTTTTTTAACATATATAATAGTATAATCAACTGTTTATTAGCTTTAGTAATAGCAGCTTGGAGAACGTAGATAATTATAACTAAAGTGTCTCAGCAAATCTCATATTTCCAGTCTTCTGACTAACTCACAGTCTACTTTTTGAACTTAGTACCAATAGTGAGTTGATTGTTGTATCATTTCTGCTTTTTTTTTTCTAATGAGAAATATTAAGAGGCAATGAAATGTTCAAATTTTTTATGAACATGTGTTTGCCATGAAGCCTTCTTTTTGTCATTGTTTACATCTCTGTACATTATTCTACCAAATCTAGAATGACTCAGGATTAGTTTTTGCCAAATGATAAAGAATTGAAATTTAACCGGTTTCAATTACACCTGGAATGGTATTCCTTATTTATTCTCTTTCTTCCCTAGCCCACTCCCCCCAACAAAATAACAATAGCAACAACTTGTGATTTTCTTTCTTGAATTTAAAGCAAGTAATTTCAAAAATTATATTGTTATTATTATCTTTTATCTAGAGTAACTTTATTTATGGTTGCAAATTTAACCAATGACTCCTAGCCTAATGAACCATTGACTGCAAAAATCTACTTGCACCAGGTGGGGATGTTGCATCAGGAAAGAACTCTCCTATAGAGAGGAAAAAAAAGAAAAAAAAAAGATTCTATAACTAGGGAAGTGCAGAGGGCAAAACCATCTGTGTTTACAAGATTTTTGGTACAAAATAAGAGGCTTTTAAAAATATTTTGAAAATATTTTATTGTAGTGCTATTGTAGATGATGTACATCAGTTAGATATTTGCAAGTTGGACTTTATTTATTCTTCTTTGTATCTTGCTAGCAAAGAGAATTTTATTATCAACTGCCCTTTTTCCATCCAGGTAAAACATTTATGAACATCTACATAAATGGTACTTTAAGGAGATGGATGAGATGTGATGGATTTATTTTTTTATTTAAGTCTCTTGAGATGGAATTGTAAGTCAGTTCTGTTTTACCATTTCACAGTTAAATTACACTGTATATTTCCTTGTTCTTAGAGAGGATGCTGTATTCTTAAGATCTCCACATGGATAGCTATTTGTACATATAACTAGTAGATTCTGATAGATTGACTTTTATTTATATTACATTTTAAGTATTATTCTTTTATCATACTTTTAAAGAAAAATAAGCATGGTTGACAAAATAAGCTTTATTCATTTGATCATCATTTCAAATATATATTGATTAAGTTGAATAACATGTATTGTTATTGTTGAATATTGTTATTGTTGAATATTGTTAAGTTGAATAACATGTTTGTGTCTCTGAGGTGAAATGTGGATATTTAGGACTGTAGTAAAATTTTTCAGGAGACTGCAATTTGAGGAATCCTTTGAGGTAATTAGCTTAAAAATATCTATGAATGAGAACACTAATTTACGCATAAAAGTGAAAATTTTCACCTAATTTTCTCTCTATTTTGTTTCAAGTGAGAAAAAGTATTATATGATACAAAGTTTACTCAGGAATTATTTATTAGGCATATATGAACTATAAATATATGTGTATCATTGTGTAATTTAAATGAGGGAACTAAAAAATTCTTCAAATCTAACTACAATGCCTTACTTTTCAGGATACTTTGTGACATCTCTACACCTACCATAAGTGGATCTGGGAAATAAAAAAAAATAAATTAAAAAAAAGAAATAATATAATAATAAAAAGAAGGAAGAAGAGGAGGAGAAGAAAAAATGTATCATAAATATTTATAAATACAATAAATCTTCTATTAATACCTTCCATATATTAGGGCAGTTCTTTCTAGGAATTTCAAAGATGTTCCGCCTGCTTCTATAAACCTGTTATTCTGGTTATCACAAATTTTCTATCCTGATCTTTTCTCTTATTACGGCTCTCATTTATCCAATTCTATGGCCTGAAAAATTGTCAAGTCTTCATCATGAAACTAGGAATGAATGACCATACAGAGGGCAACCTATTTTGTTTGGCCTCAACATGATTTAAAATATCAAATATTATTTGGCAAATAAAACATTGAGAAATTTCACATTAAAATATGTATTTTCAGAACAGTGGGCTGAGCTGAGTAAGAACCTACTTCTCATGGATGACATATGGGTTCAATGAGATTGTTATTAACAATAAAATTAGCTAGCATTTTTCAAGTGTCTACTGTGTCTAGCACTGGGCATACATTATTGAGTCTAGTCTATACAAAGTGTTTAGCACCATGCCTAACACATACTAAGCAATAGAGAAATATTAGCCATTATGATCATTATAATTTTTCCAACTTTTATTCAAGTCCTTTATTCTTATACCATTTCTCAGATGAGAAACTTGAGCAAGTAGCTAGTTCAATAAATATTAGCATTTTTTACTAGTGGTTAGTCTTTATAACTACCTTACTAGGTAGGTATTCTTACCATTTTGTGAATGAAAATTCTGTGGTTTAAAAAGGGTAACTTGAGCAACTTGGGTTCAGAGTTCTTTCTGGCCCACGCTACCCCATGACCTGGTAAATTCCATTTGCTCTATGAGCAGTCAACTCACTATGCTATTTTATCCATGAGCTATAGAGAAGTTCCTATAGATGAGTAGTAGGGAGTATGTGTGTTTTGGGGAGAGTGGCAAAAAAGGGTTGGAGGAAGACTCACTGTTGACACTAGTAGCATCCAATTTATAGCAACATCACAAGGCCTTATTATGTGCCAGCTATTGTGCTAAGCACTTTAAATAAATTATCAATGTACTTTTCAGAATAACCCTGTGAAGTATACATTGCTATTGTCCCTGTTTGCATAAAGAGGATACTGACATTTCTATGATTTAAGTAGTCAGGTCACAAAACTAGTAACGGAGTCAGGATTAAAACCAAATAGCATGCATTGTGTTATTTGGCATTTGTTGAGTACCTTATTGGTGTATATTCCTCAGTCCTCAAGTTTGAGGGGTTGTAAAAATAGTTTATAACTTAAATTGGTTGGAACTCCAGCAATATCTAATATGATTGTTTTTTAAATCTATTAAAAAGTATGATATAAAGAATCTTGGGGTGATCAACCTGGCAGAAAGTGGAGTGCTATATTGGAGTAAAAAGAGACTGAGGGAAAGCTTACTAGGTAGGAAGCCACCGTGATGATTCAGGCACATGCTGATTAGGGTCTTGGTAGGGATGTTGGAAGCAACATCATTTTTACATGAAACACTGATTATCTTTAAACCTAAAGGATATGTATACATAATGTCAACATAAACTACTGATTTAGAATGCCTCTAAAGGTAAAAACAGTTATTTTACAATGACATAGACAGGATACATCACACTAAACATAGAACAAAACTGCTTCCAAATGAGAAAATAATTGTCAAATAATGGCACAACTAACACAGCTTATAAAAATTTTCTGAGGTAAATGAATAGTTGTTTCAAATTTCTTCACTCTACCTTTAATCTAATATTTGTTTATTGAGCATTTTCTGTGTTCCAAGGAGTAGGATTTTCAATCATATTTTACTAATATACCTGAAACAATCCCAATGAAAGAGATGGAAATTAAATGTAGTTTTCTATAATTTTTACCATACTCCCATTTTTCCCCATTTCAGAATAAGTACGTTCTTACATTGTGCCTATCCTCTTGGAAATTATGTGAAACATATTTCTGAACTCAAAACATATTATACATGCATGTTTCTTAATGAAATCTTGTGTAAAATCCTTTGTTGTTAATTAATCAATCTCAGTGTACCGGTTGCCAATCTTGAATCTCATAATCTATCAGGCTTTCTTAGAGTATCTTTATATTGTTATAAACTCAAACAATAGGCAAAGAACAATACTAAAGTTACAAAATAACAATAATCCTGGAGAAAATTTGCAGGAAATAATTCAGATGAAAAATTGAGCTGTTTAGCATTTCAATTTTTAGTAATTGTTAAGGTATATTAAGTATATTTCATCCCACTGAGAATACACCAAATCTCATTTCCAAGCTATTTTTCAATCAATTACACTATGGTTATATATGAAAAATAAAACAATCTGAAAAAAAGTGACGCATGTGTTAAATTTGATTCATAGAATCTGATGCGTTCTCAAAAAGTGCCTATTTCCTTTTATATTTCTCTTTTGCTCACAATTGAAATGATTCAGTACAAAGACTGCAGAAAGCTGTAGATTGTTCTAGCATAAAGACTAAAGTAGAAACTCAAATCAGGACCTTATCATAAGGAGGTGAGAAAATTATGTTATGTTCAGGCTCTAGGTACATGTGAGTAGTTTTATGTAGTGATGGTATGACATTCTTTGGCTACTTCCATGTGCTATCATAGGGGATGATTTAATGATGAATGTTCACTTACTTGTAAGAAACAAGCCAGTCTTTTCTTGGGGAGCAAATAAACCCAGAAATTTTTGCCATGTCATAGCTATTTAACAATTTTTAGAAAGGTCTTTCATATTTATATTTCATATATAAAACACGAGCATTATGTAAAACTCTGATCTCTAACATTTGGGAATACATATTCTAGTTAAATAAATAAAACATTAACCAGTGAGAGAAACTTTTATGATGTACAAATTAAAAACAAAATATTATACAATATAAACCTTGTTTTCTATTTTTAATAATTTTATAACATGTTAGAATATTAATAACAAATATATGTGAACATAAAATATTTATGCCATTGTTATGACCAGAAAGCTGTTTGATATTTAAACAAAGAAAAAGAAATCAGCACATAAGGTAACTGGTTTCCTGTTTACAAAATTACTATAAAATTGAGTTGTTCATGAATTAAAATGTTCATAATTAATTGCAGTTATTTTTAACTGTAATTAATTAGAGTCTTTACATTCTCCCAAAGAATACCTTTCTACAAGTATATTTGAACTTAAGATATTTTACATTTTATATCAAGAATCTGAAATCTGATAATAAAGCCTACTGATGTCTCAATAAATAAATAAGTAAATATATGTCATCTCTCTTAAGCTAAAACATTTTATGTGATGAATATGAATTATTTTTATTATTTTATAGGTGTCAGTTTTGTTATTGATATTGATCTTTATTTAATCAAAATGCAGCCACAATAGCTATAGTGTTAAAGTGTGAAGTTACTTCTAAGAGATTAAAGGGAGGTTGATGACTAAGGTGGGCTTTGAAGGAAGTAAACTAGAGCAGTGGTCCCCAAACTTTTTGGTACAAGGGACCAGTGTTCCTATGAGAATCTAATGCTTGATAATCTGAAGTGGAACTGAAGTGGCGATGCTAGTGCTGGGAGCAGCTGCAAACACAGATAAAGCTTCACTTGCTGACCCACCACTCACTTCCTGATATGCAGCCCAGTTCCTAACATGCCATGAACCGGTCCAGTCCACAGCTTGGGGGGGTTGAGGACCCCCGAACTAGAGGATTAAGAAAGACTATGTAAGTATGTCAAGGAAAGTGACATGTAATTAGCAATCATTTTGGGGGAGATGTTTCTCATGGACAAGACATTGCTAGAGAGCTCAGAGGTCCAGTGACCAGGTTCTTGTTTTATTCCACGAGAAAGAATTCAAGGGTAAGATATGAACAGATCATAGGAAAGTGCAAGATTTATTAAAATGAAAGTACACATTCAAGAGGGAAATGAGGTCGAACTCAGAGAGAGAGAGAGAGAGAAAGAGAGAGAGAGAGAGAGTATCTCGCAAGGATGTCTAGGTAGCTTTTGTTCTTCTTAGGGGCAGGGTCCAGAAACATGGTCCTGACATAGCCTCATTGTCTGCTCCCATTCTCAGGGAGTTCCATTTTCCACTCTTTCTTCCATATATGGTGTTTCTGGAACTGTAACGACATCAGGTGCATGATGGGAACAGCAGTATTTGCAATGTGGATGAGATTATAATGATATTATAATCAGCCAAAGGTCATGCCTTAGCCAAAGATGGTGTCTAAGATGGAAAAGACCATTTTTGGGTTTTCTCTCCTTGCCAGGGCTTAAACCAGGGAAGGTCTGAGGAAAGGAAAAAATTTCCAGAGCCATATTCTGGAGGGGAAGAGAGCATCCCTTCAGTAATAATGAGCCTATGTTAACTAACAACAAAGTTAAGTTATTGTTAGAAGGTTTGGGAAGGTATGTAATATGACCTACTTCAAATACTGGAACGGGGAAGTTACAGAAAAGTTATGACCCAGTAAAAGCTTGTATGGAGAGAGAAAAGCAGGACGTAATCCCTTAGAAAACTGTTTCTGAGTTTCAACTTGCCAAAGTTTTGTCCTCACAGCCTCTATGTAAATTTACTGACTGGGAGTGATACATCTATGTAAAAGATATTAAGTGTTGCCAACCGACAGAGCAGAAGAAATAACAGCAGGGGGTCAGCATGGTGGATGGTGAGAGCACTACACTGGGAATCAGGACTGAGTCCCATCCTGAGTTATAACTATTTACATGACTTGACACAGGCCACTTAACCCTCTGGAATTCAGTGTCTAACTTTGTTAAACAAATGTGGTGCACTAAAACATTTTTAAGATTAGACGATATTCCTCGTTATAGACTTAACCAAGTCTAGGATATAGAGAACTTTTTTTAGAAACATATGACAGAATGTACTTTCATTTTCTCAACTAGAGCGAGAATTATCTCCACCCTTATCCTGCTGAGAAACAGCTACAAGTGCCAGCCGAAGTGGCATGTGAGGTATGAATGTGTAACAGTTCTAGCTTGGATTTCTTCACAAGTGTTATCAATTATGCACCCAGGACACTCATCTTAGAAACAATCACTGAGTTTCAATTGGCTGCAGTAAATCATTCAGGGCAGTTTTTTTCCTGTATGCATAGGATAGCTACATTAGGAAAAATGTATTAAAGGATGTGAACTTGGCGGAAAGCACTGAATGTTTGAGACAAACTAGTCTGAAAGAGGGGAAGGGTTAAGTTTAGTCTTTTTCAATTTTTCTTTTTTTTTTGTCAAATATATATACATATACATACATATAAATATGCAAATGAGTGAGATAATAGTGAGAGCTACAAAATATGCTACTGTATTTTTTAATGAAGAAAAACACAAATTATATACATATAAGCATACCTTATGAGTTTGCTGTGTGGACGTCATTGGAATGGTATTAATGCAGAGAAATGCTGTGGGTATCATAAGATAATCATTGGTCTGATTATGGATTTTTTAAATGATAAGCGATTATAGAAAGGTTGAGTCAACTCAAGGAAAGACAGTAAATAACGCTCTTTGAATCAACAATGCTTTATGTTCTACATTGGAAGAACCACATTCTTTACCCACAATTTGATTTTCCTCAGAGTAAATCAAATCAAGTTCAGGTCATTAAATTATATTAATTAATCACAATATGATTACTATTTATGTGTTGTGTAGCCATACAACTTATTTATTTATAGATACTGCAATGTAGTCTTTCATGACACTGTTTGGCCTTTGGGAACATCAGCTAACCATGCCTTTATCTGATAAATAGCAGAAAATACAAGAGATTGTTAGAACATGGTCTATGACATGTAGCTTGGAGCAGTGTTTCTCAAAGTATATCAGCAACACCACTATCACCTGGATACTTGTTAGAAATACAAATTCTTAGGACCTCCCCAGATCTACTGAATTAAAAATACTGTTTTTGGGGACCAGCAGTTCTGCGTATTTGTGTTTTAGTAAGTTCCTTAGGTGATTCTGATGTATGCTAAAATTTGAAAACTATGGTTCTGTGGTTTTCCAATTTTAGTATTTATAAATTCTGAAGAACTTGTTTAAAATGCATAAGGCAACATAATCCGATCAAGATCACAACAAAATCTTCTTTGTAAATTGATTAATTCACTCTAAATTTATGTGGAAATTCAGAGAGCCAATAATAGTTATGGAAAATGTAAAAATAAAAAACACAAACAAAACCAATTGTCTTGTACTCCAAGAAATGAATAGTTAATAAAAGCTATAGTAATTAATCTAGTGTGGTAGAAGTTTAATGATAGACAAATAGGACAGAAGACAGAATCCAGAAATGGATCTGCACTGTGTAGTCATCTAATTTATGATGAAATTGACACAAATACAACAGGAAAATATGTCCTTTCTGATAAATTATGCTGGGCTGATGTGGAAAAAAATAAATTGTTACATTTACCTCATTCTAGGCACAAAATTCAATCTCAGATGGATTATAAATATAAACATGAAGGACAAAACAATAAGTTTTAATATGAATATAAAAAAATATTTCCTGAATTTAGTGTAGGCAAACCTCTCTTAAATAAATAAATAAATAAATAAATAAATAAATAAATAAATACAAGCTGACTACAAGGGAAAAATATGATTATATTAAAATTAAGAACTTTTATCAAAACACTAAGAGAAAAGAAAGAAATACACTAAGAGACAGAAATAAAAAGATATTCCATGTTCTTGGATTGTAAGACTCAACATAATTAAAATGACCTTATTACCTAAAGCATTATACAAATTTAATGCAATCTCCATCAAAATCTCATTGGCATTTTTTTTAAAGAAATAGAACAAAAAATCATCAGATTTTTATGGAAGCACAAAAGACCCCAAATTGCCAAAGCCATCCTGAGAAAAAAAGAATGAGGCTGGAGGCATCACTCTGTCCAACTTCAAATTATACTACAAAGCAACAGTAATCAAAATAGAAAATAGAAAAATAGACACATAGATCAGTGGAATAGAGTCGAGAGTCCAGAAGTAAACCCATATTTATGTGGGCAAATAATTTTCGACAAAAAAGCCAAAAACATGCAGTGGAGAAAGGAAAGCCTCTTCAATAAATGGAGAAACTGGAAATCTACCTGCAAAAGAATGAAACTGAACTGTTGTCTATCACCACACACCAAAACTAATTCAAAATGGATTAAGGACCTGAATATATGACCTGAAACAATCAATTACATAGCAAAAACATAGAAACTAAATCATGGAACTTGGATTTAAAGAGGATTTTATGAATTTGGCCTGGGGAGTAAAAGCAAAATAAATGAATGGGACTACATCAAACTAAAAAGCTTCTGCACAGTGATACAAACTGTCAACAAGATAAAGAGACAACCATTCGAATGGGAAATACATTTGCAAGCAACACCTCCAATAAGGGTCTAATATCCAAAATGTACAAGGTACTCATACTACTCAATAACAACAGAAAACAATTGATCTAATCAAAAAAAGGGCAGAGGACCTGAACAGACACTTCTTCCAAGAAGACATACAAATGGCCAACAAATATATGAAAAAATGCTTATCATTGCTAGCTTTTAGGGAAATGCAAATTAAAACCATAATGTGATACCATCTCACTCTGGTTAGAATAGCTATAATCAACAGGACAAGTAATAACAAATGTTGGAGAGGATGCAGAGAAAAAGAACCCTCATACTCTGCTGATGGGATTGCAAACTGGTATAGCCACTATGGAAAACAGTATGGAGGTTCCTCAAAAAACTAAGAATTGATCTACTATATGATCCAGCAATCCTTCTCCTGGGTATTTACCCCAAAGACTTGAAAACCCATTTCCAAAAATATATTTGCACATCAATGTTCATATCATCACTATTCACCGTGGCCAGAACATGGAAGCAAGCAAAGTGTCCTATAATAGATGATTGGATAAAGAAGCTGTGATGGTACATTTGTACAATGGAATATATTACTCAGTCAGAAGAAGAGATGAAATACTGCCCTTTGCGACAATGTGGATGGACCTTGAGATAATCATGCTAAGTGTAATAAGTCAGACAGAAAAAGTTGAAAATCACATGATATCACTTACATGTGAAATATAAACCTAAAAGCAACAAATGAACAAGACAAACAAACAGAGACTCATGGACATACACAATAGACTAATGGTTACCAGAGGGTAGAGGGGAAGGAATATGGGATAAAAGGAGTCAAATATGTGGTGACAGAAAGAAATTTAACTTTGGGAGGTGAACACACAATGATATATCTATATCTAATCTATATCTATATCTATATCTATATCTATATCTATATCTATATCTATATCTATCTATCTATATATCACTGTTAACTTGTACACCTGAAACACTGGATTTTGTTAGCCAATGTCACCATAAAAAATAATCAATCAAAAATAAATAAAATCCTAAAATAATATTTAGTAATAATGAAAAAAATTAAAAATAAAAAAATTACTAAGAGAATGGAAAGTCAAACTATACTGTGATAGAAGATATTTATAATACATATAACAACAAAAGACTTCTATCCAGAAAGTTTAAGAACTCCACCAAATTAATATGCAAAGGATAGACAACCTTTAACAAATAGATAAGAATCTTTTACAAACACTTCACAAAAGATCACATTTAATTCTGTAATAAATATATGAAAGAAAAGGTAGTCAACTTTCCTAGACATCAGTGAAATGCACCCAATAGAATAAAACTACAATGTGACACAACTATGCACCCAATAGAATATGATTAAAATGTTAAAAAGACAGAAAATACCAAGTGTTGGCTGAGTATGTAGAACAAACAAAACTCTTTTAAAATGTTTTCAATATATATCCAATAGAAATTGAAATTCTTGATGACCAGATATATTGTTATAACAGCAGTGTTTGTAATACCACACAAACATGACCCATCAACAACATATAGTGGATAGACACATTCTGGCACATGCATTCACTGGAATACTATACTACAATAAGAAAGAAAAAGCCGTATCTACGTGTTAAACATGGATAATTTTCACAAACATGTGTTAAATTAAAAATAAAAGTGCACAATGTGTGATTCCATGCCTTAAAGTTCACATGCAGAAAAAACTAATCTATGAGAATCAAAGTTGGTGGTTGGGGTGAGGGATAGTGAGCAGGCACAGAAGATCTTTGAGGGAATCTATTAATGTTCTTTTTTTGACTTGGGTGCTATTTGCATGGGTGTGTTCAATCTGTAAATTTTAACCGCCTGTATGATATTAATCAGTTCATTTTTCTGTTTTTGGGTTATACTTCAAGCAAAGTTTCCTAAAAAAAAAAAAAAAGAAAAGAAAAGAAAAGGAAAGGAAAGGAAAGAAAAGGAAAGAAAAGGAAAGAAAAGAAAAGAAATCACAGAGCATAATGAAAGCTCCTTTTTAAAAACACCAGTCAAGGGATAGTGTGGGGGAGAGATGGAGCTGGGTTACAGAAGCCATGGGAGAAAGAGGTTATGAGACCATTATTTTAGGCTAGGACAGAAACAATCATAATTTGGTTTAAGATAGAAGCAGAGGAGATAGAGAAAGCAGATGAAATCAAAGGTAAAATGATGAAGTAGAACTGGCAGAATCTGGTGCTGGATATGAAAGATGAAGAGAGCAAAATGCAGGTAGTGTGCAGGTTACTTTCTAAGAAACTCTTGTTATAGAAGTTGATATAGTCAGGGTAAGATATCTCCTAAAGCTGTGTGGGAGAGGATTAGGAGGTGATGCATAGGAGGGCAGAGTTTGAATTGAGACAGGTAAATAGATTTGTCAGGTGACTTTTGGCATGTCAATATCTCCTCCTTTTTGATCGACTTTCTTTAGTGATTATTTCCAGTATAATGTGCTCTCCAGGTTTTCCTCTTACCTCTTTGATTAACCTTTCTCATTCTTCTGTTCTGGTTCTTCCTCTGAAGAGCTCAGAATTTTATTCCAAGTCCCTTTTTCTTCTCTATTAAAGTGTTTAACCGGGCTCAGGCTCATGACTTAAAACATTAACTTTAACAAAAATCTCTCCTCCAGATTCATATACACAAATGATTATTTGACAGGACTATTTGTATTACTCAAAAATATCTGTCTCAAATTCAACATAACCAAAATTGAACTAATTATTCTACCTCCAAATCTATTTTTTCCAGGGCTTCCTTTCTTATGAATGGCTGTACCATAAATTGCAAAAATATGGACAATTATCCTTGACCCCTCCATCTTTCTTATCCATTCTTTCCAACAATGAATCTTTTCAACTTTATACTCATATTGTCTTTACACTTGTTTCCATCACTATCACTGCCACGACCCTGCTCCATGCTACCATTATCTCTTGCTGCAACCAGTGCAGTGGCTTCCTCACTAGTTTCTTCACAAACACTTTTGCCCCTTTTCTTCTCTCAATTTGCTCTTCACACTCAAGCAAAAATTATCTATTAAATTTACCAAAGAGATTCTATCAGATGCCTAAAATTCTTCAAAGGCTTTTGATTGATTTTAGGATTAAGACCAAATCCTTTAAGGTCTGCATCATCTGGCTCTTCCTGTCCTAGCTTACTCCTCCATAAAAGTGTCATTCATCTTGTCCTTCTGTCACATGACTTTTGTACTTGCTGCACCTGACACACTTCCCTGATGGACCCATTCCTCCTCAAGTTCTCCTGGTTAATGGCTACTCATTTAGATCTCAGCCCAACTCAGTTCCTCAGGGAAGTATACCTGATTCTTGAGAATGTGCTAGTCCTTTATGTGCCTTTTCTTTATAAGTTTAATTTATACTTTTCTATTTGGTTATTGGTTAATGCCTGTGTCTCTTTCTAGACTGTAATCTCCACAAAAGCAGGGAATATCTGAGCACAGGACAGTACCCAAGTACCTAGAATAGAGCCAAGAACATTCTATGCTCAATAAATATTTAATGAATGAAAGAACCATTTGGGGAAAGCAGACCTCATAATGTATGGATCCAAGAAGTAAAAGAATGTTATTAGCTCATTGTGCCCCATGGATGTCAGGCAAAATAAGGCGAAAAAAGAAATCTAGTTTAGGGAATAAAACATTAAAATTGACCGTTTATGGCTTTGCCTAGATTGTCTTTGACACAGTTTAGTGTTAATCTTTCCTATTATGGCATTCAAAAAGGTCTTCAATTCATTTCTGGAAATTAGATACCAAATCATTGGCTCAGAATAGTTTGGCCTCAATTTAAGCAATAGTTGAGTCATAAAGTTTAATCATTTTCACCCGTTAGAACATCATCCGACATGTAATAACCATATGAACAAAGGTTTCAGGATCATAAGTTTGGGGAATAAGGGACCTAAAGAAGCTGATTTTGAATACTTATGGAACATTTGTTTGCAGAAAGCTGAGTGTTGATAATAGCTTAATAGATCGGGTAGCTACACAAGAACCCAGCACAGGCGGTATGTATTAAGATGTGCTTTGGGGGTGCTGAGAGCTTTTTCTTTTTTGAAATATGAGATCTAAAATAATTTGGTTTCCCGCCTCTTGCCACTGTTCTCACTCCACACTTGCCATTTTACATACGATTAGTGAGTTGACCTGAAAGGCTTTTAGGTTGGGAGGTGCAAGGTCAGTGTCCCTGCCGCCTCCCAATCTCTGTCTGTACCTACCTCAGACATGTCTTTGTACTATCCCTGCTGGACACTGCACCTTTCCGTAATTATAAATGTCTGTTTTCAGTCACTTCAAAGGTTTCCCAGCACTGGGAGTCCTCCTTCAAAGCCTCTGCATTGCTGAGGAACTTCTGTCATTGACAGGAGGTCTTGCTTTGAAGTTCTTCATGCCATTTATTGATTTCCCCCCTTTAAAGATGTTCAGATTAGAAAATGTTTCACCCCCTTTGAAAATGTGAATATTTTCATGATGTTGAAGAGTTAATCCTTTGAAGATATTTACATTTTATAGTAATGCTGTTATATGAAGAAATTTGACATCGGTTATGACACTTGCTTTATGGTACTTTACTTTTTCTCTGCTGGATCCTTCAAGATCAAGATCCTTCCAATTTAGTGTATTGTTGGTTTTTATATTATGCTTTTGGTCCTTTTGTATGCAATGTCAAAGGAACTC
The DNA here is from genome assembly GCA_028627145.1 of Eidolon dupreanum. NCBI lineage: Eukaryota > Metazoa > Chordata > Mammalia > Chiroptera > Pteropodidae > Eidolon > Eidolon dupreanum. Next base: position 65,684,588 of record CM053507.1, read on the forward strand.
AATAAATATGCTAAAATGAAAGAGCTTGCATAATTCGGAAATGACTTTTATTCCAGTAATTTATGTGTCTACTTAAAGTTGGGACACTTTTAATGTTTGGGGTGTTTATAAAGTTTTCTTAATCTCATGAACATCTACAGTGTCCTAATATACACAACTACCAACAAAGGTTAGCTATAAAAATTATCTCTATCTTAGTTACAAAAATGTGTATTTCATACATATTTTCTTTTATGTGTATGTGCTTAAGCCTCAATTTCCTAATCTCTTAAAGAGTGGAATAGAGATGCCATGAGGAATAAATTTAAAAATTGTACTTAATACCTCACATATAGTAAATTAGCTATGCCAATGGCAATTAAATGGTCAAATCTAATTAATTCAATACTAGATAACAGCCTATATATGTTTTAGATATTAGATTCAGGATGGTCCCTGATGATCAGAAGTATACTACCTTTCTCTCTGGTTAGCTTATTTCAGTATTTCTGTCACTTGGAATTTCTGTCATTTTCTTTAAGACTTTGATTACTGTTTGAATGTGCTAAAATGCGCTAAAGCATTATTGGAAGAGGTAGTACTTTAAGTCCTTAGTGTAAATTAAGATTCTGAAAGCATGTTGTGGTAATGCAAAGAAATGAGAAAAGAAAGAAATTGTGCTGAAAAGTAGAAAAGAGATGGAAAAAAATGAGGAATGAAAGGAGTAAAGGAGGACTCTAAATGTGGATGTGAATAGTGGTATGATGCACTAAATTACAGGTATTAAATCTGGAATGCTACACACACACAAAAGGAAAATGAATATAACTGAGATCAGTTTTGATACCTAGCGGGCTTATAAACTCATATAAATGTAGTCCAGTTGTTAACCAGGAATCAATACGACCTCACTGTATATAATAAAAATAAAGCAGCGTTATCTATGTTTGACATAATATGATTGTAATCTTAATGACAGGGAATCATTTTTATTTTCCTTTGTCCAGTGATTAACATTCACTTCTCTAGAACTCTAAATGTATAACTTCATTTAGTAATTTAATCATTCATTTATTTAATATTTATACAGTGTCAAGGAAGTACAAATGACCAATAAACACATGAAAAGATACTCAGCTTTACTATTCATGAGGACAACAAAGAGGTACATATTTTATCCATTAGATACTTAATAATATGGAGTATTGATAGGGGTGAGAAGAACATGGGTATTCTTTTTTCTTGCTGGTTGAGATATAATTCAAAATAGATTTTTAGAGATTTTTAATTATTTTAGATATTAGGAAATATCTATCAAAATATGAATATGTATTTTCTTCAACCCAGAAATTTTTTTTTCAGCTTTATTATGGAGATACATTATGGTAACAAAAAAAAGAAAGAAAAAAAGAAAAAAGATGAAAAAGAAGAAGAGAAAAAAAGGAAAAATGGAAAATATTACCTAAATATCTAAATATCTATCAATAAGAGAGCATTTAAATGAACTATGTATAATCCATTGATAACAATAGTCCTCAGCAGTTAAGCAAAACAAGCATAAGATTAAGTTGTATCTATATGTCCTAATGTGAAAGCGTTTTTCAACTATGTGGAAAGAGAAAAAAATGCATGTTGAAAAATAGTATATACTGAGTTATATCAGTAATATAAAATACACAAGCTATGTATTTTATATGAATCTATATGTGTGTGTGTAAAAAATGATAATGATGTTCACTTCTGCTCTGAGGCTGCATTTATGGAATTAATCAAAGTAAGCTCTTCATTGATTAAATATTATAGAAATAACATTCATATTTCCTTTGTGTAATTAAAAATAAAAAGTAAAATTTAATATGTATGCATTTTATGGATTATTCACTAAACAAATTAATATACTGGATTTTATTTCAAATATGCAAACATTGAATTTTCCTGTTAGCCATTAAATGTGTATTTAATTTTGTGCAAGTCTTCTATTAGTCAAAGAATCTAATGTGCTGCTTGTTATTAATTTCTTGGGATAATAAAAGGAACATACCTTTTTGCTTTTGGATAGGGTATATCCAAATTACCCAAATTACTGCTCTAAAGATTCCTTAGACTCAAGATATCTATCTTAGTATATATAATCAGCGGGCACAGCCAAGGAAAGTGTAGAGCAAGCAAAGTTCCATGTATATCTTTATTATCACCCAAGAGCCGGAATGACACTTTTAAAACCAGTCAGACCATTGCATAACTCTGTTCAAAACCTTCCCAAGACTCCATTTATCATGGAGTATAAGTCAAAACACTTGCAATTGCCTGTAAAGGAACTACACTTTTCTTCTCATTGCCTCTCTGGGTCAGTGTTCTAGTATGTATCCCCAGACTCACCTTCCCTCTCTGTCTTGGCCACATTTGCCCCCTTGCTTCACAGCCTTTGAACATGCTATTGTTAGGTAGTTATGCAGGCATGAGTGACAGGAGGAAAGGCCCAGCTCTATAACTATAGAAACCTCCTTTGAAGACCTTTCTTAAGGACATCCCAGAAAAAAACTCCCTTTTAGGGTTATAAATTACCCCAAATCCTAGAGCACAGAAGCCATAAAATCAACTAGTTAAATCAGCTACAAATGCATGTACAGAAAATACTACCCTAACCTACCCACAATCTAGCCTCATTATACCATCATTATAATACCATGACTATGCCTGGAAATTCATTAATCTAATTATAACAGACTGAATTCTGGGTAAGCACATGTGCAGTAAGCAAAGTGTTACATAGTAGGTATTGTCAGTCAAGGTAACCTCACATACAGATCATCTAGGACGTCCCATCATGGCTCAAATATAAACAGACCTTCCCACTTCTGCGTGGTTATAGCTATCTTCGCTAAAAATCCACTCCTTCCTTGGAGCATAGTCTGTCTTACCTCTTCACCTCCCAAATTTCACAGGTTGTAACCTCCCTCAGCACAGCCCATCTCCTTCTAAAATGTAGATTCAGTAAATCTTATCATTTCTAAATCTTGCTGACCTGTGATTCTTTGTTGTGTCCATGGAGAAGAACCTGGGACTGCTCTCCCCATGCTGCTGGGGTGACGCCAGATTTCACATCACCTCAGAGGTAACACTATTGCTCCTTTCCTGGACATTCCTTCTCAGATATGCACTTGACCTTCATCTTCACTATATTTAAAGTCTACTCAAACAGAACTGTCTTAGTAAAGAGAGTTCTTACTACCATAATTAAAATTCAAATCAATGTGTTAAAGTTGAAAAAGTCAGGCAAAGGACTTCTGGTTTCAACTCCAACATGTAAGAACTTGGAAGCCATCCCTCCCATCTTTACAATAAGAAAAAGCTGAACAAATAGACTTCTGATAAAAACTTGAACTTATCAGAGAATTAAGATTGCAGGACAAACCACTACGTTACATTTTGGAGAGAAATTCATTCAGAGAGACACAGTTGAAGATGCAGAAACTACAAACTGATAGTAATACTTAATAGGCTGAGTAGGAACTTAGCATGGGAGTGAGAAACTCCTGAAAGCCACAGTTTTAGAAGAATCCCTATGATTTTATAAAGTGTATGTCCAGGAAACTATAATAATCTGAGAAACATCTCCTTATGGCTTTGGCAGGATGAGGGGAGGTGTAATCATGGTGAATATACCCAGAACTTTCTCCATAACAAAAGCCTATTCTCCAAGGGAAAAGACTGTCAGAGCCTTATTTCAGTTTGGGAAAGGGCATTCCTTCCACTCCTTCCACTTTAGCTATTCTGTCTCACCTAAGGGAAGAAAATGCATTAAAAAGATGGGTTAGATCTTCAAGAAAATGTATTATTGGCATCTCTGCAGCTAGAGAAAGAGGTACCAAGCAGGGTGACAAAAAGCTATACTATGGGAGAAATATTTGTAATGATTCCAGCCCAAGACATAGGCCCACTAAAAGACTGAGACATTATCAGAAAAGTATAAAATCTCCTCTCCTCACCTCCCACACTTTACTATCGTATTAGCAGGGCTCCAGTATAAAAACAGTTATCACAGTTGAAAGAACTATAAGACACATACTCTCGCTGAGGAGGAGTACTTAGGGAAGCTCGAAGTAGAGGGGAGATTAAAAAAATACAAGGTAAGTAGAGAAATTTAAAGTCTCTATAGCAAGTGTGAAACTGGATTGGGAGAGACTTGAATTAAAAAAATAAAATTAAAAAATAATTAATACCACCCACAAAATACTAATTGAAACAACATGTTTATATACTGTCAACACTTCCTCATTCCTCACATTCTTCAGCCACCTCTAATCTGATTTTCACCATCCTTTCTCTTTTTGCCTACTCTTTTCTCACTACATCACCATGTCTTGTAATACCTAACCACCTTTCTAAGCTCTTTCTCAGTGAACTGGATCCTCTAATCTATAAACTTTCAGCACTTTATTTAAATATAAACATTATGTGTCATTACCTGTTCTAAATGTATTTTATAGTTCTCTTCTAAACCAAAAGCTGCCTAAAGGCAGAAAATTATATTATTTTATGATTATATCCCTTATAGTGATTCAATAGACTATGTGTGCTCAAAAAAAAACCTTTGTATATTTTTGTTGATTTGATTTAAATTAATGCTAACTTTAGGAAAAAAGGTAGAGTTTAGTTAAATATTTCTCTGATGACAAAGACATAGATCCTTGAGAACTATACCAACTCTTCTTGTTCTAATATTCATATTGATTGCTTTATTTTGAGGGCATCCTATCAGTATACACTAGTACAGTCAGGTATGTGGGGATGCATTTTGTCGTGTTGGCTTCTTATGGTCTTTGTATTAATTTCACTTTGCTTTTGCAACAAATTACCACCAAATTAGTGGTTTAAATCAATACAAATTTATAACCATGAACTTCTGTAAATCAGAATCCAAACTCAACTTCACTGGGCTAAAATCAAAGGTGTTGGCAGGGATGCATTTCTTCTGGAGATGCTAAGAAATAATCAGATCTTGCCATTTCCAACTTCTAGAGGTTACTACATTTCTTGGATCCTTGTGCCGAATCACATCACATTTTCTACCTCATTTTTCCATCATTGAATGGCCTTGTCTCTGACTTTGAACCTCTTGACTCTTTCTTATAAGGACTCTTGTGATTACATTGGACCATCTAGATCTTCTAGGATAGTCTCCCTATTTTAAGATTCTTAATTTAATTTAATCACATCTGCAAAAATCTTTTTTGGCATGTCAGGTAACTTATTCAAAGGTTCCTGGATTAGAATGTGGAAATTTTGGGGGAACAATTATTCAACCTACCACATCTTCAAGTTTATTTTGTTTTTGTTGGTTTGTGGGTTTTTTTCCTCACAAAGAATCATACCTAAAAATCATAAAATCATAAATTAACTAAAACTTTTATCACAAAGTAAGAATATCAACTTTGTCAATGAAATAAAGTTAAGTAAAGCAACATTCATTTAGTATAGTATAGATTACATGAAATTTTAGCATTCTTGATTCTGAAGAATAACTAACAAAGGGTGCCTGATTTTTTTTTTTTTTGCCATCACAAATGTTTTAAGTACCTACCTATCTTTTTTCTGTGTATATTATCATTCTATAATTTTAAATATAATTGTCCATGCTCTGCAAGAACTGAGGTTTAGGAAGTCTTATGCTGTTAGACTAGAAAGGGAATAAAGGTTACTATCTTCTCTCTATGACCTTTTGTAATTTATAAGTCCAAATGGACTGAACTACACTGAATAATTAATTCATGCTGTGTTTAAACCCCGGCGCATGCATGTTTTACACCCTAATTATTATGAATTCCATCCTCGTGCAAATCTTTGATTCCCCAACCTAAATCAGGTTAATACAGACTCATATGCTCCAATTATAGTGATATCTTTCTCTTAACCTTGGCAGAAGGAGCATTATACTAGGTCAAAAAGTATCTTTGAGTTTCATTGAGAAATTAACCCATAAGGGAATTGTGCTCATGGTTGCAGTGTTAATTAGTTTCACCATGAACATATTTTGTGGCTTATTTAACATTCAATTGCTCTCTGCATTTAAATAAAAATATGTGCCCTAATATACTAAAACTAGTCAAACATGATTTTTATTTAAAGATTATTTTCCTTGTGAATCAAGTAATCAGCACATTGTACATTTTGACTAATTAAAACAAATGAACTATCACCACACCCCAGCATATCATGCTGGTGGTATTTCCCCACTTATAAAGGTAGAGAAACTGGGAAATAACAATAGTTTTTTTCATTAGATATTAAAAAATGATGGAAGAGAGACAACAAGCTGTTGGAAGGAAAAACTGAGAAGACCAGCCCTTGAAATATTTTGTCTGAAATCCCTGGACTAAAATTAAAAGAAAAAGGCTGATGGTTTTAATTAAGACTCACAAAAGCTCATAGTTTGGTAAATATATATTTTGTATTTATTGCACCTTTACGTGTAAATATTATTACCAAGATAGGACACTATGATGGATGTGTCCTTTAGAAAAGGTAAATGTTGTGGATCTGAATGTTGCACTCAGTAGTCTAATTTCATATTACAAGAACATTAGAAATGTCTTGTTCTCTACACAATGCGAATAGTGTATATATGCTGGCTTTCATCTCCACAGAAATGTAACTAAAGTCAAATTTCAATATGAAGAAAATGGCTTTTTTGATAATTATCAAAACCTCCACTGAATGCTTTAAAACTCTTTTTTCGGACTTTCGTCCTAAACACTTATAAGTTAAATGAACATGGAACAATTTCTATTGTTAAATATAGTACACAAAAATAAAATGTAAATACAGCTTACTGTCTAGAAAGTTCTCATGAGCATGAAGATTATGCACATTATATATTTTGACTAATTAAAGAAAATTAACTAACCATACCACAGTGAATTATATTTTCCCCAGTTTTAAAGGCAGAGAAACAGGGGAATAACAATAGTATTTTTACAGTCTTTTTATATATTCTATTTTGCTTTACTCTGTATACATCACCACCTAAATAGAAACACTGATAAAATTATTAATTTTCAATATACTTAGGTAATTCATTTTAAAATATAATCTCACTGGCTCTAGATGTAGAATAAAATCACTCCATTTCATTTTAAAAATGTATTTATTTACTTATTTATACTTGATATACAACTGAATTAGTTTTAGACATTCAACATAATAATTTTATATATGTATATATTTCATGTAATGTTCCAAATTAAAGCTAGTTATAACCTTTTGGGTAAAGTACTACTGGACTAAGATTTTATGTCTGTAGTGTTCTTGACTCAAAGGTTTTGACTAAAATATGTCAATTTTTAAAAATGCTTTTAATTATTTTAAAAAAGACATTTCTTGGGTGCCTAATGTATGAACAGAAAGTATTTTGATATTTTTAAATTAATGTGATATAAGCACTTTCTAAGTGCAGGATCATATAAAATAAATACAAACCAAACCAAATTTGAAAATATAACATTATAATAATAAAAGAAACAATCATCTTGAATTCTAACCCTACGATTAATGACAATATTTTAACAGAATCGTTAATATATTTTATACTAGATATTTAGATATTTATTTTAAAAATTACATAATTGTATGTATTAGATATGTGTACACTATTTCCAATTTATATATTATGGACTGAGCTGAATCAAATGTTCTTCTGAACATAAGAGTTGATGCTTATGTTATTGTTTCTTTTGGGTGCATTTCTGTAAATAAGATTGCTGAGTCAAAGCAAATCATTTATGTTCTGATACATATTGACACATTGCTTTTCCAAGAGATGTACAAATTAACATTCCGGTCAGTAGTGTATAAGAATGCCTATTTTTCTCCCTAAGTATTAAGAAACATTTTACTCTTTGCTTACATAAAAAAAATAATTTCAATGTTCTTTTAATTTTCATGTATTTGGTTGTAAGCTTGAAAATCTTTTCACATACATTTACTTGTATTCCTCTTTACATAAACTGTTAATATTTAAACCCTGACCATTTTCTATCACTGTGAACTTCTTTCTGTATTATTTAAAAATAATTTTCCTATTTTTATTTTTGTTGACTACACATAAATTTTAAATCTTTCTTGTTTGTATTTATTCAGATGTTTTGAATTTTTTGTAGTTAAACTTAACAGCTCTTTACATTTTATGACTTGGAGATATAAAAACAGAATTTATACTCCAAGGATATAAAAATAGTCAACCATGCTTTCTTTTTCTACTTATGCTATTATCTCTTTTACTAATAAAATTTGATAAAGCCAGGATATATTTTGGTGAAAGAAGTGAGGAAAGCATTTTCTTTGTTTTCTTTCAAGTGGTGATACAGTTGTTCTAATAACATAAAACATATTCCATATTGTCTCCATTGACTTTAAGTATCACCCTTATTATATGCAAAATTCCAGTATAAACATTTAATCTATTAGTAGAGAAATAGTCCAATAAACACCATGAACAACCAAGTTAACAAGACATCTCATAAAGAAAGAGAAAAATCTCCAGAAAATAAGCTTACAGACAGAGAAATATGCAGCTTAAAAGACAGTGAATTCAGGATGATACTTCTGAAAAAATGCAGTGAGTTCCAAAACAAGTCATATTAACAATTTCGGGAATTGAAAAAACAACTAGATGAGCAGAGCAAGGAGATCGGAACCCTCAAAAAGAACAGAACAGATCTTCTGGAGATAAAAAACACTATAAGAGATGAAAAATGAAATGGCAAGCTTAGGAAATGAGGTTGACCAAATGGAGGAAAGGATCAGTGATATCGAAGACAGAAATCTAGAAATAAATCAGAAGGAAGAAGAGAGAAATCTAAGAATGAAAAATAATTAAAGAGAAATATAAGAAATAGCAGATACCATCAGGAGAGAAAACATAAGAATAATGGGTATTCTTGAGGGCAAAGAAAAGGTACAGGGATTAGAAAGCATTTTCAGACAAATAGTAGAAGAGAATTTCCCAAATCTAAGGAATGAGCTGGAACTTGGAATTCAAGAAGTCAATAGAACACCCAATTATCTCAAACCAAAAAGGCCTTCTCCAAGAAACATTGTATTAAAATTATAAAAAATAAGTGACAAAGACAAAATTCTCAAGGTGGGCAGGAGAAAAAAAAACGGTAATTTGTAAAGGAAAACCCATTATATTATTATCGACTTCTCAGCACAGACCTTACAAACCAGAAAGAAGTAGAATCGCATGTTCAAAATATTAATTAAAAGGAACCACCAGCTTTGAATAATGTATTCAGCTAAGCTCTCCTTGAGACATGAAGGAGAAATAAATATCTTTCCAGACATACAAAAATTGAGGGAACAATTCACTACAAGGCCTGCACTACAGGAAATACTGAAAGGGGTCAGCTCACTTAAAACTAAATAAAAATATATATATATTTATAAAATATAATATAAAAATATTATACATTTATAAAAAAATGTATATATATATATATATATATATATATATATATACACATAATTATACAGAGGTGCCTATCAAGCAAATAAAAGCAGAAGAGTGTAACCATCACTAAAAACAGGGTATTATAAGCTTAAACATTAAGAAGAGAATTGCTATAGCAAGATAATAATGCATGTTCAGCATACATAAGGACAAATTGAGACAACAATGACTGAAGAGGAAATGACTCAAAGATCCAGATTCACATAAGGGAATGGAAATAAGACAGGAGCAGAAGAAAATGGAAGACTATATATGTATATAACTATCTTTTTCATATTTGTAATGGTAACCACACACCAAAAATTTAGAACTGAAGTATATAACATAAAAAAAGAAGGACCAGAGGTAAATCCCACAAAAGTCAACCAAAATGAAGAAAACAGAAACAAAAGGACAAGGAAGCAATGGAAACACCAAGCTACCAGAAAGCAAAAGATAAAATGGCTGTAAGAAGTCCTCATATTTCAATATTTCAATTAATGGACTGAACTCTCCAATAAAGCACAGATTTGCAAGATCAAAACACAAAACCCAATCATACACTGCCTCCAGGAGACACATTTCAGCTCCAAAAACAAGTATAGAATCAAAGAGAAAGGTTGGGAAATAATATTTCAAGCAAATGGCATTCATAAGAAAGAGGAAGTAGAGGTATTAATATCTGATGAAATGGACTTCAAAATAAAAAAAGGTAAAGGGAATCATGCACCAAGAAGACATAATAGTTATTAATATCTATGCTCCCAATCAGGGAGCCCCGAAATTTGTAAAGCAATTACTAACAGAACTAAAGGGAGAATCAGACCAAAACATTATTGTAGTAGGGGACATAAATACCCCACTGTCAGATATGGACAGATTGTCCAAACAGAAAATCAATAAGGAAATAACATCCTTAAATGACACATTAGACCAATTGGACATAATTGACATTAACAAAGCCTTCCATCCCCAAACAGCTGCTCATACATTCTTCCCTAGTGCACATGGAACATTCTCAAGGATTGACCACATACTGGGACACAGAGATGCCTCAACAAATATAAAGAGGGTTGAAATCATACCAAATATATTCTCTGATCATAATGCTTTGAAACTAGAGATCAGATGCAAAGAGAATGTGAGAAGAACCACAAATACATGGAGATTAAACAATATGCTACTGAAGAATAACTGGGTCAGAGAAGAAATAAAAAGAGAGATCAAGAGATACATAGAAACGAATGATAACGATAGTACGACATATCAAAATAGTGGAACATGGCAAAAGTGGTCATAAGAAGAAAGTTCATATCATTACATCTACCTCCAAAAACAGGAAGGAGCCCAAATAAACAACCTAAAATTTCATCTTAAAAAACTAGAAAAGAAATACCAAATGAAGCCACCTAAAGTCAGCAGAAGGAAAGAAATAATCAAAATTAGAGCAGAAATAAATGAAACTGAAAACAAACAAAAAAATAGGAAAAATAAATGCAACGCAGAACTGGTTTTTTGAGAAGATTAATAAAATTGGCAAACTCCTGGCTAGATTCAATAAAGAAAAAAGAGAAAGGACACAAATAAACAAAATCTGGAATGAAAGAGAGGAAATTACAATAGATATCATGGAAATGCAGAGAATCATACAAGAATGCTATGAAAAAGTATATAACACCAAATTGAAGAATCTAGAAAAAAATGGACCAGTACTTAGAAAAATACAACCTTCTGAGACTGAATCAAAAAGAACTGGAAAATCTAAATAGACCAATCAGCCATATGGAAATTGAAACAATCATCAAAAACCTGCAAAAAGTAAAAGTCCAGGACCAGATGTCTTCTCCACTGAATTCTACTAAACATTCAAAGAAGATTTAGTATCTATTCTCCTCAAACTCTTCCAAAAAATTGAAGAGGAGGTAATAGTTCCCAACTCATTTTATGAAGCCTATATTACCCTGATACCAAAATCTGGTAAACGTAACACAGAAAAAGAAAACTATAGACCAATATCTCTCATGAACATAGATGCAAAAATCCTAAATAAGATACTAGCAAATCAAATACAGCAACATATTAAAAGATTATACACCACGATCAAGTGGGCTTCATCCCAGGGACACAGGGATGGTTCAACATATGCAAATTGATTAATGTGATATACCACATAAATAAATTGAAAAAATAAGAATCATATGATCATATTATTAGATGCAGAAAAAGCCTTTGACAAGATACAGCATCTTTTTATGATCAAAACACTTAACAAAACAAGTATAGAAGGAAAGTACCTTAACATAATAAAGGCCATATATGACAAAACCCTCAGTCAACATTATACTTAATGGTGAAAAACTAAAAACCTTCTCTTTAAGATCAGGAACAAGGCAATGCTGTCCACCTCTCCACTGTTATTCAACATAACTTTGGAGGTCCTAGCAAGTGCAACCAGGCCAGAGGAAGATAAAAAAAAGACTTCCAAATAGGAAACAAAGACGTGAAACTGTCAGTATTTCTGGATAACATGATTCTTATATAGAAAACCCTAAAACTTGCACAAGAACACTGGTAGAAACAATAAGTAAATACAGTAAAGTTTCTGGGTACAAAATCAATGTTCAAAAATCCATAGTATTCCTACACTCTAATAATGAAGTGTCAGAAAAAGCAGTGGAAAAATAATTTCTTTTGCAAATGCAAGAAAAAGAATAAAGTACTTCGGAATAAATTTAATAAAACATGTGAAGGACCTATATAATAAACACGGTAAGACCTCATTAAAAGAAATTGAAGATACAAAGAAATAGAAAGCTATTTCATGTTCTTGGACTGGAAGAATCAACATACTTATAATGGCCATATTACCTAAAGCATTATACAGATTTAATACAATTCCCAACAAAATTCCATCAGCATTTTTTTAAAAAAAATAGAACAAAAAAAATCATTAGATTTTCATGGAAGCACAAAAGACTCTGAATTGCCAAAGCCATCCTGAGAAAAAAGAACGAGGCTAGAGGCATTACTCTGCCTGACTTCAAATTATAATACAAAGTGACAGTAATCGAAATGGCATGGTATTGGCAGAAAAATAGACACATGAATCAACAGAACAGAATCAGAAGTCCAGAAGTAAACCCATATTTATATGGGTAAATAATTTTCAAAAAAGAAAAAAAGCCCAAAACATACAGTGGAGAAAGGAGAAAACCTCTTCGATAAATGGTGCTGGGAAAACTGGAAAGCCACCTGCAAAAGAGTGAAAGTAGACTGATGTCTATCACCACAAACCAAAATTAACTCAAAATGGAAGAAGGACCTGAATATAAAACTTGACACAATAAATTTCATAGGAGAAATTATGAGAACTAAACTCAAGAACCTTGGACTTAAAGAAGATTTTATGAATTTGACCTCAAAGGCAAGGGGAATAAAAGCAAATATAAATGAATGGGACTACATCAAACTAAAAAGCTTCTGCTAAGCAGAAGAAACCATCAACGAGGCGAAGAGACAGCCATTTGAGTGGGAAAATATATTTCCAAACAATACCTCCAATAGGGGTCTAATATCCAAAATATACAAAGAACTCATACAACTCAATAACAACAAAAACACAAACGATCCAATCAAAAAATGGGCAGAAGATCTGAACAGACACTTCTCCCTAGAGTATATACAAATGGCCAATGAATATTTGAAAAGATGCTCAACATAGCTAGCTATTAGGGAAATGCCAATCAAAACTACAAAGAGATACCATCTCACACCTGTTAGAATGGCAATAATCAACAGGACAAGTAATTACAAGTGTTGGAGAGGATGTGGAGAAAAGGAACCCTCAAACACTGCTGGTGGGACTGCAAACTGGTACAGCCACTATGGAAAACAGTATGGAGGTTCCTCAAAAAACTAAGAATTGATCTACTATATGATCCAGCAATCCTTCTCCTGGGTATTTACCCCAAAGACTTGAAAACCCATATCCAAAAATATATTTGCACATCGATGTTCATATCATCACTATTCACCATGGCCAGAACATGGAAGCAAGCAAAGTGTCCTACAATAGATGATTGGGTAAAGAAGCTGTGATGGTACATTTATACAATGGAATATTACTCAGAAGAAGAGATGAAATACTGCCCTTTGCGACAATGTGGATGGACCTTGAGATAATCATGCTAAGTGTAATAAGCCAGACAGAAAAAGTTGAAAATCACATGATACCACTTATATTTGGAATATAAACCTAAAAGCAACAAATGAACAAGACAAACAAACAGAGACTCATGGATATACACAATAGACTAGTGGTTACCAGAGGGTAGAGGGGGAGGAATATGGGATAAAAGGGGTCAAATATGTGGTGGCAGAAAGAAATCTAACTATGGAAGGTGAACATACACTATAAATATATATATATATGCCTTACTGTTAAAAATAATAACAATTTGGAAGTATTCCCCTTTGTGTTATGAATGAATCAGTTTAAATAACAATACAAGTGTATTTTTCTTGAAGATTTGAAAAGAAAATAATCTGTGAAATTGGGTGGATTTGATCTTTTTTAGAGGATAGACAATGATAAGTTTGACATATTCCTTTTGTTCTTTGGTTATTAATCTTTTTAAGATTTTATACTTTCTGAGCATAATTTTGGGTCAAGTAATATTCCTAAATTTTAAAATTCACCCATTTAATCCAAGTTTGCAAATAAATTTAGTTTATAAATATACCCAAATTATACATTTAATGAGCTTTTTTATCTAGGGTTACATGCAATTTACTTTCTGTGTTGTCAGTTTACATATTCTTTCTAAGTTTTAATATTTTGTTTTGTTTCTCTGTTTTCTAATAGTTTTTCTATTTCTGCATTTATCTTTAAAATATATTCCTTCTATTTAGTCTTCACAATAACTCCATGAAGTAGATATTATTTTTTTACTCTGCCTTAAAAATAGAGAAACTGAGGCACAGAAACATTTAGAAAATTTGCATGTACTTTCACTGAAGGACGGAGCCAAGATTCAAATCCGTGCCCTTTGTACTTGAGGGCCAACTTATTAATAACTGCATTAGACTTCTTCATGAGCAATCCTTTGTAAAAGTTGCCCAGAAGTAGATCTAAATTTTTAAATAAAAATCATATTTTTCTATATCTGATGTTTCACTTAGCATAATACTCTTTAGGTCTATCTATGTTATTGCAAAGGGTAAGTTTTCATTTTTTTTTTTATGGTTAAGTAAAATTCCATTGTATATATAAGTCTAGTATCCACCTGGCACCATACATAATTATTACAATATTATTGACCGATGTGGTACTTAACATCCCTGTAACTATTTTGTTAAAGCCAATTTGTACTTCTTAATACCTTCACCTTTTCCACCCAGCCTCAAAACTCCCTCTTGTCTGTTAACCATCATCAGTTTGTTCTCTGTATCTATGAGTCTGTTTCTGATTTGTTTGTTAATTTTTTTAGTCTTTAGAGTTCCTGCATAAGTGAAATCAGGGGATCACTTTGTAAATTACATAAATATCTAACCACTATACTGAACAACTGAGACTAATATAAAAGAATATTTAATGTCAAATGTAATTGACAAATAAAAATTAAAAAGATTGATACAAAGCAGAATAAAATCATTATATCTTTGCATTAAAGAGGAGCTAGGTCTGCTTTTAAAAACTCAAGCATACTATTCAAAACTATACCCACATAGATTTGTTTGGGAAAAAAGTGTCGTCTGTGGTGGGACATTAGGCAAAAACATCATTTGTGATAATCCTATTTGCTGTTGGAAATTTTTAAGTTTTAAAGTGAACATGTTTAAGGGGAAATAAATTCTTCTACATTTTAAAACACTGAGAAGACAGTCTCATCAAAGATTTCAAGCCACACCTGACTGCTGCTTGTTAAGTCAGTCCTTTCCCCTCTCCTCCACATGAGGTCCAGCCCTTTTTTTTTTCTTTCTCTCTATTTCTGGACCAGATATTCATTTAATAAAAAATCATCCATCTGTCTCTATAGGATCATCAGTAGTTAAAGGGATAAAAATCAGTGAGTTCTAGATCTACCTAAAGTACCTATTATTCAAACAACTACCATCCTTTTAGTCTCATCTGCCTCACTCAATAATTTCACCCAAGAGGTATTATCCCAACATGTCAATATCTGACACAGGCCTGAACTCTCTTATTGTCTTCCCTGTAATATGAGTCACACTCCTGTTTTCCCCTACTCCTAAATATTTCATCCTAAGGAAGAAGGAGGAACTCAGTAGTAAGTTTGGAGGTCTGGGGATAGGGGAGACTAGGTACAGTTTGCTTTGATTTTGGAACCCATTTGATGCAGGAGGATGCATTCTGGTTGGCTGTTCACTCTGCTAAATCTATAGGGAAGGCTCTGCCACTACAAGGGAGTCCTGTGGTTTTCAACTCTGTTGGTAGTTTAGGGAATATTGAGCAAGGATCTAAGGCAGTTGGAAAAATGGAGGAATGAACTAATTCTGCAGAGCAGTGTTGGTAAATCCCATATTTAACTCTATATTCTCTGACCCAGATTTTACCCAAAATAGAGCTGGTATTTTGAATTTCATAAATAAATAAATCACTGAGAAGGACTGTTCAGTGACAACAATTGAATAATTCTCAAACTATGCCTTATGGTACCATACATTTGATAGCTAATCTTATAAATAAGAAAATGTTAATCATCTGTTGCTCATATTTATAGACAGGAGGTGTGAGGTCAAGTTGCTTCTCTTTCAAATGACAATTTTCTAAAAAAATTCAGAGCCAATTTCACACCAACAATGTCACGTGCTCTCTGTGTTATGTTTAGCTTCCCATAGTTTCCATTAATCAGTTCACTGGGGATGTTAAATCATACTGCTGTTTCCCCCATCATTCTGTTAAAGCGTTTTACCATATAGGGCTTAGATTTTCTTTCTTTTATTTTCCTCCTGTGGTATCCTCCTATTATCCTGAATTTACCCATCGATAACCTAACACACATCATATGTAAAGCAGAAAAACGAAGAGTAACATGTACTTGTCACTTGAAACCCCTGGCGTCCTTTTCCCTTGTTGGCTATACTTTTCAACTGACTGTAGGAAAATATAGTATGTTCATTAGCCACACTTTAAAAGCTGTACTTTTGAAAATTGTGTGTGTGTATTCCAAATGATGTATTTCACTTCTTTTCAGAGGGTACCCAATATCAAATAAAACCTCAAAAGAATGATATGACCTAACAACTAAGGACAAAAATACCACAAAACTTAAACCAACCTTTCCTAAAACACTGTCATAGAAATGTTTGGTTAATTTTCAGTTTTAGCTGAGATTTTGAAATATTTAAAGTGATTTTTTTAAAAGCTGAACTAGTTAATGGTTTAAAACAGATAATAACAAGAACAGGACACCCATAGAGAGAAATAGGATATACTTTAAAACTTTTATAATGATTCTAAAATGGCTATGATGTCAAAATGTATGAGAAATTATAGCAATAGAGATAGTAAAATAGTGGAAACAACCCAACATATTGTAATATAGCACTATTTGCTAAAAACAAACAGAAACTATTAATCAAAAAATAATTTCATTATTTTCCTTTGTGGAAGAAATTGTTGTCTGGCAACTAACTTCCAAAACATGTTGTATTAATTGATGGAGATAAAAAGTGGATTAAACATGGACCCTGTCCCCAAGACCCTTCCCATCTAATCAAGAAATAAAATACAAATATCTCAGTGATAAACTTTTTTTTAGAAAATTAAGGTAAAAAATTATTTTAATAGTTATAGAAACAGGAAACACAAAAAGAGGGCAAATTGGATTAACTAAGTTACAACAAAAAAAAGAGAAAAATGATATTATACAAGTCTTCCATAATTAGTATTACTCCTATACATTTCATTATCTTATTTTCTGGATCTTCCATATATGGATTCTTGATTATCTTTTTTTCTCTCCAAGCATTTATATCTATATTCTTACCAGCTAACTATTTCATCAAAATTTTATGACTATAATGCAAAATTCCTATTGCAAGTAAGGTTAAAAAACTGTAGTTATAAGAACTCTTCATGATAATAGAGGTCAGAGGACTCTATGTTTGACAATTATTTTTAAACCTTTGTCAAGTGCTTCTTAAATCTAGTGTCATATTCATTTATGATTATGATTTCTAAAATTTGACTCTCTGAGCATGTGATCATTTTGACAAATTAGAAAAAAAGACAATCTTGTGTTTCATATATAATAAGAGCTGTGGTAGTGAAAAATGCTGTCTGAAAAATGGTGAAGTAGCATTCTCATGGCTTTATGATGGCTCACTGGCATTTTTCACATTGGCATTTTTCAAAGTGAATGTCATTAAACCAAACAGTTTTTGTAGTTAAAAGCCAGTAAATGCAAAATGGTTCTGTCAGTCTTGCCATTGATTAACACTTAACTTACAGTAAGTTGAATATTTTGAAATCTGTAGAATTTCTTTACTCCTGCCATTTAGTGCCAAAAGATTAAATATGAAATAAAACAAAAATAAACTAACCAGCTTTCATCTTCTTCTACTTTTCCAAACTTGAATTTCCCTTCACTGAGCCCATATCGCCTGTAGCACTGAAAGTAATAGAGAGAAACCAATTAAACAACTGTATTCAATAACAAGATTTTTTTCTGACATTAAAAACTAAAATAGTGTGAATTGAACAGTTTATAACTGACAGCCATGCCGTGAAATTGCAGTGCTATTTTGATAATTATCCTCTTTATTATTTTTAATGCATATCAGGATAAATATAGTATTTCTTTTCACTTTTTGTGGAATGCAGTATAATAGGAAGATAAGAAGAGGCATGTTTGTTTTACAGTGTTATAGTTAAATGCAGTGACAAAGGAAAAGTATGATGTTAATGACACACAAGCATCAATGCTGTAATCGACACTGATTATACAATCATTCTATATAAACTGTGTATATACAGTTAAAATAAAGCTAGATGCATTTTCTTCCCAGAGCTGTAACTGCTGACAAAAGCTATTATTAAGAACAAAAATATAATGCAATTAGGGATGGACAAAATGATTTGCATCTTGTCTCAACTATATCAATTGACAAATAGTTGCATTTCAGACAAATGCAAAATGTAATTAATTTATTACTGTTTGCAAATAGACTTAGCAATTACATAGCCATTGGAGTCCTATATTAGTCCAGCTCCGTAATGAATTAGCTTCATTAGATTTGCAATTCCCTTAAGTTGATTTAAGTTAAATTTAACATATGGTATGAATTGCTTCTTACTATTAATGGCAATTACATTTTCAGGATGAAGTTCTTGCTGTCCTTTCTGCTTCTTAAACTCACTAAGACCATATCTACTACTGGTCAAGTATTCTACCATTCAAGATCCACCATTGGGCCAGGAGAGCCACAAGCACAGGTGAGAAATTCAGTGTGTGTGTGTGGTCTATGCATCCAGGTGAGACTGGGATATGGTTAGTAGAATGCATAAGAGAATAAAGTACAATGCCATGTACTTGGAACAGGGGCTGAACCAAAAGGAGAACCAAAAGGAAAACCATGGGAAAACAGGAGATAAATGGTTAGTAGTACCATAACATTGTCAGTTCCAGAGCAGAAACTGCAAATATGAAGTCTCCCTGCTTGGACTAGCTGAGTTTCCTTCCCCAGTCAATTGCAGATCACTGACCTGGTAAGGACACTCAAGTTTACTAACTCTCAGTTAAGAGTTAAGATAGGAGACATGTCTAACAACATTTATTTTTTCATTAAATGATAACAAAGAGGATCCTTTTAAGTGGGAATTTGTTAAATAATAAGCATAGCTACAATGTTCTTTGTTTGAAGATAAACACAAAGAAACAAACATATACAGGAAAATGATTATGTAACATGAAGTCCCAAAAGAAATATTTATTAAGAAAATGTTATGGAAAATAGAAGTAGTTTTAGGAAGATATGTTGCTTTCTTAATCTAAATATGCTTTCATGGGAAAAAATAGATAAGATAATAATATAACCAATTGATATAAAAAGACTCACTATGGTACAGAAAAAATGAAAGGTGACTAATACTGTATTATCACAATATGAGATCTGTATTCAAAGCAGGAAGAGGCAAAAATGACACTTCAGGAAACAATCCTGATGTAAAAGGGAACTTTAAAAACTTTTCAGAAACACAAAGGAAGTAGGAAAGACAAAATTAATGACAAGGAACACCTTGGTTTACAATAGAATTTGGACGTACAAGAGACAGATAAATGGAATTTCTAATAGGTCTGAACAAATATTAATGAAAACAAAAATTAAATTCCAAATTAAATAAATCTTTCTTGAGATTAAAAACAAAGAAATAGTCTTTGATGTATATATTAACAGTCTTACTGAGTACCAGACAAAATTAATGAAAGGAGCCTAGAAATGTGCTGGACCTCAGTAAATAAGATAATCAGACTAAAAAGAGGTCTCTTAGGCAAAAACACTGAAAAGAGAAAAAGTAAGATCCAAAGACAGACATTGGGGTGATCCAAATCTTAGAGTGAGAATAGGAGAAGCAAGCAAAAATAAATGATAAGGAACAGTTGGTTAAATAGAAAGAAATCCAAGACTGTATTGGAACTAACAGCAAGAGAAAATATATTTCAAAGAGGGAATGATAGATGATCCCAAAGGCTATTAAGATAAATAAATAAAAATAAAATAAATAAATAGAATAGAAAAGGGTCCATTGGATATAACAACATAATAATGATAGTATAAATGTAGAGAATAATTTCCATGATTCAAGGGCAATTCCAATGCTTTTATGTATATGAACTCCATTAATTTAAAGTTCACAATAAGCCTAAGAGCCAGATGTACTCATTACTTGCATTTTTAAGATGAAAAACTAAGGCAAAGAAAAGTTAAATAACTTATTCAAGTTGATACAGCTAGATAGTGGTGGAGCTAGGGTTCAAACCAGGTTTGGGTCCAAAGTTTATGTTCTTAATTTCTTACTGTGAATATACATGGTGGCCTTTTTAAGCTTAATTAAATACTTAGTAAAAATCCTCAAAGACATACACTAAAATGAGAATTGTTATCTGGAATACTTCGATTATAAGTGTTTCTTGTTTATATTTATTTATTTGAATTATCTATTTTTGTACAGAAAAGATGTGGTACCTACATAATTCTGTTTTTTAAAGAAAGCTTTCTAATTAATTTTAGAAAGAAAATTTGACCTGATAAAGGTAGCATATTTGTGTTAGTTATCTACTGTTACAAAACAAATTATCTGTATGCATAGAGGTTTCAAAAAACAAATATTTATTATCTCAATGTTTTTATAGGTCAAGACATCTTGAGCAGTTTATGTGAGTGGTTCTGGTTCAGTTTCTCAATAAATTGCAGTCAAGATATCAGCTTGGGCTGCAGTCATCTGATGGCTTAACTGGAAGCCCTGATATTCGTTTCCAAGATAGCTCTCTCACCAGGCTGTTGGTAGAAGACCTCAGTTCCTCACCCCATGGGTCTCTCAAGAGGGCTGTTTTAGTATCCTCTTGACCTGACAGCTGGCTTCTTCTAAAGTAAGTGATCCGAGAATTAGAGCAAGTTGGAAATTGCAGTGCCTTTATGACCTGGTGTCAGAAATTGCATATGGTTTACTTGCTCCACATTTTATTCATTGGAAGAGAGTAACCAAGTCTAGCCAGCTGAGAAATTAGGCTTTGCCTTCATAAGGGAAGAGTGTCAAAGAATTTATGAACATTTTAAAGCCACCACAATACCTAAAGAAGAATAATACCAGGAGGAGGAAGAGAAGGAAGTAAAGGTAAAGGAGAGGCAATGAAGGCAAAGAAGGGAGAAAAAGAGAAAGAAAATAGGAAAAAAGGAAGAAAATAAGAAAGGAAGGAAGGAAGAAAAAGCCTCAGATGATCTGTGATTTATCTGTTTAGAATTTGAGAATATTACATTTCATTTGTTCAACACTGTATATCTTTTTATCAATTCAAATTTTAAAAATAAATTCATTGCCAGAAGTGCATGTCTGTATTTATGATTTTTATTCCTAACACTTTAAGCAACTAGTTCAACTTTAGTAAAATAATTAAACTGGCTGCTTTAGAAAATATCTTATTTTCATGAAAAGTTTTTCTTGTATGTCACTGGTTAGCACAGAAAAGATCTGAGTATAATCCATTCACTTTATGCTAAATACCTGTTGGCTACTGGGTAGCCCTTTCTACTTTTCTGAACCTTAATTTTCTATGTTTTGCATGACTGGACTAAATCAATTTTGAATTTCTGTTTAGTTCTGAGAGTTTTGGTTGTATAGTAAATTTCAAACCAGATTAAGCAGGATTAGATTTCAGTAATAATGACTAATTTTTTGCATTACTCTTATGCATATGAAATTAATATTGTATGTCAACTAGAAATGCAAGTAAGTAGAATCAAGAATTTTGCTATGAACTACGATGTCTTAATAATTTGTTTATAATGTGTGACCCTGTGTGCAGTATTCAAACCTCAAATGGAGACAATAGAAGACAATGCTGTCCCAGGAAACTATAATTTTATTTGCTGGTAATCCATGAAATGCTTTCATAAACCTATAATAAAAGCTTTTTGTGGCAGAGTAATAGGTAACTATAACATTTTATTGTAAAATTGTGATTTGATTGAGGCTTCATTTTGAAACATTTTCTTTACCTTAAGTCTTCGGCTGTAGAAATTAATGTAAATTAATTTGATTGACTCGATTGACTTGATTTACCACTAGCTTGATCTATACAAATGCTTCCACTTTTTCAATTTGTTGGTTACGTACATGAACTGTTGACATCAGATCCTGTCACTTTATATTATTTTGCTGTCTTATAGGGATGGCATTTCCCCCTTTTTCTCTGACAGAGTCTGTCACAATAGGTCATTTCTATCTGTTCCATTTCTGAACAAAGTCTCTAAAATTGATATTGAGATTTTGAAATTCTATTTTTGCTCTCCACACAAGTGTCATCAAATATTTTTTCATGTATTCTATGTCATACTTTGTGTAGAAAGAAGAATAAAAGGGGAGGGAGGGAGGGAGAGAGAGAGAGAGAGAGAGAGAGAGAGAGAGAGAGAGAGAGAGAGAGAAGCTTTCCCTTGAGCATTGTCATTCTAAATTGAAATGGTGCCAATTTATTAACATAGCCAGCAACAGGCTTCTAAATTAAGCTACCAGTATTGTCACTAATAATCTTCACTGTTCACTTCAGAGTAAGCATCCCCCTCTTTCCCCATAAGATTTAAATTTTCTACAGCAACGTATTGCAACCACAATGCTTATATGAGCTTAAAAAGCTAAATGACTCACCAAACAGACTTTCAGTTTACAGAGTTTTATGCTATAGAATAAACTATTAGCAATTATTTTATAGAAAATGCTAGTTTTTACAGCAACTCCATTTTCTGCAGTTATAATGTTTCAATTAAGTATAAATTAGTGTTTCTGACATTTGGGCTCATTATTCTTTCCCTAATGGTTGTTTGGAGTGACACATCATTTTGATTTTCATCTTGTTTATGGTAGAATCAAACTTCCCACTCTTAACACTAATGCTCTAATTTGTGGCAAGTTGAAGTTGTTGGTGGGTTGTAACTTAAAAGCATTAACCTCATTTTGTTCCTGGCCATTACCTCCTCATACCTGGACTGTTATGGGCCATCTCCAAACTGTTCCCAAGAAAGGCCATTTGAAGACATAAAGTGAGAAAGAAATCTGAAGTCTGTTGACTAAACGATAGACCAGGGTTCTGTCATTCTGTCTTTGACGCCTACTTTGATGCATATGATCAATTTATGCATATTTTTATCGCCATATTATAATCCTAACTATATATATCTACACACATAGATATATATTTAATCAAAAGACTTCAGATTTCAATATATATGTACATATATGTATATATTAAACTTGAAGGAATACTGAAACAAAGTTATTGCTTAATTCCTACCATCTTTCAAGTTAACATGACTAGTATATTTTAACTGATTTTCCATGAATCTATTAAGTTTTCATTTGTCAGATAATTGGTTTGGGTTTGACTGAATGTCCATGAGACCAATCTAGCACCATCTTTATTTATTAGAATCTGACTAAATATTTATTCTCAGAATTAATATTTTTATGAAAACTAATTTTTGACTTTTTGTCAGTATGTCAAGGTTTTTTTTTTCTTAGAACACTCAGTAGTCAAAGATATTAAATTGAGCTGTTAAATTCATGGATTTTATGTAAGTTATACAGTCTTAATTTTATACTTGTAAATAGTGCTAGGTAGGCTTTCTATCTATAATACTTTAAGAGTTAAGGCAGCAAAAGGATATAAAAAGAACAATTTATAGTCAGTTAACTTATCTTGTATACAAATTTTCTATTTAAATATTCAATTGTAAACTCCTTGTTAAGACATGTGTATATTATTTTTGGCATGTTAAAATTTAAAAAACTTGAAAAATGTATATATATTTACATATAAACAGAAAATATAGGTAAGTACTCTGTGTTTTATTAATAATTTTATTTCCAAGGTCTATTTAAAAGTCAGTCACTTGAAAAATAAAATGTATTTTCACACAGACCCATATGTTTAGCAGAGTAGTTAAGTTTGCAGATCATTTTAAAAACTCAATTTAATTAATACTGCAGTTGAATGAAAATAGTAAGAGTCTAAATTCTAAACACTGATTGAGTGGAACACATTGTGTAGAAGAAATAATATAATAATATCGATGATTATTTAAAATAAATTATCCTTACTTTTATTACATTAGTTATCATTTTATATTACCTCCAAATATTATAGGCATACCAAATTTTCACTGGAAAATTCTGACTCCCTTTTCCAAACACTACGATCACCTTACTGTTTTCCTCTCAAGTCCTCAGGCACCTAATGCCCTTTTCCTAATTTGTCTGCCTTGAGAGCTTTAGCAACGCATTGAATTAAACTCATACGGGAGACCTTAGCGGGGGCAACAGTGGTATAGTGGTGAGAAGAGACCAAACTTATTAATTCTATTTTTAGTAGTATATTTAGAAATTGATTTCCAATTCAAGTTTATATAAGTCTTGATCTACATTTTATCATGGTACTTTTATAAGCTCATTTTTAACTTTGTATTTTTAATTCATCAAAAATTAATTTTATTATGTACTATAATAAGCTATATTAATACCATTTGTTAAAACTTCAATTACTTTTCCAAATGTCCTGAGATACTTCTTTTACCATATACTTAAGACATGTTCTTGGATATGTTTCTGACTTTTATATCTGGTTACATTGATGCTTACATCAGTGTCATACTGCTTTAATTACTATATCTTTCGAATGCAAGTAAACATTTATACATCCAGGCTCTCTTATTATCTTTCCAATAATATGCTTGTAATTCTCTTTTTTTTCTGTTATTGTGCTCCAAATAAACTTAAGAATCAACTTGAAAATTTCTAAAGAAAAATCTCTTTGGTATATTGAATAACATATGCAAATTGATAAGTTGATTCTGGGAAAATGTATTTCTTTAAGTTATTAAATCATTTAATTCAAGACTATAATAAGATTCTACATTTATTTGAGCTTTTACTATCATACTAAAGCTTTTAATTTTCTATTCTAGATTAGTACTGTAGTTAACTTTTTTCTCTTTGTATATTATAGTATTCTTTGTTATTTTGAAAAATATATTTTTCTCTTGACAGCTTCTATATCTAAATTGTTATTGAGTTGTTAATTCTTGATTAGTTTTGTTACTATCTCTTTTATTTATTATATTATTGCTCATATTATTTCAGTTAATTCAGGTGATTATCTTGGACTTTCCAAGGATAGACATATGATGTAGAACTAGTGCTGTTTTTGTTTCTTTCTTTGTAATAATTTTACTTGTAACTTGGTCATATTTTATAGTAATTAAGTAGAATATTTCTAAGTGGTGAATAATAGAAATGACTCTAGAGTTTCACAATTTAAAAATGATATCTGTTGTTTTAAGATAGTCTTTACCATGTGAAATATTTCTTGATATCTGGTTTTTGAATAGTTTTAAAAAGAAATGAAGATTACATTTCATCGCTTTCATCTACAAAGACCTATCACTTTTTTCCTTCAGATTAACTATCCCTAAATTCTTGGAATAAAACCTCCTTGATTATATTATACATATAATATACTACCCAATTTTATTTGCTAAATAGTGTTTAGAAGGGTTTTGTAATCTCATGCATAAGTGTAATTGATTTATGTTCTTTGTGTTTGTGTGATATCTTGTTTAGTTTTTGACAAGAGAAGTTTGGAAGTACACCAATTGTTTCAGGAAGATTTCTAACCTATGATCTGGAAAAATTTAAATAGTATAATAAATTATCATAATGTTAAGACTTCATAAAGCTCTACTAAATAGTACGTGCATGCTCCCTGATCATAAGATGTTCAAATCTAATTAGCATTCAAATTACATCTAGAGATATAATGTTATTTTACAAGACTTGTAAAATATTTCCAAGATAACTAAAAGTATAATGTAAAAAACTTTAGATAAAAAACAGAATATTTAGATCTTTGTCCAAGTTCTGCCATTATCTATGTGATTTTGGCCATCTCTTTGCTACTCTGGACTTGAAAATTTTTTTTGGAGTATAAAGTAGAAATTAATGGCTTCTAAAAATATTTTTTGTTGTGTGATTTTCCAAAACATTTGATTTTTTCAGTGTCTTAACTGAATTTTATTATTTGAAGTCTACTTCAAAGTTTACAAAACTACATTGTGAAAGCTTGAAAAATATTATAGATTATTGAGGAATTAATGCATAATGGCATAAGACACATGTGGTGTGCTGGTTACTACCAACATTTCTCCCAGTACAGATGGTAAAATGAATATACGTGGTTTTCACTGACAGAACCTAAACGTGCCCTTAGGTCTATCCTGCAAAAAGAAAACAGTGAACAGTTTTGTGCCTCGCCAGCTTTCCTTTCTTAATCCAGCACTTATTTTTCTCTATTATGGTTGAATCTTAATTCACCGTAGTTGATGGTGATGTAAAACAATGTTTTATAAGTCTCATTTTATTCTTATACATTTATAACAGTTTCTATAGAATGTGGTCTCTTAATTCACATTTTATCCATCACTTATTTTATCTCCACAGATGTATGCGCAATTGTTCTTTTAGGACTCTGCTCAGCCCACAGATGTCACTGCAGCTGCTCTCTATTCCAAAGGGGATTTTTTTTTTTCCCTTAGAAGCAGTCATGTAAGGTTTTTTGTTGTTTTGTTTTATTTTTATTTAAAGCATTGTAAAGATTTTTCTCTTTGTTGGGGTAGGGGGAGGGCGTTATCTTACCTGAAAGATGGCCTTGAGATTTTAATCAAGAAAGAGCTAAAAATAAAGCACTGTCTATATTTCTGTTCATTCTTTGAATTCTGCTAAATGTTTTGCATACTGGAGGCCCAAGAACTATAATTATCCAAGAGTTGAATCTCTTGCCTCCTGTTTCTATGACTGAGTTGATATTGTGAGACAAGGTAAAAACTGTCACAATCTATTCAGGGCATAAGGAAAAAAATCAATCAAATAAATGCCTAGTTTAGGCAAAATTGCCAATTTGAGAACAACTTGAGGCTTGGGAGCAAATGATTCAAATTGCTGTGTATATTACCTGTATCTAACGGGCTTATGAACTTTCTGATTTTCTTTGTGTAGTAGAGATGACCACACAATTCAAAACAGCGACTTAAGGTTATGGCAATTATGTTTCTGTCTGTATTACTCTAGAAACCTCTAAATATTTATGTTTATAGAAGAAAAAACTATCCTTCAAACATTACTCATATATTTAACATCACCGAATATTCAAACTATAAGTGAGTTTACAGAGAACTAAGGTCATTTTCCCCATTTTGTAGATTGCACACTGACAACCAGGACTCTAATATGACTTACAAGAAAACATAGAGCTAGTCTGATGCTCTGGAAGAATTAAATGTCCAATATCTTGATAAATAGGTCACCAGCACCATATCAATGTGCCTTATTGGCTTAAGGTCATCAGGGGTTAAAATTGCTAAAGATCTCTAATGTTAGATCCTTAAAAGAATAAGGACTTATTGTTACCCTCGTTCTTTCCTTTCTTTCTTTCTTCTTTCTTTCTTTCTTTCTTTCTTTCTTTCTTTCTTTCTTTCTTCCTTCCTTCCTTCCTTCCTTCCTTCCTTCCTTCCTTCCTTCCTTCCTTCCTTCCTTCCTTCTTTCTTTCTCTTTCTTTCTTTCTTTCTTTCTTTCTTTCTTTCTTTTCTTTTTTTCTTTCTCTCTCTTTCTTTTGATGTGCGTATGCTTTTTGTTTGTTTGTTTGTTTTTGTTTTTGTTCTGAGGAAAGATGGTCTAAACATTTTTGTAGAACAAGTGCTAATACAATGAGTCAGTTTACTTCTTTATGGGAATTAATGTAATGGCGAAGGCCTTCATAATTCAAAATCATAGGTAAAATGTGTTTACAAAATCTAAACAAAACTTAGAAAGCAATATTTTTATCTGCAGGATAAAGCAGAAAAAAAGCCATGCAAATTTTAGCTTCACAGAAAAAGGCTTATGCCTCAGTGTCAAAAGGTGGTTTTTATATTTCATGGCAAGAGGCACTATTAAAATATTGAAGATAGCTTAGACATATACTTTTATTATTATGAATAATAAATAATAGATACCTATTAATGCAGAAATGCTCAATTTCGACCATTCTGGTGTTATCAGTTATGCACCCATACTGCTGAGAGATCATGCATCTGACTTATCAATGGTTCATTCAAGAATTATTACTTCTAATATTCAAACTACTACAAATTTGTTGCTGGAACTTGGATCTTGTGCAATACAATTTTAAAAAGTCAATAATTTAAATGTTATGTGTAGTCTCATCACATGCTAAGAAAGGTATTGATGTTGCTTCTGTTTCTTGTTTTGTTGTTGTTAACAGACTCATTTCTTATTGTTGAGTTTCTTCATCTAAAACGACTTCGTTATAAAGATTTGTGTACTCTAATTAATAATTTGTATAGTTCACCATAAGATCTAGAGTTCTACAGATGTAAATATATAATCTTATAAATTAATCTTTCCGTATGATAATATATATTGTTCTGAGAAAAAATGAACCAATGTTTTATACTCCTAATGAGACATCAGAATTGTATGATATCTTTCATAAGGTAGCATGAAATGATTTTTGATAGCTATTACTTGGCATGTTCTTTCACCAAGATTATTATTGAAGCAGTTTTCTTAGGAAGTATTTGTGTAACATACCATATGCTGAAAAGTATTTGTTGATTTAAAGTATAAGGGTAAATTTTGAAAGAGGAGATTTTGGTGTGCATAAAGTTACACATGCAATTACATTTTCCCCACAATTACCTAGTCATGCTATGAACTGTCAACCACAGAACTCATTTTCCTTTTTTTTTTTTTACAAAGATTTGCTTTGCTTGCAAAGATTTAGTTGTGTGATATATTTTTCTTCCTTTCTTCTATTTCAAGAAACAGAAATTTGTGACTGTATTTTCTTACAGTGCATTTTATAAAATCTTGGACCTACAAAGATTCTCCTTTAATTTTACTTCTGAGAAGTGTCCCCATTTCCATCAAAGATTCTTCTTGTTAACTGAACAATCAACTTTACAAAATGCTTTGAGAAATGACTTAGAATAATAAGTCATCAACTGGTAGTCTTTATACATATTATATATTACAATATTATTTATATGTAATATATAATTTATAGATGCAGTTAGTACACATATATTAAAAGAAGATTACTTCTCAAAATATGAAAAAAGTTATAGTAGTGATCACAATTTTTATCCAATATTGCCTTCTCATATTAAAACATGAAGAAAATTAGATACTACATATGTAGATTCTGTGAAAATGTAATTTTATGAATTAGATATTATCTTGTACTTTGGTATTATTTGCTATAGGTTCATAGATATTATCTTGTACTTTGGTCTTATTTGCTATAGGTTCATTAGAAGTTGCAGATATTTGAACATTTTCATGTCATTTTTTTTAATGACGAATACCTCCTCTACAATCACCACCAACAAAAATGTGTAACTTGGATACCAGATCCTTTTAATGAAGCTTTTGAATCTTACAAAATATGATTAATCTGATTAGTGATTCAGCCTCCTTTTATGCTTACATTATTAACACAAAAAGCCCCCCTACAGGTTAAAGTTTAAATGTGGATTACCAGATAAAGCTAGTCCTGACGAGGTTTCTATGGTGCAAGGAAAAATTGGATTTGCTTTTCACCTCAACTCAGGCTCTGTCATCTTGGTTTTTGCCCTGTTCCCTTGTTCACAGCAAGGATATTAATTTTGCAGTAAAATCTTTAAGCAATTGTGCAGATAGCTCTGAAAAAGCAACATACACACACAATAAGAGAAGCTTAACTGAAAAATGGACCCCAGATATTCATTAAAAACAGATGGCTATGTTGCCAACAGCATAACTTCAGATGTTTGGGCTAAGCTGGTATTAATCTGCCACGACATGAAGAGAAGTAAAACTGCTTTTGTGCAAACTATGTATCACTTCTACGTTTTACTTACAAAGGAATACAATGATGACTTATGGCTGTATTTTTGATAAATGTTCAAAAAAGAATTCTTTACTCAAAAGTAAAGTAACATTTTAATAGTCCTGGCTATCACTGAATGTTGATGCACATTTACAAGACACTAATAAAATATGAGAGATCATATTATTTAATTTTTTTATTTTTCTAAAATTGCTTTGAAAGTAGAAGAAAAGATTCCATTTAAAATTTGATATTAAGTAATTTTATTTAAAATCTATTGAAAATTAGAAATCTTTTAATTAGAAACATTTCAAAGCCAATATAAAACACAATTTTACAATCGTATAATGAAGTAGTTAAATTTCTTGACATTTATTTGAGGTTTTTGCTAAGTGGAAACTGTGATGTTTTCAAGCTAAACAAAATCAGGTAAAGTAAGGCAGGAGAATATTTGACCAAGCCTTCCAAGTAAAAGCATGGATAATAGAAAGGAACTCTATGCTACTGAGGCAACTAACTGAAATAATGACTAATGTGTAAAGTAATTAGTTATTCATTTACATAATTATCAAAACAAGGTAAATTATTGAAGAATGTCATGCCTAAAACTGTATATATATGTATACACTTTTACACATACATGTAAAAAGTGGTAGGAGAGTTACAATGAATTTCAACCAATTTTGTTTTGTAGGATAAATTCCACCAACTAGAGAAACATTTTTGGGTCAGAACTGATGTTATATGGACTGAGTGATACTTGGCAGTACCATCATGGAGACAGCCATATTGATTGTTGAGTCTAAGGAGTAGTTGCAATATCTTGACATTATTCTACTGCTTCATCTATATATATAAAGACTGAACTGAGAATGAGTATTTGAAAATGGTCCCATTACATCTAAAGAGTCCGGTTTTTTTTTACCCCATTCACTATTAGCCATTTTTCTTATATAAAAAAATATATATATTTATTGTAGAAAATTTAAAATATATATACTAAAAAAAAGAAAATTCAGATTATCTCTAATCCTATTACCCTGAGAGGACCAGTACTAGTATTTTACCAGTGTATGTGTGTGTGTGTGTGTGTGTGTGTGTGTGTGTATATATATACACACACACACACACACATATTTCAATATATCTTTTTATATATATGTATATATTTTTAATTGGGATCTTACTGTATATTTTGAAACTTGCTTTTATTTTTTAAAAAACATGTGTAATGATTATCAATTTTATATAATCCAATATTCTACAAACTCATTTTACTGAATCCATAGAATTTTATTATATGGGTAATCCAAAATTCATTTTATCAATTGTTTATGGATAGTAAATTGTTTCAAAATTTTTGTCATAAAAAAATCTCAAAGTTAACTTATTTAACTAAAATTTGTATAAAATGTGTTACAAATGTGTTAATCTTCTAACACTGTCCTTTTCACGAGTAGGTAAAAACTCGTTTGGCCAAAAGTGTATTCATGGAAAGAAGCAAATTCAACATACTCTTTTGATTAATTCAATGTTTTTTAAAGTGCATTTACAATCTGGATAATATACCTTGTTGCTAATGAAAACAATCACATTGCATTAATAATCCCAAACTGTCTTTTCAACTGAATATAATTTCCATTATTCCTGCCTATTTTTCAATCATGTTCTGTGTTTTAACCATGCAAATCATTGCCTTTGTTCAGCATGCCCTCTATTCTTAAATACCAGCAGACCTTTGAAGATGTGATTCTTCCTGATAACCATGGCACTGCACTCAGATCACTCAGATCATTTAGCCATTTGCTGCTCTTATATATAGCCCAATGTGCTGAGTTCTCTTTGGGGTTCTTTTAAGTGAAAAGATTTTTTCATTTGTCTGTCTTTCTCAATAGATTGTGGGCAACTTTAGGGCAGGGTCTATATCTTCTTCATTTTGCATTTCTATCTGTGAAGTGTCTGACATCAAGTAGGAATTCTGAAAATGTTTATTAAAACAAATAATGACCCAAGGACATCTCGTCAAGAAGAAGAATAAAAACAAACACAAAACAGGGGTGTAGTTACCTTCAGTAAGTCCTGCCCAGGGGTACCCAGGGCTCAGACAACTCCTGTGGGTTAAATGTCATTTTTAGGGATAAAAAGATAGAATGAATACATGGCTTTGATTACTTTATTTTTCCCTTTCACCACTGTGAACAGACCAAACTTATGTCTGAACTTACCCAAAAAGAGAACTATACTGATCCCAACTATGTGGCGGAATGAGAAAGCAAAGTTAGATTTTGAAGCAAAGGGAAAAAGAGGCAGAATAGTGACTACAGTAGATTTCAATTCTCTGTGATTGCTGCCCTCTCCTTCCCTTAATAGCACTCTTCTTTGAGCAAGAGGGAAAGGGCATGACACAATTATCATTACATTAAGACAAATTCCAGATAAAGAATAATCTAATTCATGTATTCAAGCTCACTTATAACTATTTAATATATATTGCTTGTGAAACACCATGTTAGCTGCTTATAATTGTGGCTATAATCAATGACTCTACAAACCTCTTTGCTCTACCACCCTTATGAGATAGTTTTAAAGAGAGACCTAAGAAGTCAGAGGAAAGGAATTTTGCCTCAACCAAAAACAGAACTGGAACAGTTAAATGAAACAGGATTCCTCAAAAAGAAAGAAGCTTCTTGTTATTGGAAAGAGCCAGAAAACAATCCACTAGGAAGGGGGAATTATCCAGAGAGCTGTCTCCTCATTGCAGAGCTCTACTACATGATTTCCAACCACATTCCAAATCTGGAATCTATGAAACCATATGATTTTTTATTTGTGCACAAAAAACCTCCACTTAGAATAATAATTACATTTATAAATACTTTTCATGTGTTTTATTGTTTTTCTTCCCAACTGAGAAATTAACCAGACCCCATTTGTTACATTTGAAAGAACTATCTAGATTAAATTTGGGAAAATGAATTATACATCTAGGTCTAGATTATAAGCTTAAAGAGCCAAACTCTTGACTGGATATTGAAATGTTTTCTTAAATCAATTTCTCATATAAAGATTATTTTTCTGTGTTGGTATCTCTTATAATGAGTAAGATTAAATATTCTAACAATAACATTCAACTGGCACATGTATCAAAAAACAATTTCTGTGATTTGAAAATAATATTTTAAAATTCTTTTATTTTAGTGATACCAACTCCTTCTTTGAGATTAACATATTGTGACAGGAAATGAACAGAGCATTAAAAAACATGCAGGTAGACATCATAAGAAAATTAAGTATATTTTCCATGAGAAACTTTCCTTAAACTTCTTGGTAAATAAAAAATGTTATATAAAATTAAATAAGAATACCTATAAATAAGGCATAGCAAACAAATGATGATTGAAATACTACAATTAATTGAAATTGGTTTTATTAATTACTTGCAGGTGTTTTTAAGTTCTGAAAATTCAAGTTTGAATATGACCAAAATGTCTACATTTAAAGCAGTAATGAGATGTTTAGTACATTTTGTAGTGCAGACAAGATCATTTGCTTTGATAATAAGGGATCTGTGAAGGTATGAAAGAGGCCATAATCCCAAGTGGAAAACAAATAAATAAATCTATTCCATCCACTAAGAATGTTCCAAACTCCACTCAGCTACACCAAACATACTTGAACATCTTCAGCAATTCATTCTACATTTTGACAAAATGACCGAAAGTACATTTTGTATTGATGGTGGTAAGAGGCTCAGAGGTTTCTATTTTCATATTATTCCTTTATTTGTGCAGTTAGTTAGCTATTTAACTAATAGGTTAGTTAAACTCACCTTGTTGCAAAGGAAATTTGATGACACTTGTATGAAGAAATTACTAGAACTTGAAAGCCGGTTTGCTCCTTTTTAAAAAATGGAGATAAGTAATATTACTAAATGAATTCAAATCAAGGTATTTAGAAAAGAATGTGAAAAGTTTAAAAGTATTATTTAAATGCTATTAAGATACATTTCATCTATATTTAATTATAACTCAACCTAAAGTAATTTTTTCAAAAACTATAAAATAAATACATAAGTGATTGTATAAATGCACATATGTATATCAATGAGATAGTTTTATGTGCCCAACCTCATCCCCACCAGCGAAGCTATCAGTTGGATTCTCTAAGAGCCACTGGCATCACTTTGGCATACAAGGCACAAAGTGTCTGGTGTGGAGGACCAGGAGCAACAGAAAACCATTGCCCTCATTGTAGCCACAGTGATTTCCTGGACAGGTGGGCTGTCACAAGTACCATGAAACAAACATCAGAGCTCTGGGGACTTAGTTTCTTCTCCATCCAGCTAGGAGAAAAGCTACATACTGTGAGGAGAAAAGATTTTACTTTCTCAAGAGTAGTTGTCTTTAACGTTTTCAAGAGTAACTAAACCAAATATCTTAGGAAGATACTGGAGGAAAAGTAATAAAATTACAAAGTACATTGAACCCAGAGTGCTGTAGGTAATGCTGAATTTAGGTAATAACTTTTTCACAATTACGAATTTGAGTTCTTATGCTAAAAATCTGAAATACCTCTGGGGAACCAGGAACCTAGCTTAACTATGTGAATCCAGATTAATATACAATGAGAGAGAGAAAGGGTGAACAAGGGTGAAGTGTTCAGATCTCATCAAAAGAATCATGGCCACCCAGTCACTACTTGACTCCAGCAAAGCCAGCTTACTCTCCAAGTCCTAATTTTTAACAAAGAACTTAGAAATCTGAATTTTAATATAACATCTAAGTTTCAAATGTTGTGAACCAATTCAATAATAAGAATTTTAAAAGTCTGTGTAGGACAAATAATTCATGCCCACAGATTGTGTTTAGATTATAAAGATGTCCTCTTGCTGGAAATTCTGAGAAAACAAAGACAGCTTCAAAACATCAGATTTCACGTCTACTACTGTCACAGAGTGATTGGCTATATACAATAATTAGACTTAGTTGGCAAAGCATCTTTGATTCAGATCTAGAATATTATGAGTTTTGCCAAGACATACTATGTTAATGTTCTATTGTATTTCATGATGGTATTTGATTAAAAATGCAGATAGAATAATCAATATGTTAAAAGCTTACTTTTATATTTCCACTCTTTGTTACAGAATGGACCTCCTTAGTTTATACAGTCTATTTACATATCTGGAAATAGTCTTTAATTTTAATTCATCACAAAAAATTTAAGGAAACAAATCATTATTTTTTTTAATAGCTGAGGAAAGAGAAAATTAACACAAACATAATTATAACATGAACAACTAACATTTGCTTACTGAGCACTTACCTCTATGGCCAAGTTTTTATCATTTATAGGTAATATTTTATTTAATGTCCATAATTACCTTAAGATGTAGGTACTATTATTAGTTTCATTTTGTAAATGAGGTTATTGATGATCAGAAAATATAAGCAGTTTTCTCAAGGTCACACAGCTAGTAAATACAATTTAAACCAAGGAGGACTAATTTCAGCATTTGGACTTTTAAGCAACATGTTCTATTGCTGCTATTACTATCACTACTACTTATATTTAGCCCTTCAAAGAGCCAGATACTCTCTCATCACCCCAAAAGCCCATAAAGAATATGTTATCATCTTCATTTATATAGGCAAGAAACCAATGTTCCAGGAGGGTAAGTAATGTACCTTTATTTAAAGAGCAGAAAGCTGAGACACAGTCTCAGATCCAATGTTTGAGGCCAGGCATATTTCATCACATCACAGTGCTTCCATAATATAATAATTTCAAAGATATTCTCCTTAAACAGAACCTAAACCACTCTTGTCTCAATTAAAACTAAAATTCTCTAAGTTCACATTCAATGTTGATGCAGGTCAATTAGACAAAATATTACTAATGAATTAAGACTTTCAAAATTTATATAAGTTCTTTAAGATTCTACTTAATTTCAGATAAATAACCTTTTTTCACTTAACTTCAATTATTAACCTTCATATTCAATTCTTTTTATTCATCTCAAAACATGTATTTATTGAGTTAAAGTTTCAAATCGTATGTTTCTGCCTTACTTAATAACTAGATTTTATTTTTAAATATGAATAAAGTTTTACAGAAAAGAATAGACACTTGAGGTCAGAACTGGAAGGAAAAAGTCTTTCTATTGCCTTTCCATGTTGCTGACATTTATCTTAATTTTTTGTGTGATCTTGATATTTCTAAGCTATAGTTTTTTAATAAATATTTTGTTTAATGATTAACATTATTGTATTACTGCTTAAAATATGAAAACATCACAAGGACATTATAATTAATGTTTGAAATTATTTTATATTCTGATATATGATTTTAATGAAGAATATTACCTTTATTTAGATTATGTATACTCAAATCACAAAAACTGGCATATTTTAAAATATATAGTAAATAAAGTTCATCTATATGTTTATATAAAACACTAGAAATGTCAGCAATTTTAAAGAGCTTTTAAAATATAATAACAATACCTTTCTACTTTCTTAATTGGCTTCCAGTCAATTGCAGCAGAATTACTTTAAGCACAGTTATAAGTTCTCCATTTGAATAATCATATTTTATAAATTTAGGATAGTTAAAGATGTTGTGCTTTTACTATAGAATTCTCAACATATATGCCTGAAGATATTTACAATTAAAATTGCACCAGTAGCAACCTGCAGCTTTTCATACCAAAGCCAAGACTGAGGGCTGTGGGAAAATTTGATAAATCAAACTCTAAGACTCACAACTTAAAAGCTTAACTATTCCTTTCCCCACCCCATAATGTTGACCTTGGTCTGGTCTGTTTCTCTCTGATTGTTTGAACTGCATTCTCCTTCATGGATGATGGTTTCTTATTAAATTATGTATTGATGTGGCTGACACTAGTTGAATAGATTCATTAAATTTCACAAGTTGTTGGAGTCTAGTTCACTGGAAAAAAAAACTCTCTTTAGACTCTTTAAAGGACAAAAAGCGTCATGTTTTTTTGAGCTCTTTTAAAGCATTTAATACAGCATGAAAAGATATGACATCAATCCTACTAAAACACAAGAGAAAATGAATGATGTTACTGTAAATCTTTACATCAATCACACCCGATACTTTGGAAAACAATATAGTTTTGTTTGCATTTCAGAAGTGACAAACAACTCTTGTGACTGGCTTAACATAGTCACTTTCTATTAGTCAAAACCAGAAGCAAGTCAGAATTAAAATGTGGCCCTGCGTTGCTAGGCAGCAGAGTTGTCTTGACATGGTGGTTAGTTTCCTTTTCACTGAATGACAACAGTGAAATGAAAGAAGTTTTGAAAAACTTGATAATGGTTTTCAAAGGAGAAGGATAATTGGTGGTTCTCGCTTGTGCAGCACTGTGTGGAAACTTTCAGGCAACTGTGAGAGAGGACTGTCACTAAAAATTTAAACTCTTGTACACAAACTTGACCTAGAGTCTTCTCCAGGTTTTGGCAGTTCATTTTCAGAATACCCCTCTGAGACCAAGGGGTGTAGGATGAAAGCATTAAGACAGATGGGTAAAGCCCCAAAGGAAGAAAAGAATCAATAGTTGTGATTTAATCCATTGGTGAAAGAGAGGAATTAAGTAAAATCTTAAAAATGAGAAATGTGTAAAAGATCATTAGTTAGCACCTATAACAAAAATATTTTAATGGTGTGGCTAGTTCAAGTTGAGCAGACACTCAAATCAAATGTAGGAAATGAAGAAAGGTAAAAAATAATCTTTGATTTACTATGCAAGGATAAAACAATTGCGCTGGTATTATTATTTTTGATATTCTGTTGTTTAATTCAGAAAAATATCCCCAACGTGATAACTCCTGAAGCATCTGATAATATTTACAGCTTAAGCTTTTGTCATCTGTGGTACTAATTAGAGCATATATTTAACAAAATACAAACAAAAACCTGTAAGCAAACCGAAAGCACACACAGAAAATACATGTTGCTCACTATTGCATTCCAAACTACCTAATGCAAGAACATTTTGTTTAACCATCCTTGCTATTAATTTACCCAGAATTTTAAAAACTGAGCAAAATGAACTCATGTTGAAAGAAGGGACCAATTAGTGTTGGATTAACATTCATGGTTATTTACAGTTGTTTTTGTACTTGTTCTTGTGCTCTGACTTCCTAAAATTTCACAACCCAAAGATTTAGAAAAATGGGGTTGTTTAGACGCAAAGTGCAATGAAGTGGCTGTGACCATTGTGTAGACACCACCTCTCTCATTATACCCTCTCAATCAACACTCAGTACACAGGAAACCGCAATAAAGCCCATCTGCCACGGTTAATCTGCAGGCAAACCCACACCCATGTCTATGCCGTTACTCTCTAGCCTTATTATTCTCAGATCCAAAGCTTCATAAGGGATCAGCCAAAGTCCATTAAAGTAAATAATAGCTAGAAATGACAGGCTTAGCAAGGATTGGGAGGAAGTTGAAGACCAATCTGAGCTCTGAGCTCTGATTAATAGAGAAAAGCATTAGCAGAAAAGGGGAGAAAAATGACCTCAGCCTGCTCCAAAGAATTCCTGAACCTTCGTTGTTAGGGCAAGTGCTACCATCTGAGACGTTAGTGATCTTTGAATTTCCTTCACTTTGATGCAGCTCAAATGGGAAAATTTTTAAGGTTCAGCAAGGCCCCAGACCTCAGCTGGAAAGCTGTCTGGAGTCAACCCTGTCAAAATTCTCTTGTATAAGAGAAAGCCTTTATTAGCTAGATTGCAACAACAACAATAACAACACCCACAAATGCCCTACACAGTCTCGTAAGGAGGGGCTTCTGCTAGAGATTACAAATATATTTTTTATTTCCTTGTCCATAGTCATTTTAAAAAGTCTCCAAACAAATGTAGTAAGATAATAGTGATTCTTAAAATAAATGCCTTTCAGAGACTAGGTGGATTTAGTCTGCTGGTGGAAAGTATATGTGTGCTCTGTAGTGGGGGAGTATTCAAATATTTATTCAGTTTCATCTTGAAATATGATATTTATTTTCATTGTACAACATAAAAAATCCTTCTTGAGCAGTTCAAGTTTTGTTGAGTCAAGACAGAATCATAAAATGCTTCGGTTATTTCAACTGTGCATTTTATATAAATTGACCGGAAAAAAATTTTTGAAATTAGTTGCAAAAAGAGTTTTTTCTCCACTAGTTTAAAAAGTATTTTTATAGCCTCTGTTTGACAAATTTCCTAATGAGAGGAGCCCAAGCAGTGTTAACCCCCATCTCTCTCCACACAAGTTTATTTGGTCTTCAAATGAGACATTTCTGAATTTTGGTACAGCTCTTAATAGTCTTATGAAGAAATCTGTACCAGGTAGGCCCATTTGTGATTAGAAAAAAATCATTTCAAATCTACTCTATTATTAAAAAATGTCTTTCCTTGTAAAAAATACCATATTCTTTATAGAATGTAGATTAAAATGAGAGTGGTAGAGAGAGCTCAAAAACTGTGAGGGCTCTTTAAAGTTAGAGTTGAAATGTAACAAAGCAGTCTGCTTGTCAGAAATCCCAGTCTGAGAGGGAGAAAGCATTTGGCGGAGGCAGGCAGGTATCGGGAAAGCCCTGGTGATTTCTCAGGAAGATAGTAATGGGCCAGATGAGGACTCAATGTCAGGAAGGCTCACCTTCGAATGTATTTTTTCTTCAAGTTTATATCGTAGCATGTGATTTTCATAAATAAAATAAAGAGGCAATGTAAAGAACCATGGTTAAAATGATGTTTCTTCACAGATATTGCTGATAACTTGGCTAATGCACTGTTGATGTGCACGTGGTACAATTTTCATATTTTAATCTTAAGTAGAACAAGAAATGACAATTATGAAAAGACAAAATAGATACCACCAACAGCTGTAATTGCTATCTAGGCTGCTCAAAGATGGGCAAAAGACACAGTAAATCAATATTAAGTTCTCCACGAATGCAGGTATCACAACGAGGACATCATATAACATCGTTATAAGCAAATTCTAATACAATTTGGACAGTTGTAAAGAATATAGGATGAACACAGAGAATGTAAGGCTAAGTTGTCCTCTGAAGCTTCAGCTGGTATATTAAAGGGAAAAAAAAAATCCCTGGGAATCATGGCTATGTATTTAGTTAAGTATGCAAACTGTGTTGGCTTTAGTAAATGAGTGCACTCCTCCTCTTTAGAATTTAAAATGTTAAGATCATCAAGGGTTAAATGGATCTGCCACATGTAATTATAATAAGTTGAAATTCAGTCATTTTAGTACACTAAGATTTGGAGAAATGTTTTGTATGTAATACTACATCCTAAGATATGCTATGTGAATACCTAATTAAAGTGGAGGGTTAAGAAACCAGCAAATCTTTAGGGAAAAAAAATACTAGTAAAAGTTAAAGTCATGGTATAAATGTAATTTAAAAAATGAAAGCTGAAACTCTTCAGTGCAAACCTTTAGTGATGAAAATGAAATTTTAAAAAGTACAAATAGATAAGAAAACAAACAAACATTTTGAAGAAAAGGTATAACAAAAATTACAAATATGTACAGTTTGGCCATAAAATTAAAATGAAATATTTGCTTTTAAGATTATAGTTTTAGAATATAATGATTTAAATGCCTTTGAAAAAGTAGGTTTGATTTTACACACATCTTTCTGGAGATACTTGTTTCCTTTATGGGAAATGAAACTACACTTAACACAAAATTGTTTTTATGAATTCATATTGATATTTTGACTTTGTGTGCTTTTATTAAAATTAGAGAAATATCTCACATTTTAGTTGAGCTTTAAATTTTTTAAGTGAAATAAAATGTTTATAATCTATGTATTCCTTTATCCTTTTCCTAGTTTCCATAACTGAACATTGTTTTGAATTCACGGGCTCTTCTACCACCACACAGATATACAATATAAAATAAATACTTTTCATCAGAATTTTTTAGTTGTTGTTGAAATGCTATATGTGTAGAACTAAATTTGAATAATTTGAGAATTATTTGAAACCAGAAAAGAAATAATCTATTAATCAAAATCTATCAGAATCAAATTTCCTTTGCTGTGTGTATGTTTGTCTATGTGTGTAATAATGAAAAACAACACAAATAAACAAAATCTATCAATTGTTTACTATGGGGTTTTGTACCTCCACAAGATTTTATCTCTCTTGAACATTGTCTTCATGTTATCATTAAGTGAGAGACATTCCTAAATTATTTTGCTATCTGTACAAATAAAAAAATTAAATGTCCATATAATATAGTTTATATACATGTGGAATATGTTTGTAAGTAGTTATATGCAAGTCATTACATTTATTATAGCATAAACTGACTCCTATACATTATCTCCGATAACATACATATATAAGCAATTAGTTTTTATGACCTTGAAATGCACATTTTTTAGTCACCCAAAAGCAACAGAAATTTTAATTTTATTCATGGAAAAAAGTTTTAATAACAAATTCACAGTGTAAATAAGTTATTTCAAATACTGTTCATTCATCTGGGTAATAGAATTGACTTGTTATAAATTTAAATATTACAAAAAGTATATTTGAGTACTTCATATTGCCATCGACACTTAAAACAGCACTTTCATTTTGTTCTTGAGATTAGAGCAGAATATTAAAAATAAAAAATACTTTTTTTACCCTTTTACTGAAGACTCAAAAAAAAAAAAAAGGCCATTACTTGCTTTCTACAATAATAATAATCTTCAAAGAATACAGTGCTGAAAAGTTAAGGCTTTTGTATTAACCACAAGGTGTCTCCAATCTTTAAATTCCCAAGATTCCCTCCCTCCCCAGCCCCATATTTCAGTGCAGAGTAAATTTATAATATCACGCTGTCACATTTGGAAACTTCAGAAACACTCCTTCAGATGTAAATTGAAAGTGAATACTTTAGAAGAGACAGTATTGAACTTAAATATATACATATGTATATTATATAGAATATATATAAATCAGTTTATATTAAATAATTACATATATTCATTATGCTTATAATATAGTACATGTTGAATAAAAATTTACCAACTATTTTATGAGTTAGTTTATGTTTGGAACCTGGAATCTCAAAAATAAATGGTGACACAATACCAAAATAAGAAAAGAATAACATCAAAGCTCATTTTAGTTTGTTTATCCATGATCAAGTTTTAATTTTTAAATAATTCTATCAGCCAGCTACAACCAGCTACTCCAAGGAAATAAAATTTTCACAGTGGACGAAACACATCTCCAGATATCCACAAATACAACAAATTTCTGGTTTTTACAGACCAAAGCTATTAGCAAAAAGTAGTTGCTAAAGCTAATCTCATTATGAACTCTGAATATATAACTAAGAAAAAATCTTGTTTAAAAAATTCTAACTAGAAAAATTCTTTCTAATTCAAGGCAGTGTATGGCTTATTTTTCTGTGTACACAGAGACCGTGTGTGTGTGTGTGTGTGTGTGTGTGTGTGTGTGTGTGTGTGTGTGTGTGTGTTTAATGGGATGCTGTTTATCCCACTATATCTTACCACTCTGTCTCTTTGGATAACAATCACAGGACCCAGATGCTAAGGGTAAGTGATATTTTCCCACAAGCGGCTTCTGGCTCCTTGGCAGACGTGGTAGGCAGTTGTGTTGGCAGCCGCTGTGCTGCCTCTGGCTCTCTTGTGTGGCTTTGCTGTTGAAGGGATGCTTGGCCTGCCCTGTCCTCCTGGATACCATTTCCCTCTGACAGCCCTTGGGTTTTGTGAAGCTTTATTCTGTGCAAATCCCTTGTGCAATCTCTGGATGAACTCTCTAAAGGCAAAATAAGGCTTTTCTTTATGATTGTGTCTAATAATCAGCTGAATTGCTAGTTCAGGTACTCAGGAACATTGAAACTCAAAACCAAACTTTTCCAATCTTTGCATCTATTTTGTTTTGTTTTGTTTCTGTTCTTGTTTTCGCCCTGAGCACATTGTATCCCAACTTACTTGTCAGGGTGTCGGCAAAATAATTTTGTAAAAATGTTGTGCTTTGTGATTTTTTTTGTTGTAATTTGTGTGTTTTTAAAAAATCCTTTGTTTCCTCATATTCATTATCATAAATAATTATTGAAGTTTTCTCAGATTATAAATAACCTTATAAAGTATCTCTTCCAAACAATACAAAGAAGGAATTTTGCAGTTTTACCAAGTGCAATTGGCTGATGAGCTACTTAATGAAATAAAGTAGCATGCTTCTGATATTGGTACAGAAGTAATACTTCATTCCCTGCATGCTTGTAATCTGGATGACATTTTGAAGCATGTGCTCAAGTTGTACAAACAAAGGCACACAGCAGAGCCAAAGATGGTTTCAAAGACACCAATATAACTGTCTACCACATAATTTGTGAGACATTTTCACATGTTTCTCACCGTGATATCACAAAAGTAGTCATAAATGTATATCATGGATTAAATGATTCGCTGGTTTGCCATATGCCTGACCACAATACTCAAGGCAAAACAATATTTTGGGTGACCAATAGACATATTTTCTTTGTAATCTGAATAATCAA
Source organism: Eidolon dupreanum (assembly GCA_028627145.1). Taxonomy (NCBI): domain Eukaryota; kingdom Metazoa; phylum Chordata; class Mammalia; order Chiroptera; family Pteropodidae; genus Eidolon; species Eidolon dupreanum. The sequence continues at coordinate 65,728,274 of CM053507.1, forward strand.
TAAGCATCTTGAGTTTTCTGAAAGAAATATCAGGCACATTTTGCATTGAAATGCCCACTCTAATTAAACCTGGGTTGAAATTACATTATATTCTGACACTGTTATGTGACTGTAAAATTCCAGAATTATTGGTACTGTGTTTTATAGTTTAACAAATAAATTGCTCCTCAGTTAAAAAAAAAAAAAAGAAGATTATACAGGTGTTACATGGGCCTTCGGATAATTATCTAAAGCAGTTTCTTGTGAAAGTCTTTATGTGCTGTGTGAAGAAATGAAAATTCTCTGATGTGCTGTATGATAATATTATAAATTAAAAACAAATATAACTTTGAAAGGAGTATCACTGAAGCTTCATAGAGAAATAAAGATCATTATTTCTTCTCGATAGCAGTGGATATGTTTTGGCAGTTTGTTTTTACTGTTGAATCCTTTCTGATGAACAGAATATACTCTTATTTTTTCCAATGTTCTGCAAACCAGGAGAGAACTAGCTCGAGAAATTATCACATCCTAATGTGATTTTACTGTTTTCTCTGTGTGATAAACCCAGGTTCTAGAAGAGCATTTCTAGTTATATTGGTATAAAACCTCAAGACTCTTGACGGTTAGCTTACAATGAAGTATATAGTAATTCTTCTGTTTATCCATAGATCAAATTTGATCTTTTAAAAGTATGAAATATTTAATATACATTTAAGGAAACTTTAGAGAAATGTTAGGTATTTCTATTAAGCATTTTGACTGTCCTATTTCTAACTGTAAATAGGGCACTTTCAGAGAGTCTATTAAAAATTTTTGTTTTCCAATTTTCTATGCTATACAAGAACCCAAAAGATTATAATAACATATCTATAAAAAATATCTGATATTTTTTGTTTCATAATTAAATATTTACATTATACTGTTTGGGTTTTTCTCTTACTCATAAAATTTGGGGAATGTATAGTTTTATGTTTAAAAGACCTGAAAAAATAATTGTAAATGTGAATGTATACCAACAGAGTTCCTGGTAGTGTTCTCCAAAACCAACAGAAAGAAAACAATTTTTGATTCTCTACCAGTAGGTGTCGCAATTGGGATTACAAGATAGTGATCCTAAAACCTTCTAACAGAATTTACTTGAAAGATCATACATTGCCTGTATAATCCAGAAGGTAATTTACTGAGCCATTCTAACCAAACTATCTTATGAAAAATTGCTTGACTAAAATTTTACTTCAAATAAACATGAAACAATTTGAAATGTGAAATTATTCTACTGAAAATATGCTGAGAGGAATCCTAAAGTAAAACATATTAGTCATTGCAACAAAAATAACTCATGAGGGTTTTGATGAACAATTTAAATAGTATTCTGGTATAATCAGATTTCAAATAATATTATATCTAAAAAAAGAATAGAATCAAGGTTTTGCCTTTTGAAAACTTTCAAAGTTAAATGACACTTGTGGAGTTAGGTCATTTTTTTTTTAAGAGGAAAAAAAACCTAAGTTTCTTTATGTAGAAATATATCGTATATGTCATTGTCCTAGGAAATGTTAGATAATTTTAAACTTTTCATGGAAACATAAAATCTTTCTATTCTCCCCAAAAGTTACAGTAAAAAGCAGTGAGACTATTCTAGGCTTAATTTGATAGAAACATTTTGCTACAATGATATTTTTATGTTAAGTCTCACTAGAGAGGACTATCATTAGGTTCATATTTCTTTACTATAAGTAGAAAACCTGGTAGTAAACTTTTCTTTTGCAATTAATCAAAAAAATAATTTTGAATACTTTAGTTTTGTCTGAAAATTTTATTTTAATATTTTGCTAGTTGAGGGAAATCTGTGGGTATGTATGTGAACAAGTATGCACCATTCAGCCCCCCACCCCAACACACACAAACACAATGTCAAGAAATACAGTTTCCTGTTAGGATAGTTTTAAATCTTAAACTTGCACAAGAGTATTATGTACAAATTTTTTTAAAAATTACCTGTTATTTCATTGTTGAATAATCTTAAAATATCTCAACAGATTCAAGAAGCTCACTCATCAGAGCTTTATGGTCCTTTTATTACTGGGAAAAAAAACCAGACATAACAATTTTAAAAGCGTGAATGCCATTATTTAATGTTTTGCACAGTATGTTCATTGGTGATCCATATTGTGTGCACCTTTCCAATAAAATCTGAAAGTCATTCTCTTGCTTTCTTTTCCAGGACTGTTCCACATGGACAGCTGCACAGAGAGAGACTCACCAGTAGAGGCCTCTCTAGATTTGCCTTGTGATTAAGAACTCAGAATCTGTGGCAGTTAATACAACTACTTGAAAAGATTCTTGTTGCATAAGGAAAAAGATCACTCTTTAATGCCCTTTTAAGTTCTACGATGTTGATTAATGTTGCCCTTTACATTAATGATGTTTCAGTAAAAGAAAACAAATTTAAAATGGATCAATTCTATTGAGGATGCATTAATTAGACAGAGACTCTGCCATATGCTGTGGCTGGAGGGTTTGCTGGCCTTTCTCTTGTAGTTACCTGTGTAAAATCCACCCTATCCTCTACATGAATGCCCAAGCTGAATAGCCATTTGAATGAAGGCTTTAGTTTGATTCGCCATACAAGGGGTACTGTGTCACTGTGTTTTCTTTCTAGGAGTCACTAAGTGATTTCTATATCTGTTGTCATGGTGATATAGCAAAGCAGGGGAAAATGGGAGCAACTTCAGGCTTTCTCCTCACCCTCTGCACTAAGATGTTGTTAGCAAGCCTATAAAACATTGGGCTTTCTCCGGGCCTTCTTTTTGTTCTCTGATTGTCAATAAAACTCATTTTAAGGGTAACAAGGACATCTAAATGTCATCTGTCACAGTGTTAGAGAGATTAAGTTTGTTTAGGGACTTGTGCTGGACAAAGGCCACTATTTGTTCTGCAGATACAAAGCAGTGTTGGCTATCACCACTCTTGATTTAGAAGGAAGCCCAGAGACCATCGAGGAAATATCATCTCAGTTGCAGGTGACAAGGAGGTGTTCATGACATGACAGCATTAAAATGACAGAAAAATAATTATGGTTTTGAATGAGAATCTGCAGTTCCAGTTCCCACATCCCTTTGTAGACGCCCCAAGCCTAAGACCTTCTCTCAGACCTGAGGTAAGAAAACAGCTCTTGAGGGCCATCAGCTTATTTACAAACACGACAGACATACACACCTGAGAGTCCTTGACTCAATGATAGAAAGAGGAAAGGTTTTGTGAGGGAAGTCCAACAATAACATATGCTGCATTAATTCAGCATTTGTTCAATAATGAGACTAAACAGAACATACAGATTAATGAAGACATTGGTGTTATTAAAATTATATCCTGTAGTTCATATGTTTTTCTTAATAATGAACATTGTGGTTATTGGAGAGGAAAAACAGGATTTTTCTATTAATTTGGCACACATCCCAGATCTCATTCGACCAGAACCTATTTCCTATAAAATGTAGCCTTTGGCCTTTATGAGCCTTAGTCTTGCTACTTTTTGTGTTAATATGGAGGCGGGGAATATTTTTCCTTTATAAAAAAATCTTTAAAAGTGAACCTGGAGCCTAGATAGTAATTAAACAATTTAAAAACTAGGATGTTTCTTCCAACATAAAGGATGATTGGGAAATATATAAAATTACATACATATAATAGGGTGCTCACATCACTTCTGTCTGCGCTATGGAAACTGGTGCAGCTATCTTGGGACTTTTGGAGTCTGGTCACATTAATGCATCTTAAACACTGTTTTATAAGAAATATTCACAGTAGGGAAGGCCACTATGTTAAAATACAGATGAACTGTTACCAATGTTGGGAAATGGTAGATACTTTATTTGCAATATATTAAAGCTTGACAATTGGATATTTATGAAGTATGAATGAAAGCAGAGTACTATGACTCATTTCTTAATATCCCTGTGAACACATCTCCACATGTGACATATGAGTGTGTGGGTATACCAGCACAAACCTTGGACTGGGGCTCTCATTTGAAAGGACAATAATAAATTCCCTCTTGATCAAAGCTCCGTGGAGGTATATATATACATATATACACACAAATATCTAACACAAATATATGTTATATGTGTGTGTGTGTATGTGTGTGTGTGTGTAAACTCTGAGTTTCCTTATTCATGCTCTTTCAGACCAATTTGAAAATTGAATTTTAATTATACTGAAGAGATTTGGGTGTACAGCTATAAATATCATATAATTTCAACTACTGAACACATTACGTTTTAGTTGTATATTGGCAGTTATGATGAAGAAAAACTTATAAAGGTCAACATCGGCAACTAGACATTGTTAAAAAACAAAATCAAAATCCCTGGAAGCCATACAATCTCACATTTGTAAATATGTCTGTGATATTAAATATATGTAACTACTAAAAAGAGCTACAACAGGATCCCCTTTTTAAAAATTACTGAACAAATGATCATCAAATTCAGTATGATTTTTTTTTTAAGATAGAAAGATTTATTCTACACAAACTAATGAAAGCAAATACAATATTGAGATGCTGTTACATCAATATTATGGGCCTAGATGACTTTTGTTTAGTATCTTAATAGCTCGATCATTTGTTATTCATTCAGCCCCACACGGGACACCAGGGTGTGATGAAGGACAATACTCTCGGGGCATTTTGAGTTCAATTTGTGTTTCTCTACTTATGCAGAACATGTGTTGGCATCAGTGATGGTTGCAACAGGGGAATCACAATATAGAATGAAGTTTTACCACGTTCTGAGATAATTTTCTGTTTCTTAAAACACAGTCTTTGGAACAGTTCAAGTACAGTTCTGGTGCACTATTATTGAACATATTGAATGTATTCTTTTCTATTTTTAACCTTTAATTTTTTAAATATAATTTCAGATAAAGAATTATGTGAAAGCATAAAAACAAATCTCTAAAAGTAATTTAAGCTTCAAAATAGGCTAACAAAAAGAATTTTTTGTCACTTTCACATGAAACTATAAATAAGTTGACTAAAAATATAGATTGGAGAAGTCCAGAGATCATCAGAGATACGCACACACATACACACAATTACATGTGTAAACCACACCACTTTGTCTCCAACAGTATATCTATGTTATTCCTAGTTGCTTTGTAGCTTCACAGATTCAGAGTAATTCTAATGAGACAAGTTAAAAAAAAAAAAATGGATGCTACAGGGTAACATTTTTTTTTCTAAATTTCTTGGAATGAAAATCCTTTAAGTTCCCTTAAGCACATGTTCAATTTGAATACATTATTTAATTCCTTTGGCCTCAGTTTCTTCCCCAGGAAAATATAGAAATGGGATTAGATAACCTCTAAGGCCTCGTCCAGTTCTAAAATGCAGTTGATAAATACACAGTAAGGTTTTCACTTTTTTAAAAAATTTAATATTTTGAAAGAACTATTTTTATTAGGAAAAAATAGCATAAAATTGACAAGAAATCCTCAGTAAGATTAATATTTAATCAAATATATATTTTGCTTAAGAATTACTGTACCACATTGAAGATCCAAACAACTGCATTTTCTAAGTACTATAATCATTTCGCTTTTGGCAAATGAGTGACAAAAAATTTGTCAAATTGGGAGTAAGTTCATTCATCAAGGCTATGTATCATTCTGGATTTTTAATGACTCTTTTGCATTCAGGAAATAGTAAAACAGCAAATAAAAACTGTTAATAAACATTTTATAACAAAAAGACAATACCTTTGATAAATAATATACTCACTTGATGTGTTATCTCTTGAACCAAATACGGCAGTTGAGAATATTTCCTTCCCTCCTCTTCTACCATACTGCTTTCAGATTTTTGAATCATCCTTTGTATTCTTGTTTAGAGCAATCATATAACATCTAAATTTATCATAAAGGAGCTGACTCTGATGGATAATTTCTATATTGTAAAATTTCCTTTCCACCTCATAGAATCTAGTATTTCTTTATCAAGGATGGTCATCTTCAAGTATACCTGCATATGATAATATGAATAAATAAGTCTAGCATTATCTTCTCAGGAATGTTTTTAACTAGATAAGGTACTCTATATACATCAAATAACCTAATAAAATATGTAATTAATGCAATTATACATAATTATTTTTATTTCTTCTACTTATCTACTCTATTGACTAGAGTTTCAACATATCTTTACTCTAATTTGTGAATATCAAATTATGTGATATTTTTACAAATTCTATTTTATCCAGCTACTAATTAAAATTGAAATACATACACTAGTAGAACCACTTCGTTAAAAGTTAATAATAATTCATTTTTCATTAATAATAATAACTGCCTCATATGGAAAAAATCCTATAATATTTAGGAAACTATAAAGAAAATCAGTCTGATAGTGCTTCATTGTCATACTTTCTTGTTATTGGTAGTAAATTGGTGAATATGGTTCAAATATTGAAAATTAAATAACATATTATAAAATAATTAAAATTCCCCATTAGCCAATCTTAATTTCTAAATCAAATTCTTTTATTTTTCTATTTTAAATTATACTAATAACTTATCATCATCAAATATTTTAAAGCAACAATATAAGAGAAAAAAAATAATAAAATGATTATACAGTTAAAATAAAACATGCTCTTGTAATCTGCATCACAGCTTACTATTTTCAGGAGGTGTTCAGTTTTACAGAAAAAAACATACTTTGGACCTGTACATTAAAAGACACATATATAATAAATCCATTGAGAAGATGATATACCTGAGGAGTGATTTAATTATAATATTGCCAATTTAAAAATTTTTTAGAAATTTTTTAAAAAATAAAATTATAACTGAAAATGTTACTAAAAATCAACTTTCTGAAGAAATATTTCTATTTATGAATGTATTACTTGCGGCATTACTAATCTAAAATGCACATACTGGAAACCTAAAGTTTTGAATGCTTAAAATAATCAGAATTTCAGTTCTGTAAGAACACCATTCTTTCTATTGCAGGTTGAAATGATTATTTTTATCATTCTGTTTTCATTTATACTATCTAAAAAACAAACAAACAAGAAACAAATAAAACAGCTTAGTATACAAAGCCTGGGTGTGTACTTTTCCTATTCTCATTGTAGCAATAGAACAATACATTTTTCAGTATTGATTCTTAAAAGAACAAAAATAGATTTTATTTAGCTATCTTTTCATAAGTTTAAGTATCAGCATTATTCATTTTTGTTTTAAAATTGCATATATGCTATAAAAGAAAAACATATTTCTCATTAGTACCATTACCTAACTTGCTGAATGTTGTAAGGTTTTTATATTATTCCAGATATCATTTTTAAGTAAAGTTTAATTAAGTGAAATATTCATAGATATTTAACAATTCATTTATAAATAATTTTTTTCTCTCGGATCTAAGAGAAAAAAAACATAGTTTTTTAAAAAATGATTTTCTGACAAGAAAATAATTATTTGAAAGGTAGAAAAATCAGAATTTATTTGAGTTTCAATGATAAAAATTATATATAGTTAGTGATAAAAAGATAGTCAATAAACAAAATATATTTCTCATTAAATAATGATTCTATGGTTTCAAACACTGGCTGTTCTTGTTAAAAAATATTAATTGAGGCATTGTTATCTTTAAATGGAAATTTTTCTATAAATATAACTTCATATAAGTTACTGAATAAACTAAGGAATGTGGTAATAATAAAAGAGTAAATATATATTTTCAGAAAATATTTGAATATGGCTCATCTGTACATGAGTTTGTATGTAATTTAAAAGGGACTATTCAATCCAAAATAGAAGCATCTTCATTGGATGGTAGCCATATTGAGAACTATAAAGACATCATCTTCGTTCTTTACTATAACTGCTTCTTTTAATCTTCTTCCTCTCTTTTTTTCCTCCTGTAAAGACTTAGTTTATAATATTTAGCACTCCTTTCTTTATTGCATTTCGTTATTTTATTTCTCTAAGTGTCACTCTTTTACTAAAACCTTGATATCTCATTAAGGATTCCACTTCTTTATACAACTTTTAAGAACATTAATTTCACATTTTAGTCCTTCTCATTATTTAAATTAAATATTTAATGAAACTACTTTAAATAGCTTGGAAAAATAAATAAAAAGACTAATATTTTATATTTAAATAATATTGTGCTTCCTGAAATACGACTAGTATCTTTTTGATGCCTGACTTTGATGCCTGAATTTGGCTTCCTTTTCTTCAAAGAACATGTTTAAGTTAAAAAATTTTAACAAGAAGCTTTTGCCCTTACAGAGTGGAGGGTAAAGGAAAACATTTTTAATACTATCAAAAAGAAATAGAAGAAATAGATAAATTTTGCAATAGATTTACAGTGTTTAAAGATAGGTAAGAATTAAAGTAAAAATAAAAGTAAACTCTTAAGTCTGATATCAAAATTAGAAAATTTCATATGTATACTGTTTCTCCACCCACTTCTTTTTTTGGTTTTAAATCACTCATTGAAGGTTATTCGAGTAGTGTTCTGGCTTCATAGTTACAGAGGTCTGAGTTTGGATTCTGATTCTGAAAAATGTAAATAGATTCTCAAAGCTACACTTTATTTATCTATAAAATAAGGATGAAAATTATAACTATTCTATGACAAGACATATCAAGTACTTATCAGGGAATCTGGCACCCAGGAAGAGCTCAACGAAATTGGCCATTATGATGTTATTAATGTTTGCTAGACAACAAAGCATCGCTGAAAAAAAATTGGTTAGAATTAATTAGAACATGATGGTTATAACACTTATGAGATGAGTGGCATTAAGGAAATCAATTAATTTCTTTGAGTTTAAATTTCCACTTCTATAGAATAGACTATATGTTTCATTGAGCTACAAGATCTGTGCTATGCCAATAAATGCTTATAATTATCGATTTGCAAAATTTTCTGATTTCTTGTGTTATAAATACTTGCACTAAGGACAAATTTAAGCTACTGATGCAGAGCTGAAAAGAGATGCACAGTTACACATCATTACATTGTATACTCTAGTATTTCACAATATATTATTTTACTTATAGAATATTATTTCTGCCATAGAAGTACAATAATTACTTTTTAAAAAACCTCAAAAGCAAAGATATTAGGGAAATATAGTATTTAGCATCTTTGTTTTTAGTATAATTTATTTCAAGGTAAGTTTGATTAATTCATTAGTTAATTAATTAATTAATTTTTGATAATAATTGTGTTAAGCAACTCACCTCACAACATTCCTGATAATTTAATAATTATTATTGTGGACCAAGAGGAACTGGCTTCAATACAATGGTGAATTAAGATTAAATTAGATAACATTGGCAGAAGCTCTTATACCAATGTCTTTTTTCAACAAAGCAGTTTGTGTGTGTGCATGTATATGTGTGTGTGTGTGTATATGTGTGTGTGTGTAGCATATAATGTTTATTTGTTATCACTATGATTTACCCATTTCTTTGCTCACAATATAATGAATTATTACTTTTTTCTGAGTCAGGTGGGGAAAGTAGTTGAGAATACCAAGACAAATAAATCAAAACACAAAACTCACTATTGGATACAACTCAATCTAGAAAACACTGACGTCTCCGTTAAGTAATCAGTCAGAACATATTTCGATGTCAATATTGCCTTCATCAATACCTTCAAGTATAATTTTGATGAGCATATGAGATGTAAATGCTGTCAACAGTATACTAAAGTTTTTTTAAGTCTCTAATTTTAAATCAGATAAAGAAAATCTTACAGCTTTTAGATATCAGTAAAAAAGGAAATATTTCAGTGTTTTTCTTCCTAGATTAATTCATTTGCCTAATTTAGTTGATTTTTAAAAAATTAAGCATAGCATGATTCAAAATTGGCACCCTGGGGAACCATTGCCACCACAAGGAATTCTCTGAAAAATCAATTAAAGCAAAGTTAAGCAAATTAAATGAAAGAAATCTCTTTCATTGAAACTCTCTAAATACAAACATATTAAAACTATACCATGTTACTCTATATACGAAGTACATACAAATATTTCTCTCTAATTAATAATGTCTTCTTTCAATTGACTTAACAAATATTTATTGAGTACCTACCATATTCCAATACTTGTGCTAGGTAATTTGGCAAATTACATTGATTCTCAAGTCCTCCTTGTTAATATTTTACCTAGGCTATTGAAAACTTTGCACGTCTCAAACAAGCTTTATACAAGAGCCCTCACTTACATTTTTATATTTGGCTATGATTTATGTTTGTTTAGAAGATTTTATAATTTTCTCTGCCCTCTTTACTCACAGCTAGTTTGATTTTCTAAAAATTTTATACCAATACCATATTTAAAATGATATAAATTTAATCAGCAACAGTCATACTTGGTTGTGTTATGCAACATTTAAAGGAGAATTATTTAAAGTTAGTTTACCTGAAAATTTTGATTATAAACTAGTAACTCTAAGAAAAAAAATACTTTTGATATTCTCCATATTCAAAAGAATAGAAAAAAATTGATTTTTTTGTTTAGAATAGAAACAATTAGCCTATTATACTATTTATATCTTAAATAAACACACATTCACATATATATTATTATGTATATTTGATTTATATCTGAGAGTGATTTCCTCTCGATTCAGAAAATAAAATTAAAATATCTGAATAAATGTCAAAAATAATCCTAATGGTTTAAGAAGCCAATTTAATTAGAAAATAATTATGTTAGATAAAAAGACATTATTTTTCAAGGTCATTATTACATTCAACAAAAAATTTAGTTTCTCATAATGACATATAGCAATGATTAACTAGATGTGCAAGAATGTGAGTTATCGTAATCTTCCATGAATATTTTCAAAATTTCAAGTGCATAATGGAAATTGCTATTAAGTGTTACATTTTTACTTTGATAAAATAATTTTTGGAAACACTTTTGACAAACAAGTACTGTGTTTATACTTTTAGTGTTATATCAACATTGCTTCATGGAGCAGATCCTTTATTTGTAGGTTATATTATGATAAAACAGAGTGGCTTACAGAGAGGGAATGTGTAAATAAATCACAGCTTCCTAAAAAAATACGGACACCTTCAGAAAATTTCCACTGGCAGTGAAAGTTGTTTTGAACTATATTTTTATTACAAAATAAATATAACTTACTGAGATTCACATTATTTAAAGTAACTGGGGAACCGAAAAGCAAAATAAAGAAGTGGAGTGAAGTAATAAATTGTAATAGACCCTCAATGTGAAATCATACTTAACCTGAAATATTTAGTATCACTTTATGACGGCAAAAGAGAAAATTAAATATATTTTAAACATTTTTGTAATAATTTAACAATACACTTTAAACATATAATTATTGTATGTCACTAAAAAAAAGTATGAATACACGTTAGATGACTACTTATGCTGATGACCAAAAATTATGACTTTACCAAAGAAGAAACAATTAAATTACCTATTGTTGTTTAAAATGGTTATTAGTTCCAAGAATGTAATGTTTATGAATTCATTATTTAGAATGTTATTCTAAATTTTAAAACAAATAGATGAACTATTTTAAATTCAGTATTTGATAAGTTTTAGAAAACACTTATTTTTTATTAAATGTGGAAAAAATGGAACATCTAAAGGTATTACTGCAAAACTCACCAGAGTTTTGAAGCAATAGCAATACTCTTATCAGAAAAATTAAAAAGCTGTAATTCTCACCTATTTTTCCTAATGAAATGCTATTGTATCTATCTCTCAATTTAATTTTAACATTTATAGCATTTATAACCATAATTTTAGATCTTAGGGTAAATATTCAAATATCAACTGAATAGTGTGATTTAAGCGAATTCAAAAAGAAACATAACTGTTTATGTTTTGTCCACTTCACCCCCTCCCCATTATTTAAGATATAAACTGAATTTGTCATATTATTGATAATGCCTGATTTTTGGAAATAATGATTCACATAATAATAATGATTTCACTTTATACAGAATCTTGATGTAACAAAATCATCTTGAAATAAGGGAACTTGACATCATAAGCCTTTCATTTATGTGATGTATATTAAAAGGCTATATTATTAATTAGTTACTATAAATGCACGTTACTATAATGATAACACTGGAGGGCTTATCTCTGTGAGTCTATCATTAATGAAATTGAAAGGTTAAAAACTAATGTTAAGAATTTGATGGCTAAAAAAGATTATTTATGGAATAATTTGTATTGTGATTTCAGAGCCAAAGTTTAATACGTAACTTCATTAAACCCCATGGTTAGCTATGTCCTCAAAAGGAAACCATACATTTCATTTCAAAGTATACACAGATATGAGAAGGTTACCAAATATAACAAAGTTAAATTATTTAAAATTGTGATTCATAGAAATTCTTTTATAATTCAATTTTTAAATAAAGTATTAGGATCTGAATGTGATCACCTATACTTTCTTGTCTTTGGAGATACTGTACAACTTTGAAAAAAATCATTACTGAGTATAGTAGTGAGAAAAGCATGTAATTAGTCGTTTTAGTGAAATAATTTTTATATCATTCCATTATTTATGTCCTGAATAAAATGATTTACTAGTCTTAATTTCCTGAACTGAAACAGAATAAAGATAATATAATTTACCTAAAAAAGATATTTGTGAAGGTTAAATGAGAAAACACATAGAATAGCTAGCATGATATCTGTCATAGATTAAAAGCTTGATATAACATTTTCTGTTCACATTCCTTTTAAATGACATCTGTTTTTGAACTTTGTTATAATCACATAATTGCAAATATAAAAGAACATTTTGCTTAAATCAGTGATTCTAAACTTGGTTGATTAGAATGCTCTGGGTCTTCTCAAATTTGGATTCTTATGTTATTAAGAGTTTTATTAGAACAACTTACATTCTACAGTTTCACCTACAAATTATCAACTAAAACATCAAAAATGTATTTCCTAGGAGTAAATTAAAAACTTTTAAAGAAACATTATCAGTGTCAGATTTAATGCCCTATTACTTATAGTTTCCCATCTGCAGTGATGATATTACTCTAACCAATTATTTTGGTTTTCAAGGTTTCTTTGCAAATACAAAGCAAAATAGGAAAAAATAATTGTGGATGAGAGAATTAAAAGGAGGAGCAAACCCTAGGTAGAATCCAGAAAAGAACCAAGGAAGGAATAGTAGGAAGTGAGCTATGGCATTAAAGAGAAATAATAACCAAGGAAAAGGGGGTAATCAGAATCATCAACGGAATTCAAGGAGAAATAAGACTGAATACAGGAAATTGATTTTGACAAGTAAATCACTGTTGTCCAGAATGAATAGAATTTTTGTATCATAGTCTATAAAGATTGGATTATTTATCACTCCACCAAAATAGCTCTGGCTGAGATCCACATAGCTCTCCATGTTCCAGAATTTAATGGAATTTTTTTTTTAACTCTAAACCGGATTTGGCACTGTTGACATTTTCTTTAGAAAATTATCTTCCTTTGGTTTGATTTATATTAACATTTCCATTTTCTTAACTCTGATATTCATAAGTCTCTGTTGCAGCTTCTGATATAGATCATACATTGTGTAATTATTCTAAGCTTAGTCTTAAGCCCTATTCTCATGTCACTTTTCATCTCTTGCCAGACAATCTTATTCATGTCTACAGTTTAACTGATTAACTAAACTCAGATGAATCCCAAATGTTTATCGCTACCCTAGACTTTACTTTTGAGCTTCAGTCCTATAAACCCAGCTACCTACTCAACAGCTCCATCTGCATGTATTTAAAGTACTTTTAAGTCATGGCATCTTTTAGAATCTTTCCTAAAAAAAAAAAACAAACTTAAATTGCCAATTTCAGGGAACAGATATACCATCTATCCAGTTCCCTGAGCCCAAAACTGAAGAGTAATTCCATATTTGACTCATCACTAAATCCTGCTAATTGTAGTTTGTAAATATGTCTCCAATCATCCACTCTCCCTACCTCCAAATTCATTCCTATACTATGAGAAGGATGATTTATTTTTTTAAAATCTAAAACTTGTCACATAACATGTTATTCCATGTTTAGTACCTTGTCATCCCTATCTTAAGTACTTTAATTATTATTAGAATAATGACTGCAATATTTAATTGAGCATGCAAGACTCAGAATAATTTGTCTCTTTTCTGCTAGTCTATGACCCCAAAAGAGATTAGGGCAATAATTATTCAAAATTGTGAGTCAAGTAAAGTTATCTCAGGATAGAAGATAACTCTCCATTCTTGAATATAAGGAGATAAGACCCAGTAAAGAGAAACATATTAAGGTTATCTTTAAAAAAATATGTAGTACTGGGAGAATCAAGATCTCAGATGTAGGAGTCAATAGGTATAACTTACACACAACTTCCTAGTAAACAAACAAAGAAAAAAAGATAAAAGGAAGTTAGATATAAATATACACTTTATAATTATTTTCAACTAAATTATGTATTAGCTGTGACTGATTATATGTGGCCATAAGATATTAAAACTCAATAGACAAGATGAAGTTATTTTTTTTTAAATTAGGCTTCAATTTAAAATATTATATCATGATTTGAAAATAAATTTAAACACAGAATTATTTTCTCTATATTTTCTCTATGGTTTATTAATTTGTGTTTTCAATAATGTCATAATGTTACCATGTGGAATTTGGTATAAAACATGTTTATTTTTAGTTTACTAGGAGATTCTCTGTAAGCTTTGGAAATCATGTAAATACAATGCTAGTTGGATAATTCTTAGTTAACTTCACCAATAAGTAGGTCTTTTCTAAAATGATGAAAATTTGCACTTTGAAGACATTCAGAAGAAGTTGCTGCAGGCTCTGAGGGCAATTCCAGTTATTAGCAGATGCATGCTCTTGTGACTATGTAAGTATCTCTTTATATCACTTATCACTCATAAAGTGTCACTGTGTAAACTACTCTCTGGGTGGAAGCCAAGCACTTTTGGAAGCTGAATAACTCTTTCAGGCAACTAGAAATCTATTCATTTCACTGAAAGAATAAATAGTGTATGAACTGAAAGAATTTGATTCAATAAGTATGAAATAATGTGTTTTCTGTATAATTTTACCTGAGATTTAACTGTAAAGTATGGAGATTGATTTTTTTTATGCATATCTGAAACTAAAAACCCTCATAACAGCTATTTGTAAAGAGAATGGTTTTGAGATGTGTATATGTACTTCAATAACAATTCCAGCAATTAAGAAAATTTAAGAATCATCTTTTTGAATTAACTTCAAAGTAAGGGCATTAGGTCAAACAAAAATTCTTCTGGACATTTTCATCATAAATTAATTTGTACGGACAAAAATGTGATTTTTTTCTGGGTTTCTCACTAATTTTTTTTCTTATTAAAATTGGAAAAATTACAGTGGTTTGGAAAAAATAAATCATTTACAGGATCAACTAGTTATCATAGTAGAAGTTTACTTTAAATAGACGTTTCATATAATATGTTTTGAGGTTTAGCATCCTCATTTGAATAAATTTATAAATGTTAGGTGGAATAGCATTATGAACACAGGCATTTACCTGGTCCTTGCCCACATCACCAACAATGTAATCAATAGACACTAAAGATAGAATAAGAATCAGCAAAATTTCTGGTGACTGAAGAATTTTGATACATTTCTGTGGATACACAGCAATAGAATTATATTAAATGCAGTTACTCTGATCTGTCCATCTTTTTAAACAACAGTGTTACCATGGAATATATTAGGTTACTTATAAATAAAGAAAACGAGTTTAACTAGGACATCCTGTTATCACCTTCAATGCAAGAAATCAACAGAGAATCCTTTCATACAGTTGATCCTTAAACAACACAGGTTTGAACTGTTCAGGTCCACTTACATATGGATATTTTTCAATAAATACTGTAAATGTATTCTCTCTTTCTTATAATTTTCCTAATAACATTTCCTTTCTCTAGCTTACTTTATTGTAAAAAATCAGTATATAATACACACAACATATAAAAAATGGGGTAATTGACTGTTTATGTTATCAGTAAGACTTCCGGACAAAAGCAGGCTATTAGCAGTTAGGTTTTGGAAAGTCAAATGTCATACACAGATTTTCAGCTCCCCTTACCTCCACCTTGTTCAAGGGTCAACAAGTATTTCAAGGGGAAATAAAACCCATTATACACATTCTTAAATATTCAGGGTCTGAAAAAGTATTCATGTATTCATCCTGAAGATGTATTAATTGAACAATGATCCAGCTGCCTTAGACAAATTGCACATCTATGCTATAAAAGGATGAATGGCGAGCATTGAAACACTCAGTTTTTAAGTCGATGTTTATTACTTTTATAACTTTATTTCATTTCTAATCATGACCTCAAGTCAATTTTGAGAAAACTGAAAATGTGATTTAAGAGATTAATAAGAAGAAAAGAAGGGAAGAAAAAGCAGTAGAGACAGGAATCTGAGAGAAGGCTGTCATGACAGATTTCAGAAGCACTGGCAAAGGTTTACTTTCTGAGATGAAGGATATAACTAAAGTTGAAATATTTATATCCCTTTTAGGAACAGCAGGAACAGGATCAGATGTGAACTGCCAGCAGTAGGAGTACTAAAGATTAGATTTAGTTTATAGAAACAGGGAAACTGGTGTTCCATGAAGTATCACAGAGACATAGAATGTTGGGCAACAGAGAAGTTACACTTTCATTATGAAAATTAATCATCTGGGATACTATTAAGATACTTCTCTGCCCAAAGGAGCCTCTTACAAACAGCTAGTCCAGGAAAATCAGCTATTTTAATAATGGCAGAACTTGGATACCAAATCATCATAATGATAAAAGGATAGGAAACAAAAGAAAAGGAAAAAAAAAGAGAGAAATGAAAAGAAAACGAGAAAGTAGTATAACTTTCCAACAGAAGAAGGCTACTCACCAGGAAAATGTTGCTACCGAGCATGTAAAAAATGTGAGCAATAATTACCCATTTCTTTAAAATAATAAAGCAATTGCCTCTTTGAAAGAAGACATCAAAGTAGAGATGCAAAAATTCAGGAAGGAAATGAAAAGACAATAAAGTAAAATGAAATATGGTCTGCCAAAACTCCCAAAAGAAGAAAGAAAAAATAATATAAAAGAAAAAATTTAAAAATAGAGGGAAACAAAGGAAAATAGGTATCATGTAGAATACAGTAAAATACATAGAGGAAGTTTAAAAAGTAACCAAAATTAAATAGAAATTTTAAAGGATCTAAAAAAGTTTTAGAAAAAAATAATTATAGAAGAAGACAAAATAAATTAATGTATGTAAATCAAAGTTGAAAATAATCCAGAATAGTGAAATAGAATACATATTTAAATACATAATTTCAGAAAACTATCCTGAAATAAAAGACTTGAATTAACACACTGAAAATGCCAGAACCAGTTCTTTAAACATCTAAAAATAGCTTCTCTACAAATAAGTTTTTTTATTATAAAAACAAAGAAAACAGAATATACAGTAAAGACCACAAAAAATAATTCACACTTAAGTCCACCAGAGATGCTAATCATTATTAATATCTGTTATATGTGTTTCAATTTTTCTGTGCTTAACTAAGAATACAATATAAAATATAACAACTTAATATCATATGTGATAAAATGTGATATACTAAAAAATATATATTTTACAGAAAAAGGATTAAACTTTGACATGTCTTTTTACACTAAATAAATGTATTAGGTATATTTTCCCATGTATTTTTATATTATTAATTATAATTTAGAAATTTATATTGAAAAATACTTTCATGATCCTGGTAGAAAAAAATTATACAGTACAAAATTATATAGAAGGAAGAATTCATCATCTTCCCATCTCAAGCTCTTTTTTTGTGTGTATTTTTCCAGATCTTTACACAAATGACAACACACTATAGACAATGTTTGGACACTTTTTCCACTGGTAATGCATTTATTTATTTGACCCCCTCAAAGGATCAAATATCAGCAATATAAACCTACTACATTCTTTTAGATGGCCATATGGTATCACATTGAAACATGGTACTACAATTGCTTAAATATACTGTTAGCTTATTTTCGATCTTTGCTTTTCTGATGATATTTTGCCATATAAATGTAAAATATGTGCTAGTATTTTTGTATGCTAAATACCTAGAAATGCAATTGTGAGGTGAAAGTATAGATACATTTAAATTTTAAACAGCTCTTACCTTATAGATCTCCAAATATGTTACAATTTTCTGTACTCATAAAAGTGGAATGAAGCCACTTATGTTTTTTCACCCTCACCATGCTTGTATACTAACATTTTTTAAAAATCTTTACCAATACAATAGAGGAAAGAGTGGTACTTTGTTGTGTTTTACCTAAAATTTTTAAATCATTAAGTTGGGAAATTTTGCCTACTACTTTCATTTCTTTACCTGAATTTGGCTATTTATTAACAATTTCCCATTTTATTGTTCAGTGTTGATTGTTTTTGTATTGATTTACAAGAGCTCTTTACATATTAAGTAAATTAAGATTTTTGCATGTCACATGTGGTATAACTAGTCTTCCCTAGATTGCCGTTTTTTTTTAATCTATATTTCCATGTCTGCCAGCAAAATATTTTTTAATTTTAACGTAGTGAAACTTACTTTGTGGCTTAATTAGAAAGTGTTTCTTCCGCTATGATTTTATTTGTACTTAATTTCCCCTGTATTTAAACACTTTTATTAAAAATAATGCATAATATCCCACTATATCAGTGGACATCATAATTTATTAAACCTATCCTTTATCACTGATTATTTCGTTTGGTTTCTTTTTTAAAAAAATTCTAAGCAGTGTTGGAAAGAATGTCCATATATTTTATATACATTATTTTAGTCATATCTGTTTCTTTATGGTGAATTGTTTTGCACTGTAATTACAGGGTCAAATAGCATTCTTCTGTTTAATAGTTTATATTTGTAGCCCTGCCAAATAGTCCACCACAAACATTTTATAATTTACATGCCCACATGCAGTACATGAGAGTTGTCATTTCTTGGCACCTTTACAAAGCTGTGCTGTTAGTTTTAAACATATTTACCAATTGTAAAGTTTTATGCTCAAATATGAATTACATTATTTATTCCCAGTCCTTTATATCTTTTTCTCTAGTTTTATTTTCCAATACGTTTTACTGAAAACTTAGGTTCCTTTCTGTGCCACTCAAACAAAGGACTGTCCCAAGGGAAAAATGCCCTCTGTGCAAATGGTAGAAATACGGCACAAAAGGAATTGCTACATCATGTAAAGAAATCACTCTTTTCTAGCAACATTTTAGATGCTTCTTTTTTCACATCTAACGGCTCCATTTTTTGTACTGAAATAAAAACATCACCTCAATTACATTATGTCTGTTTCCACAGCCCATTTCAACTCCTATTGTATTCTGTTCTCACTTGTCTGGGAAAAAGATGGACTATATGTGTGAGGCTGAATGAAGCTCAAACTTTGTATCATTTCCTCATGTCTCCATCATCAAGGGTTGGCAGAGGAGGGAAATTCATTCTTTCTCCACTGAAACCCGTCCCTCACATGTGTACAAAGCTCCAGACAGACAGGCTGGAGACTTGCAAGTTCTCCAAAGACTGTACTTGTAAAACCATTCTTGCAAGATCAGACCCTTGCTAATTACAACACTAACATCTATTAACTTTTTCATTCATCGTCAATTTTCATTCATTTCTTAAGGCTAATACTAATTGCAACTTAAAAAAAAATAATAATGCTAAATAGGGCAAGCAATCTGGGAACCCAAATGGTCTATTCCCCTCCTGATACATATTCTCTCATTAGACACATTCACAGAAGAGGGAAAAAAATCCCTCCAAAGAGCTGGCACTGTAAATTATTATTTTTATAAATTATATTTGTTCTAGTGTTATTGAATATATTATTTTTTTAACTTAAAGTGAGAATTTGGGGATAATCTACTTGGTAAGCAGTCTAAATGGAGAATTTAAAATGAGGGAAAATATGTTGAAGAGGAATTAATAAGGGGAGTAAAGTACTAGATCTTGAAAAGTAATCTGGTATAAACTAAAAGGATTTTTAATAAATACAGTCTTTGTTAAATTTACTCTGGATAGAGCCAGCAAAGATTCCAGAAATATTTTGCTAGTTAAAAAAATAACTGCTCCCCTAAAATAATTCTTCTGACCAGTTGGTGTGATATTTATCTTCAACTGCAATTATATCAAAATGTTAGCTAAAATAAAAGAATTTATCCTAATTAGATGAAGAGGATGAACTTTTATTTCCTTATTTATTAGTTTGGTAAGAATTTATTGACATGTTCATCCTTAAATTCAGTCATTTCCCAGTTTGGCAAATTAGAACCCTCACCTGAATGTGCTAGTTACTGGGACTATAGCTACAGAATAAGTTTCCATTTAAAACAGTATTTGTGTTTCTACTTTGGAGGCCATGTTTGTTACCATTGTTAGTCCATTTAATTATAGAATGGCCTAAGGTCAAAGGGAGTATATAGAAGAGCATAGGAGTTAATAAACTCTGGTTTGTATTCAGGTACATATAAATTAACTTGAGATGGTAAATATGCTTAATGTCCTTAAACGAATGTGAAGTAGCATATGTGGTTCTACACATATGACACCAGTATATGGGATTTTGTCTCTTCAGGTTCACCTGTGGCATTCAGATGTTGAAGATGAGATTTGGGAGTTGAGATAATCCACGGTTGTCACATAAACAGAGGTGATTTCCTTAGGATTTATCCTCCTCCACAATGACTTAAGCTCTCAAGACTTGACTCACAGAATTTCCTTCCATTCAACAACCAGTCACTTTCAGATTTTGCACAGCTGGAATGAGCATGTTATGAGCTCAATCTAATGACCTCTAGAAGACTCAATACCTCCATGTGGCAATTTCTGAAGAGGCTTCTGCCCAAAATATTTACGTCTCTTTTATTAGTAATCGGAAATATACTTTAACACAGAAAATAGTACAATAGAAGCAAAAGGCACTTTTTATTGTAAATACAGCCTTGCATGAATTACAAACACAATTAAATCACTGGTTTTATTACACAGTAAAATAAAAGTAAAGGTCATGATTAAGCTTACTCAGATGTGCTGCTGGTCAAATTATAGCTTCTGAAATATGATTATGTGCTATAAAGCCAGTAAAGACAAACATTTATTTGGTACCCCAACACTAAGATTATGGAGTGTGAGAGTAAATTAAAAGAAAATAGAGCTTAGAATAATAAATATATCGGTCAATGCTACCTTTTACCACTTTTCCTCATTTTGGTTGTAAGGCCCTCAGTTGGTGTCCTACCTGATTTTTGTATTTTGTGCAGTGTTACTGACTACTTTTTTTTTTTTACTGCTTTTAGCTTTTGACACCAAGGAAAACATGTAGTGATGCAACAACAGTGAGACCCCTTCTCCAGAAAGAGGACAGCAAATAGGACTTTCTCTTTGTGATCCAGGAAAGAGGTCTTTCCTAATTCCAGTAGAATCATATTTCTTTGGTAAATATTATGTACATAGTAAGCAAATTTGAGATTATGGTAAAGTAGACTATATTTATAGCAAAATATAGAGAACTTAAATATTCTTGGGCATCTTTTCACATATCTATCGGCCATCTGTATTTCCTCTTTGGAGAAATACTTATTCTGATTGGTTCATTTTTTTAATGGGATTGTTTGGGGGTTTTTTGTTGTTGAGTTGTATGAGTTCTTTATAAATTTTGGATATTAATCCTTCATCAGTTGTATCATAGGCAAATATCTTCTCTCATTCAGTAGATTGTCTCTTTGTTTTGGTGATGATTTCCTTTGTTGTGCAAAAACTTTTTAGTTTGATGTAATCCCATTTGTTTATTTTTTTCTTTTGTTTTACTTGCTCAAGAAGCTATATCAGAAAAGAAATTACTAATAGCAATATCAGAGAGTTTACTGTCTCTGTTTTCTTCTAGAAGTTTTATGGTTTCAGTTCTTACATTTAAATCTTTAATTCATTTAGAGTTTATTCAATGTAGTCCAGTTTTACTTTTTCACTTGTATCGGTCCAATTTTCCCAACACCATTAAATGAAGAAACAAAGATGTCTACTTTTGCTGTTACTATTCAACATAGTATTGGAAATCCTAGCTGCAGCAATCAGACAAGAAAGCGAAATAAAAGGCATCCAAACTGGAAAGAAGTAAAACTCATTTTTCTTTCAGATGATGCGACACTGTGAATAGAGAACCCTAAAGATTCCACCCCAAAACTGTTAGAACCGATAAATGAATTTATTAAAGTAGCAGGATATAAAATTAATATTAAGTTGGTTGCATTTTTATACACCAATGATGAACTATTAGAAAGAGAAATTAAGGAAACAATCTCATTCACAATTGCATCAAAAACAATAAAATACTTAGGAATCAATTTAACCAAAAAGGTAAAAGACCCATTCTTGGAAAATTATGTCATTAAAAAAAAAATTGAAGAAGATACAAATAAATGGAAGCCTATACTGTGCTCATGGATAGAAAGAATCAACATTGTTAAAATGGCCATACCACCTAAAGTAATCTATAGATGCAATGTAATCTTTATCAAAATACTAATAGCCTTTTTCACAAAACTAGAATAAATAATCCAAAAATTTATATGGAACCATAAAAGATTGCGAATATCCATAGAAATCTTGAGAAAAAAAGAACAAAGTTGAAGACATTACATGATATCAAACTATACTACAAGGCTATAGTAATTAAAACAGCATGGCACTGGCATAAAAATACATAGATCAGTGGAACAGAATAGAGAGCACAGAAATAAATCCACACCAATATGCTCATTTAATGTATGACAAAAGAAACTACATTATTTTTCATAGATTTTATATTTTAGAAAGTTTTATATTCACAGATAAACCTAAAATAAAGGTACAGAGTTCCCATACACCCCTTGTTCACACAAATTCATAGCCTCTTTATCATTATTTCATATCAGAGTGGCACATTTATTACAAATGATGTATCTACATTGACTCATTTTTATCATCCAGAGTCCATAGTTTACATTAGGGTTCACTCCTTGTATTGTATATTCCATAGGTTTGGGCAAATATGTAATGACATATATCCACTGTTATGTTATCATACAAGGTAATTTCACTCCCCTAAATATTCTCTGTCTTATTTATCCCTCCCAATAAAGATGATAATTTTGAACTGTTAAAACTGGCTAAAAACAACAACAACAACAACAACAACAACATTTGCACTGAAATAAGTTGTAACACTAAAAGACTTCAAAGTGAAATGTGTCATAGTGCTTGTTCATTTTGGGGCTTCTAATTTTGCTGACTTAGTTACATTTAGAAAGTTCAGTATGGGAAAAATGAAACAAAACATAGAGCTACTAAAAATAACATTAATTTATCCCCAATTCTTCCTATAGGAATGATAGCTATGGTGGTAGAAGTAGTGAGATATTGCAATTCAGTATGTTAACTGATCTTTTCTATGTCTTTCTAATTTTGTAATAATGCAATAGTGGTTGATAGAATTGCTATGGTATAGTGAAAAACATTAGAAAGATGTACTCATGACTTCAGTGATCTTGGACACATACCATTTAATTTCTTATAATTTTATATATTAATTTGTATAACAGAGGAAAAAATACCTCTGCTTACAAATTACAGAGCACCTAGCTAGTACAGAA
Source organism: Eidolon dupreanum (assembly GCA_028627145.1). Classification (NCBI taxonomy): domain Eukaryota; kingdom Metazoa; phylum Chordata; class Mammalia; order Chiroptera; family Pteropodidae; genus Eidolon; species Eidolon dupreanum. The sequence continues at coordinate 65,752,032 of CM053507.1, forward strand.
TATCAAAGATAAAAAAATTAAAAAATAGAAAGGAAGAAACAAAATACTCTCAGATCAAGCAATAGTTTACATAAAATATCTAAAATAATTACATCTAAATGATTTAATTAAGATAATTTAGCAATATTATAAAAAACAAATCAATATATATAAATCAGTTTCCATATAATAAGAACAAAACAAAATAGTTTTAAAAGAACATTTATCTAAATTTCAGTTACATCGAAAACATCAAATACTTAAAAATAAATTTAATAAACATATAAAAAATGCAGAACATTAAGAAACATTAAGTGAAATGAAATAAAACCTAAACAAGTGAAGAGATATACCACTCATAAATCAGAAGACTAAACATTGTACAGATATCAAATTTTCCTAAATTTATATACAAAATCAGTGCACGTCAAAAAGTTCCAAAATTTTTTTTTTGTGGAAGTTAACAAACTAATTGTAAATTTGTAGTCAGGGAGTCAAGAATAGCTAAGATACACTTGAAGAAGATTAAAGAACTTGTTCTACAGTATATTAAGGCTTATTATAAAGGCATAATATTAAGATAGTATTGGCAAGAGAATTGACATATAGGTATAAGCCAGAAGCAGACATATATATGAACACTTGATTTAGGACAAATGAGGTGCTGTTAAGCAATGGGAAAGGTGATCCTTTTCAATATATTCTGTGAGGATCAGTTTGGCCTAATGTAATTATTACAACTTTTCACTCAGTATCTCATTTGGGAAAATATAGAAATTGTTTATCTACAAAACATAATGTAAAATTTGACTCTATTTCACACCATATGCAGAATACAATTCTTGGAAGTTGGTAGAACTAAATATAAATGTGAAAAATAAAATCAAAACACTCAAAAGAGAATATAATAATAACCCATCATGAACTTAGAGAAGAAATATTTAAACAAACACAAGTAGTAATCATAAAGAAAAATGTTGAGTGAGCTACAATTAAGTAAAACTTCTACTGACCACATGATAACTGAGTGAAAAGGCTAGTCACAAGTTATGATATGCCTTTCAAAACATGTTTAGAAACACATCTGGGGAAAACCAAAGACAATAGGAGAGAGGAAAATGAGGACAACAGAAGAATTGTTGCTTTTTAACACCTGAGTCTATAGAAAGACAGTGAACACAGCCTAACTCCTATCCAGAAAAATATAAAACTTCATATAAAAGGCCTATTTATTATAGTTCTTTTTAACCAGTACACAACATTCAGCTTTCAACAGAAAATGACAATGAATACTAAGGGAGAACAATGTTTGAAGAGACAGATAAGTATCAGAACTAGATTTAGAGATGACAGAGATATTAGAATTATGAAACTGAAAATTCAAAACAACTTTAATATGCTAAGGGCTCTCATAGAATTTATATGTAATAGTCCATTATATGCAAGAACAAATGGGAAATAAACAGAGAGATGAAAACTCTAAGAAAGAATAAAAAGGAAATGTCTAAAATCAAAAACGTTGTGTGGGTCCCAGGTCTGGCTGTGATCTAGGCTCGTGGGTAGGAATAGGACCCTGTATTTAGAATGTTACATTAGTATAGTAGTGCGCCTGTGCCTGAAATATGTAACATAATTCAGTTTATTGTATCACGCATGTGTGGCTGAAGTCCATTTTTGTACTCTGATATATGTAGAGCCATACAGTTCCCAGGGGAGCAGAAGGATAGTAGAAGAAGAAGAGCAGAAGCAGAAGCATACTCCCTGCAATAGAACTGCACTCCCCACAATAAAATTAGTGTCTTCCGTTTCATTCTCATGTCGGCCTCTTGTACATTCTTGCAACTAAGCATTTCACCACCAGAAACTTCCCTCTTGATCAGCTTGGTGCTGACATTTGCTATAGTCAGCAAGATGAGATGTATATGGCCCCCAGTGCTCTAGAGGTCCCCAGGTAGAAGACATGTGGACCGCAGCCTCCCAATGATAGCCCGTGGCCATGATCTGGCTACATGGATGCCCCCGGAGGATTGGAAATAGAGTAAAACTACATCCAGAGGACGTCTGGAAAGCCCTGGAGATGTTGGAGCCGAATGTCTCTACCACTCAGCAAGATGTGGTGGGTCGGGTGGCCAGGATGTTCCTGGCAGTGCTGCAGCAGGCCAGCCTGCAGGTTCAAGATCAGGCTCAGTAGGTGCAGCAGATATAATGCCAGGAAGAAGCCCTGGAAAGGTGGCTGGCGGCAGCAGAATGTATGCTGCGGCACCCTGAAGGGTCGTTGACATCATCCCAGCCTGGGAGCTGGCTGGCGATACCACAGCAGGCATGGCCAGTGATTGGCAGCAGGTTGAAGTAGAACAATCATTGGCCTTGATCCAGTACACACCCGAGGAATTCCGGGACCTGACGAAACAGGTAAGGCAGAAAGCTGGGGAGACAGTTCAGGGGTGGCTGCTATAGCTGTAGGATGACAGGTCTGAAGGGACTGAATTTTCTCCAGAAGAGATGGCTCAACTGGCCTTCATAATGGTGATACCGCCCCTCAGGCAGCGCCTCTAGAATGTGGCTCATCCGGAGCGGCAGCGCAGGCAACCACTCCCTGATTAACTGGCTCATGTCTGCTGATCGGACAGTGGGCTGACCCAGGGAAGCTGCTAAAGACAGTGAGCAGATGGACTACATACTTAGATCTGGTTCAGATAATTCGGGAAATGGGCTTGCAACAGATATAATGTTTCGCGCCCAGTATACAAGCTCTGATGAAGAGGCATTTGCAACCCGTATGAAGGACTTGATTTTGACTTCTGGGCTGGCTGGTACTTTTGGCAACATTGTGGTACTGCTGGCCCCTTACATGGATAGGCATATCCACGAGATGACTTCCGCTATGGCTAGGTTGGGGGAAGTACAACTGAAATGCAAGGAGCATTCCATCCAAGTGTGCGCCCTACTGCCCGCCGCACTCCAAGACTGACCAGTGCATGGAGGGCGGCTGGCTGCAAAGTGGGAGCAGAGCAGCACTCAGCCCAAGCACCGTGAGAGTGAGTGGCAGGCAAATGTGGTTTTAACTCCTCGCGACAGAAGTCGTTGCAGAAAAGATTGAGCAGCAACCTAATGAAGTGCTGCTGTCACTGTGGAATCAGTTGCGCTCTGACCAGCAATTGACTTTTATTCCCGGGAAAGCAGCAACCCATGAGGTACATTTGGCCAATTATCTCCTTGATTAGGGATGCGGCTGGGACAACCGGTTGGCGGGGAAGCCAGTTGAACTAAGGCCTTGGGAGCTGAATAAGGTTATACTGCCCCTGAATGCTGCCCTGCCTAATGTCATGTACATTATAGATTGGTTGTCACGTGAACTTGGACGATATCATTATGTAGTAGAATTGACAAATGCCTTTTTTTCTAACCCTACCCTGTGCCATGGTCTTGTGGCTCAAGACTGCCAGCAGTGCCCTTGTATCATTACATTGATGATATAATGCTGATTCTCTTACAGAACTAGAAGCAGCAATGACCAGCCTACAAGAAGCTCTCACCAGCTGGGATTGGGCAGTCAAGGAAGACAAGGTCCAGAGACCTGACTTCTCTGTTAAATTCTTAGGAATTTTCTGGTCAGGTAAGACAAAGTAATGCTGGAGGTAGTGATTGATAAGATACAGGCATATCCCCGACCTGAGACTGCGAAGCAGCTCCAAACCTATTTGGGATTGCTGGGGTTTTGGAGAGTATTTATTCCCCATCTGGCCTCCTTGTTGTGACCCCTGCACTGTCTAGTGTGACAGGGTGCCCAGTAGGATAGGACCCACAAGATAGGAGAGGACTTTAAGACTACAAAGCAAGCACAAGCCCAAACTCTACGCATTGTAGATCCAGCCCTCCTGCTTATGGTGCAGGTGGATAATACAGGGTATGGATGGAGCTTATAGCAGAAAAGCATGGAAGTGGCTTATTCTCTAATAGCTGTGGAAGCATGGTATTTTTTGATAGAGAAGCAATTGGCTGCCATATATGCAACCCTTATGGTCAGTGAGGCCATCAGTGGTCCCAATCCTGTAAACTTACAGTCCACGTACCCCATGTAGGGGTGGCTGCGGTCTTAGGGAAGACTCCCTGTATGGGAATTGCACAGACCCCTACACTAATATAATAGGAGGCTTACCTGGAGCAGCAAGTGTAGTTCTCTATGAACCCCTTGTCAGATCAACTACACTCCCTATTGGAATATATGCAGTTTCAAGCAGAGCTTCTGGCGAAGCCTGCTGAGGTAGGAGATGTATTGAGTCCCTATGTAGAGGATCGAGCTCTCATCCCTGAGGATGCCTAGTACACAGATGGCTCGTACCATGAAACAGGTAGTGAAATGGTAGGGGCTGTCGTTGACACAGGCACAAGCAAAAGTTGCTATGTCACAATGCCCCTGGTGTGCTGAGCAGCACCCAGAGAGACAGTGGGTAAACAGTTCCCTGGGGGTGATGCCCTATGGGGCTAAGCCACTCCAAGAATGGCAAGTGGACTGTGGGCCCAAGGTAGCACCCTCTGGGCCAGATCCTGTGCTGTGACCCTATTGAGGTGGAGTGTGGGACCCAGGCCTGGCGGGTCCAAGGTCTAGCGGTGATCTAAGCTCAAGGCTAGGAATAGGGCCCTGAATTTAGAATGTTACGTTAGTGTGGTAGGGAGCCTGCACCTAAAATATGCAAACATAATCCAGTTTATTGTATCACGTATGTGTGGCTGAAGGCCATTTTTGTACTCTGATATATGTAGAGCCATATGGTCCCTTCGGAAGCAGAAGAGTAGCAGAAGAAGAAGAGCAGAAACAGAAGCATGTTCCCCTCAATAGAACTGCACTCCTTGCAATAGAACTGCACTTCCCACAGTAAAGTTAGTGCCTACTGTTTCTTTTTCATATCGGCCTTTATACATTCTTCCAACTAGGTGTCTCATCACTGAAACTTTCCCTTCTTGATTAGCTCATGCTGATACATTGTAATAAAAATGAAAAAATGCTTTTGTTTAGTAGACTAAACATAGGCAAGGTAAGAATAAGTAAGCTTGAAGAAATGTCAATAGAAAATTCTAAAACTAAACTCTTAAGAGAAAAAAGAAGGAAAAGACAAAACAGACTATCCAAAAAAAAGTAGGACAATTACAAAAGATGTAACACATCGAGAGAGAGAGAGAGAGAGAGAGAGAGAGAGAGAGAGAGAGAGAGAGAGAAGAAAGTGATAGAGAAGTGTTTGAAGTAATAATAGCTGAGAATTTTTAAAAATTAATAATGAACACCATATCACAGATCAAAAAACTCAGAGAACACCAAGCAGAAGCAGAATAGATACTAGAAACAAACAAATAAACAGCTAGACCAGGCATATTCTATTAAAACTGAAAAAAATTAAAGTCAAAGAGAAAATCTTGAAAAAGCTCAGAGGAAAAAATTACCTTACCTATAGAGAAATAATGATAAGAATTATATCAGACAGCTCTTCAGAAACCATGCAAAAAGATAAAACAAAATATTTAGTGGTCAAAGAAAAAAAAACACACCAATTTAGAATTTTGCATCTAGTAAAATCATCTTTCAAAAGTAATAGAGAAATAAAAACTTTCTTAGACAAACAGAAATTGAGGTAATTTGCTGCTAGTAAATGTAATTTGCCAGAAATGTTAAAAGAAGTTCTTCAGAGAAAATAAAAGTAATATAGATCAGAAACTTGAATCTACAAAAAGAAAGGAAGAGCATTGGAGAACAGAGAAATGAAGATAAATAAAATCTTTTGCTTTTCTTATTCCTAATTGATCTAACAGATAACATTTTTCAAAGTAATAATAGTAACAGAACATTCAGTAATTATAGCTTATCAATAAGTTAAATGAATAGCAACAGTGTTAAAAAGCAAAATAGTGAGAAACTGGCACTACTCTGCTATTTGGTAGTTGTATTACCCATGAAGTACTATGCCGTTATTAGAAGGTGAACTTGGATTAATTGTAAATATATATGCAAACTCTAGGGCAACCACTAAAAAAAGTTTTAAAAAAATATATTTGATATTTGGAAGTATCAGAAGGAATATTTGATATGGTAGGAAAGCAGAGAAATAGAAAAAACTTCAAAAATTATGAAAGAATTGAAATCGCAGAACACATTCTCTGACCACAATATTAAACTAAAAATCATTAACACAAAGATTAACTGAAAAAAAATTCTCTAAACGCTTGGATCTAAACAGAACAATTCTAAATAATCCATGGATTGAAGAAAAACTTTCAAGGGAAATATAAAAAATACATTGAAGTAAATGAAAATGACAATACAACATGTCAAATTTGTGGGACACAGCTAAAGCTTCCTTGAGTGAATACATTGAAAAAAGAGAAAATAACTCTTATGAATGATCTAAGCTTCCATCTCAAGAATTTAGGGGGAAGAAGCAAAATGTACTCAAGCAAGACAAAGAAAAAAAAATAAAAATAAAAACAATCAATTTGAAAACAGAAAAACAGCAGAGAATACTAATAATGCAAAAATCTGTGTTTTGTTTTTTTTTTTAAAGATCAATAAAATGGCAAGCTTCTGGCAAGAGTGACAAAGGATAAAGAGAAATACATATTACTAATACTAGTACTGAAACAATGGATACGTGTACAGATTCTTCAGACAACAAAAGGACGATAAAGAAATACAACACATAAATTTGATACTCTAAACTAAATGGAATACTTTCTCAAAAGAAAAGAAAGAAAGTGATAAAGTATATTTTCCCTATATCTATCACAATTCACCCAATGTGAAATAGATAATATATATAATTCTAAAAGTTTTAAGAAAATTGAATTCATAATTTTAAAATTTTCCCTGAAAGAAATTTTCTGGCTCAGATCTTTTCTAGTATCCTACCAAAAGTTGAAAAACTGATTCTACACAATCTCTTTCAGGAAGTAGAAGAGGAGGAAACACTTCTTAATTAATTTTATGAAACTAATACTGCTCTAATACCAAACCAGTACCCTCTCCAAGTAAATCCCAAGTATTAATATTCCTTATTAATATAGACATAAAAATGTTATCAAATAGAATTCAGCAATATATATAAAGAATTATGTATCATAACCAAGTGAAGTTTATTCCAGGGATGCAAGGTTGATTCAACATTAAAAAAAAAATAGCAACCATTGTAATTCACCATATTAAAAGGCTAAAGAAGAATATTCACATGATCATAGCAATTGACACAGAAAAGGCATTTGATGAAATTCAAAAGCCTTTTATAATGAAACTCTCAGAAAAATAAAAATAAAGGAGAACATCTTCAACCTGATAAAAAATATCTGCTCCCCCCAAAAAAACAACTTATAACTAACATTATATCTAAAGGTCAAACTGAATGCTTCACCGCTGTGATCACTAATTAGACAAAGATGTACATCCACACCACTCTTGTTTAACATAGTATTAGGAGTTCCTGCCAGTCAATAAGGCAAGGAAAAGAAATAACAAATATAGAGATCAAAAAGGAAGAAATAAAATGGTCCCTATTTGTAGAGGACATGATTAAATACACAGAAATTTCCAAAGAGTATACAAAAGAACTTTTAAACCATTAAGTGAGTTCTACAAATGTCCAGGACACAAAATATATATGCTAAAAGCACATGCATTTCTATACATTAGTAACGAACACACGAAGGTCAAAATTAGAACTAAAATACCATATTTAACTCAAAAATTAAACACTTAGGTATTAATCATAGCATGTATAGAAATTTTATGCCAAAATTACGTAATACTGATGAGTAATTTTTTTAAAAAAGTAAATGTATCTAAATAAATGGAGATATCATAATATGTTTACACATGCTGAGTCACACTGGAAGACTCAATGTAGAGAAAATTCCAATTCTCCCCAAACAGATATAAAAATTTAACACAATTTTTGGGATAGAGAAATATTGAAGGAGGAACACCTGAATAGATATGCACCCCAAGTCTTCTTTTCCCAAAGCAAAGATAGGTGTTATTCCATTATTACAAGACTTCCTTTCTTTGTCTTTTTTGCTATTGTGTCCTCAGTACCTTGAACATTGCCTGTGATATAATAGGTGTCTTTTATGGGTTCAATTGTATCCTTGAAAAGATATGTTAAGATCCTAACATCTGGAACTTGCAAATATGACTTTATTTTGGAAATAATGAATTTGCAGATATAATAAAATTAAGATGGAGTTTAGTAGAGTGAGCCCTAATTCAATATAACGATGGACTTACAAGAAAAGATAGGAGCACATGAGGAGAATTCCATATTGCAACAGAGGCAGAAACTGCAGCTCCAAGCCAAAGAATGTCAAGGATTGATGGTCACCACCAGAAGCTAGGAAGAGGCAGGAAAGGATTCTATGTCTCAGCAGGAACATGGCCTGTTAACACCTTGATTTCAGGCTTCTAGCCTCCAGAACTATAAGAGAATAAATTTCTGCTTTTGTAAGCCTCTCAGTTTGTGATACTTTGTTATAGCAGTCTAGGAAACTAATACATACCCATTAAATAGTTCTTTAATAAAATATAGGATAAAAATTATATTTTCATGTTAAGGCCCTTGTTTAAAAATTTATTGATAGATGCAGAAAAAATATACTTTGGAGATAATGAAAGGATCTAAGAAAAACATACTATCTCATTTTATTTGTGTTTTGGGGAATTTTTATTTCCTGTTATGCTTACATATCTAATCTCAAATTATTTGTATACAGTTTTATAGATGAATTAGCTTTATGAATACATACTTTGTGAGAGAGACATAAAAAGCTAAAAATCCACAATGGAATAATTCAGAGATATTTCCTGAGTCCATATGAAAGACAGTATCATTACAACTTTTTTAAGTGCCACGGGTTAACTAAACACTGTGAACTGAGGCTTTTATCTTATTTAGATTTCAATTATTTATTTTTCATAGTATTTAAGGTTCAAGAACTATAAAGCCTGCCCCACAGACTGTAATAAAAGGCAGTACCTAAATTCAGAATCAGGTATTCTCAACTCTAATCCAACCCTTTTATTTTATTACATAAAATACACTTTATTCGATTGGTAATAATTAAAATATTTATTAAAATTTCATTAAATAAATATTAACTGTACCTTATGATAACACATATATTTTTCTTTAAATCATCTGTAAGCATTTTTTAAGTCTCCTTAAATCCTTTTCTTTTTTTAGCTTTTAAAAAACAGAAATTGTTTTTACAGTTCTGGAGGCTGAGAAGTCCAAGATCAAGGCACTGGTAGATGTTGTAGCTAGTGAAATACTGCTTTCTGGTTTGTAGATGATACCTTTTCTCTGTGTCCTTACATGCTAAAAGGGGTGAGGGATTCCTGTGGGTTGATTTTATAAAAGCACTAATCCCATTCATGAGGGCTTTACTCTTATGACCTAAACAGCATCTAAAGGCCCTACTTCCTAATACCATCACATTGGACATTCTGTTTTAATATATAAACTCTGAGGATGCTCAAACATTCAGATCATTACCTAAGGCTTTATGAAAATGTTGATTCATTATCTACAAATCCTTTGTTTTAAAAAGTTCAATTTAAAAAATTGTTAAATTATTAAATAAAAATTTTTTAACCAACATTTCTCCATTTTTTCTTCTTCCCAGTTCCTGGTAACCAACATCACTCTGTTTCTATCACTTTGCCCTTTTTGATTCCACGTATAAGTGAGATAGTACAGTATTTCTCTTTCTCTGTCTGCGTTATTTCACTTAGCATAATGCCCTCAAAGTCCATCAGTGTTGTTGCAGAGGGCAAGATCTTCTTCTTTCTCATGCTGTACAGTGTTCTATTATATACATATATACCATACCTTCCTTATCCGTTTATCTGTTGGTGAACATTTAGGTGCATTTGGGTTGTTTTTGTATTTATTCCTATTGTAAATAATGCTGTTATAAACATAAATGCAGACTTCTCTTTGATATTTTGTTTTTTTATTTCCTTTGGCTATTACTCAGAAGTAAGATTATGGGATCATGTGATAGTTCTATTATTAATTTTTTGAAGCACCTTGATACTGTTTTCCTGAGTAGCTTTACCAATTTACATTCTCATCAATAATGCACAAGCATTCTCTTTTCTCCACATCTTGTACAACACTTATTATCTCTTGTATTTTTTGATGAATATTATTCTAACAGGTGTGAGGTGATATCCATGTGGTTCTGATTTGCGTTTCCCTGAGGATTAGTAAAATTGAGCACCTTGTTTTATGTATTTGTCGACCATTTGTATGGCTTTGAGAAAATGTCTATTCAGTTCCTCTGCCCACTTTTTAGTCAGATTCCTCATTTTGTTGTTGTTGTTGTTGTTGTTGTTGTTGTTGTTTTGTTTGTTTTGCTATTGATTTATAAGTTTATTATATAATTTGGATATTAACCTCTTATTTGATTTGCAAATATTTTTTCCCATTCTGTAGTTGCCTTTTCAGTTTGTTGTTTCTTTTGTTAGACAGAAGCTTTTTAGTTTGATGTAGCCACATATTAATTTTTGTCTTTGTTGTTTATGTTTTTAGTGTCATATCCAAAAATTGTGGCCAAGACCAATGTAAAGGAGTTTTTCCCTATTTTTTTCTAGGCATTTTTAAATTTCAGGTTCTATGTTTAAGTCTTTAAAATACTTCAAGTCAATTTTTGTGAGGGATGTAAGATAGGAATCTAATTTTATCCTTCTACATGTGGTTATCCAGTTTCCTAACACCATTTACTGAAAAGCAATCCTTCCCAATGGCATATTCTCAGCTCCTTTGTCACACATTAATTGACCATAAATGCAAGAGCTTATTTCTGGGCTCTCAAATCTGTAGTGGTATACCATGGTATACTTTTGTTTTGTTTTCTCTCCATCTTTTCTGAATGTACTGTAGGTTTTTGCTTTGTGGTTACCATAGGCTTACATAAGACATCTTATAAATATAATAGTCTACTTTATGCTGATAACAACTTCAATTGCATATAAAACTCAACCCTTTTATTCTCCCTACTTTTATGTTTTTGATGTCATGGTTTACATCTGTTTATATGGTGTATTTATTAACAAATTATTGTAGTTATAACTATTTTTAATACTCTTGTCCTTTAACTTTTATACTAGAGTTAAGTGGTTAACACACAACCATATTACAGTATTAGAATATTCTGAATCTGACTATTTACTTACATTTACCAGTATATTGCATATTTTCATATATTTTTATGGCACTAATTAGTATCCTTTTGTTTTTCAGCTTGAAGAACTTCTTTCAGCATTTCTTATAAGGTAAGTCTAGTGTCAATGAACTCAGAATTTGTTAGGGGCTCTTTTCTTACCTTCATTTCTGAAGGACACCTTGGATGGCTAAAGTTTTCTTGGTTGCCAGTTTTTTTTTCTTTTATGGGGTTCACAATGCTGACATCTGAGTGGTCCTTGGCAAGTGCTCAGTGAGCTCACAATGTCTTGCAAAGGTTGTTGGGGTCCTCAGTGGTGCCTCCAGGTCTAGCAGCCTGGGATGAGTGCAGACAGCAATAGTAGCTACAGCTGGTGGTGTGTACACATTCAGCTGTGAAAATCAGCTGCAGGTGCTTGTTTATTGGCAGAGGCTGTTTGCAGACACATGTGGTAGTTGTAGCATCAAGGGCAAGGCTAACTGTGAATGCGCTGATGCCTGCGGGGTCCCTGGCCATCGGTGTGCACTGCTGTGGCTATTGGATTTCACTATGGGTGCATGGTCATCAGTAGAAGCCAGTGATGGGGGTTGAGCCAGGGTCTTACATAAGTATATAGCTGGATGTACTAGCTGCAGGTGAATGCAGTGGTGCAGGTCAATGACTGAAGACAGAGTCTGATCCAGGCCACCAAGAAGCTGCATTGGTCCTGGCTTTTGGTGTGCTCCTTTATGGCAATACAGTTTCCCTGTCAGGTGTGTATATGGCAGTGGAGGCTGGTGACAGGCATCAAGCCAGTGGTATGCAAGTGTACAGTGGTAGGGGTCAGATGTGGGCATCTAGTCTGGTATCTTCCACTTAAACAGCCACAGAGGCCTGGATTGACTGCCAGGCTCTGGAAGGGTGAAAGGGTAAGAAACATTGAGGGACTCAGGCAGCTGGCTTCAGTGAATGTCAATACAGTGGAGTGAAAGCTGTGAAAATTTGCAGGGTGTTCACAGTGGCTGTGCTAGTCATTGCTTTTTTTTTTCCCCCTCCCCTTTGGTGAAAGTTCCTGGGTTTATCTGCAGAGGAAATCACCAAAACTGTGATCACTTTTGCTTCATGGCTGCTACTAGTAGCTTCTGCTTGTCTTCCTTGTTCCTGGCTATCTATATCTCAGCTTTACCAGTCTGGGTGGAGTGAAACTTAAGTGGTGCCTTTGTGCAGTACCCAAAAAAGGTTGGAGAAGCTGGTCACACTTATCCCATTTTTTCTTTTGTAGTGAAGGGACCTCTGTAGCTGGGACTGAATAATGCTGGCTTGGTAGATGGGATGATGCAAACAAAACAAAGCTATCTTTCTTTACTTTTTGTGTGATTATTCTTAGGTTTTTTATTCTACCATGTAGCTGAGGAGTCTTAAGTGTACTCCAGAGCTGTTCTAGAGCTGTTTTTGTTTGCGAATAGGTATCTAATTTTTGACCTTTGTGAATAAAATGCATTTAGCCATTTTGGAAAAGTTATCACTCTAATGACTTCAAATAAATCTTCATTTGAAAGACAGTTTTGAGGCATCATAGTTGTCCAAAGCTGAGGCAGATATAGATCCAATCTGCAACAGGAGTTTGGTAGAAACTATAATCTAAATACACAAATAGCTATAATGAAACTATATGGTACTAGTCAATTGCTGTGGGAATTCTGAGAAGTAATAATTTTTTTTTGTAGCAACTACTTACTCTATTCTATACACTGAGTTAATCACTGAATAGTCACTACCAGCTTATGTGGCAAGTATTAATATTATTCCCATTGCACAGATGGGGCAACTCAAGTATAGAGAAGTGAGGTAATTTGCCTATAGTAACAATTCTAATTACTGTAGAGCTAGGATTTAAACCTAGGACTGCCTGACTTTAGAATTCATGCTTTGAACCGCATCTTTATTGCTCCTTCCTGTAAGAATCTTTCTCTGATTTCCATGGTTTCAAGATATGACTTCATGTACACTGATATTTTTATAGATGGTTGTAAGTTGAAACTTATAGTCTCATAGATAATATTTCTATATACCATTTGGTCATTCTTATTCTAAGTGTAAGGTGGGTGTAATGAATCCTTTTCACTATTTGGAATGATTCCTTATTGCCCATATATCTCATATATTTAGAAAGCTGCTCTGTTCCTTTTAAAATGAAATAAATATACAGTTTCCTTATAAGTTTATTCTTGCATTATTATTGTTTCCAACATTTATTCGACAATTATTCAATCTCCCAAACCCTTGTTCTTTAGGCTCACAATTTCTGGTCTTCTAGAGCATCCCAAAAATATAACTCGTGTCAAGTAAAGAAGGTCTATCTATATGAACAATGCCAGTCAGAACGTCCCATTGGTGGGAATCTGAAGTTTCCTAGCAGTTTTTCCCCCATTACCCAAATTTTCAGCTCCAATTTTCCACCCTACCCCCAACCTCATCACTGAACCAAGTACCAAACCTCTAGCCTATAGGTTGAATCAATATCCAGTTCTCTGTGGAACGGATATTGAAAAGCACATATTTCAAGAAATCACTCTCCTGGTCTTCACCTCCAGTTTGCTGAGACAGATATATCACAGTATCAGAAAAAAGAGATAGCTTCTTTTTTCCAGTTTAAGTTTATCACAGTTTTGATCAAGAGTATTTAGAAGGACTAGGATTCATTTCCTGACACTATCTGTTGCTAGGATGTAAAGAATGGATAAAGGCATAAGATGTTTTAGTTTAGAAAAACACTGCATGGGCAAAAGCTGTGAGGTGGGAAAGCTTGAAGAAAATACCATGAAGAGTTTTCTCTTCTCTTTCTTGGAGTACAGAAGTTCCATAAAATGAAATATTTGCAAACTTATTCAGGAGGATAAAGGGAATTTTTTTTAAAATTATACATCAAATATCAAGGTGATTATTCTCTTACTATTAAAAAATTTTTGTAAAGCTAAAAAATTATCCACTTGAGATTTAATTACAAACTACCTAGTGAATGTCTTATATATAAAACACACTTAAAAATCTTTGTGAAGAAAATTAGTAATGAGAATACCTAAAGTGTTTCAGGAAACATGACTTTTGAGAAATGAAGGTTGGATCAGGTTCGGTCGATGAAGCCTCCTAGTCAACACATGGTATCATGAGAAGGCGAGGAATGACAGCAAAGAGAAACCGAGTGCTTTAAGATGAGAGCTAATAGAAGAAAATGGGTAAAGAGGGCATAATAGGAAGAGGGGCCTCAACACTTGAGTACTTCATACTCTACTTGCATAATTGCCATCAGAGATCTCATCTTATTTCCTTACACTTCTAGTCAATAAAGAGATGTTATCATCAGTGGGTGTAGAAATTACTGAAAATTTCCTTTATGCTACCTGTAAGAGAAATATATTAATCAACAAAGTTTCTTTAATAATTTTTAGTATATAAAATATTTTGTTTTATTTGAAAGAATCTGAGTTTCCACATGAGAAATTAAATGATAATAGAGCCTGAGATCTGGGCTCTCATTCAGAGTCTTAAATAGCCCAACACAAGGGCCACCGTTTCGGGTATACTCAGCATCTCCCTCTATAATAAAATCTCTAGCCTAATCTCTGGTTTAGATATGCAACCAGGGAGATTTTGCCAGCAGACTGTGGGAACTCCCTTATATCAAAGCCTGATGCCATGCTAAGTTTTGTTTTTGTTTTTGTTTTTTTTCAAATAGGATAGAGAGAAAACAACTATAAATCAAGCTGTTCTTTGTGAATCTAATTCAAGATCCCCTTGTGTGGTGAGAAAATAGGGGTGTTTATGTCTAATGGAGGTTATAATAGTAACTGTATCAGATGTAGGCTAGCAGAAACTGTTGGATGGATTCTTTGTGAGGAAAAAAAGGTGCTAAAATATTGCTTTTAGAATTTGCAAAATAAAATAAACCACTACAAAACAAAACTAATAAACCAAAACTCCAGCAAAAATTATTAAATTACTATGGGTAATGTTAAATATTTTTATTTTTTCCATCGAGTTTTATTTGTTCATAAGAACTATTGAGATAAATATATCATCATGTGTCTGCTCAGAAGTATAAAGAGGTCAGCATGATTTGGAGGCTCTTCAAATCAGAAAATGCAAAATAATTCTTTTTTCTATCTCCTTGTAACTCGCGGTTCTTACCACACTTAAAGAGAATTGAACTTGAGTAATAGCTCCATTAGCGCTCTTTTCCAGGAGCCAGTTCCCGTGGTCTCACTGGGTTCAGCTGCTGATGACTCAGAGAGGAAGTGGTAGAGATTAGGGTGTATGGAGGAAAAATCAGAACAGCACAGAAATAAAGCAAATCAACCAACCATTACCTTTTGTGCCAAACAGAATAATGGCTTAACTACCGTGGTTCAGAATGATCTTTCTTATTCTACTCATTTATGCTATTCCTGTTGGAAAGACCACCAGGAAACCTGTGAGCCACTATGGAACACACACCGGAATCCATGGCACATCTCAATTAATATTCCCTACTGACTCGACTAGAACAATGAAGAACATCAAGCAGTTTAATCTCCGGCAATAATTCCTTTTGTCAGGTTGAGAGGTTTTCCCCTTGAATTAGGTTTTAAGATCGGATTTTCAAAATTAGTTAGTTATTCTACCAATTGTAAAGTAGAGAGCCCACATTTTATAAACACATGCATATATCTAGGTAGAACATAATGAAATCTGTGTGTTAGTTGGGGCATTGTTGCTATCGGTAATTTTTACTTTCTATGAAATAAAATCAATCTTTTATTAGCAAACAATTCTAACTAAACTGCACAGTTGTTAAAACTCTTCTTTCAAATTTTTCTAAAGAGTTGGAAATGTAAATGGAGCCTTTATATCACCCAGTAGAATTGAATTTGATCAGGAAGATTTTATGTCTTCATTGCAGATTCTTAGCTTAGTTACTGATGAACTGAAACATTCCATGGGTTAAAAAAACACTGCAGGTTTTCAAGTGCTTATGAAAATATATGATATATATGGATAAATTTATTTTGGGAAAAAGTATTGTTTTGTTTAATCACAACAAGCCACAAATACTGACTAGTGTATAACAGAAACTTAATTTTTTATTGACTGGTTAGAAACATACAAATAAACTTTAGATTATAGTCTATCCTAAATAACAGTAGATTATTTATAATTTGATAACATTCAGAATACTAATTAAGGGATGACTATTCTTTTCATGATCTATATAGGGGAGTAGCTGAAAAATTATCTTCAAATTATACAGGTGTTAGAAGCTGTGATTTTAGTGTTTGATGAATATTGTTTCTCTGTATAAGTAATGGTAATTTCCTTATAACATCATATGTTTAGATTGTTTAAACTTAAAAATCATATAGCTAGAGTTTAATGTTTATTCTATGTCTCTGGACTTCCAGTAGCACTTAGCTAAAGGCAAAGCATGGTCCTAATGTCTATATGAGTTGGTTTACCCAGGATATTATTTATCAGAATTCTCAAAGTGTTATTTACAAAAGCTTATTTAGTCATTGTAATGCTCTGAATTTACCAAATGATCCCAACCTCAGCTTGGTCTGGGTCCCAAGAGATCTCACCAAGCTTAATTAGATGCTTTTCCCCTGCGTACTCTGGACTGCCAGTTTCTCATTTTAGGGAAAATAGAATTAAACTGGGCAACTTATCAGCTGTCCATCAACTGTGGCCAGCAAGTAATAGGTTTTCTAAGAGAGAGGTAAAGAGTAGGGAGAAGGTGACTGGCATGACTGGGTAATAATAATATTTGAAAAAAGCTATGCTAATAATGTTTATTCAACAAATATTTATTGTGCACCAACCATGGGCAAGGCATTGTTCTAGTTTTAAAGACAGTTATAGTTTTAAAATGAAATGGGTGCTGTAAAAAATCTAAGTGAAATTTTGTTCTATGACATTTAGTGGACATAAATCACCAATCTGACAGTTTTGGACCTGCAAAGATGCCAATTGCATAGAGGTTAACTATATTCCTGTTTCTGCATATGTTTTTATAATAATAAAGGTATTTATAGCTATTGATAATTTTTATTATTATTTATACAGAAAATAAATAAATGTTTACTTCCTACCATAAGAAAATTATCAGATATTTTTCTAATACATAATTTTCACTCTTATTTACCTCTCTACATCATATGATTTTAAAAATAATTTTGCAGCAATTGCACTACATATTTTCTACCCTGTACTAAGTACAGTATCTTAATATTTAATAAAGGTGTAGTGAATGAAAAAACATTTCTACATAAGTTTATATATGTACTTCAGGAGTGTACATTTTTATAAACATATTTGTGTGTGTTTCAACTCATATATACACTTAAACACATTTTACAAATCTCTGCATATTGAATGAGCAAATGATTAATTGTCCACATCAGTAGTCTCTAAACATTTTTGATCAAGCATTACCTTGCTTGATTTAGCCAAATGGTTGCAAATATGACTAGTTTTCATATGTATACTTAACTAATTGAGCTAATATATTTTATTGTGTATCTAAATGCATTCTATGAATGCATATAGTATACACAAAGTTAGAATGAAATTTGTCTAGAATAAACAAAATTTTAAAGAATCTATTTTATTTATTGATGTTATAAGTCTTATGTCTATCACTCAAACAATACTTGATGGATTCACTACTTAATTTTTCTTAGTTGAATAATTTGAAATATAACTATTTATTTAAATCTCTGGTTTTAAGTTCAATTTATTTTGATATCCGCTTAAGGATTGTCACCACTAAAAAAAGATACTCCTCAAAGATAAGTAGTCCCAAATGGAAAAAGTGCATTATTGGCCCCTCTTACTAAATCAGGATGTTAATTTTTCTAATCCCATCTCTAATTATGCAAGGTTTCTGTTGAAATTCACTTGCACTTGCATGATGAGTATGTTCAGCTGCATTTTCCTTGCAGGAAACTTGTAAAGTCACTTGTCAATTTTGAGGGCAAGCTTAATTAAAACTAAATAACATAGTTTACAAATCTATGTAACCATGCAGTGCATAGAAATATAACAAAAGCAAATAAATGCCTTCATGTTTCCTCCATTGATACCTCCATGCTGTGAACATTTCTCTTGCCCTAGGACACATTCACACATATATAACATATGGCCTTTGTGTTGTCTTCTGACACAGGATAGCATGGAAACAGGTATGACAATTATATATTAAATATTAGTATTTCTTATAATATATTTCTTATTTTGAAATAAAATGTAAATATAATTTAAATTCTAAATATTTTGTTTACATACCTGAAGGGACGGTCTGTCTTTCCTAGGTAAATGCACCCTACTTCAAATGTCCTGGGCCATAATCATTAATGATGTCAAACTCACAAAGCCTACCAAGTAGATAAATGTTAAATTCTTCCTTTATAAATATAACTATTTTTGTCAAAACATTAATTTTTATCATTTTAATAAATTTGGATAGGTTAAAAAAAATTCATCAAATCTAGTGTATATCTATTTACTGGGTCCAATAAATGTAATTATAAATCCATCATGGCATAAAGCATACTCATTACTCTATAAACTGTAAACTCTTAAATTATACTTCTTAGTAATTGTAAAAATAAAATTTTAATTGCTCAACCAATTGCAAATTGAAACACTTCCCAATAAAATAATAATTCTTAAATTTGAGAATTTAAGAATTAAATTCTATATATTTTAAATTCTATATATTTTGCTTAGAAAGAAGTATTGTTCCAAATTTTGTCACCATATTATATGGTGCATATACTATTGCTATAATCATTAATATTAATCTTAATTTACAAATGACAAAGATGATATAAAATAATAACTTTCTCTAGTTCTTATAGCTAAAAATTAAATATTTTCCTCTCAACCCATTAACCTCCATTTTTTTACAAAAAAAATTCTGTACATGAAATATGTAATTCCTCTAAGTTATCTTCAATAGCTACTATGCTCGCTCATGACAATTTCTAATTAATTTTAAAAGGCACTTAATAGCCATTGTCCCAACAAGTACAGATGAATTGTGAGACATAATGCTTGTATTGTATGAAGAGTGGCCTCTGTAAACTCTCAAATTAAATCCACACTGTAGTCAAAACTCATTTGATGTTTGCATCTCCTATTTTGCAGATGAGATGGTCTCAAAAGACAAAATAGACTAAAGATGTGTTGGACAACTCTATAAGTACAGTCTCAAGACTCTTGTCATCCTAGCTGTCTAAATTACTTCAACAGGACTCAAGGGAATTTAAAGAGGAGGAATGACATGACAAACAATTATATTCTAACACTCTATTTATAACAATGCCCTTTCAGATTATTGTTCCTCCAGACTGACACATCACTGTAATCCCAGGGATGAATCAAGGGACTTATAGTTAGATCAGGCACAGCTTGTAGGCAAAGAAAAAAATATGAATAAAGAGCTGACATTCAGGAAATATAGAGCAACTCAAGGATAAATTCAGCTGGGATGAGCTTAATTTATCAATGTCAATAACAACGGTGAACACATCGCAAGAATACATGCATATTAATTGAAAATAATTCAGATTAAATCACTGCAGTTTGACATTTTGAGATAGGCACTTTATCTTTTCAAGAAAAAGAGCACTATAAAATCTTTAATCTGAAAACACATCTTAATTGCGTGTTATCACCTCCTAATTGCTTCTATATTATATTAAACATTTTGCTAATTACTAGCCTGATCATGGTGTAAATAGCTAGAGGCAAGAGCTCACATCCAGCTGAAGACTACAGGGCACAGTAGGATGGGGAGGAAGTGTAGCACTTAGTAGATTCATGGACCTGTATCTTCTTCTGGGGCTATCCACCCTTAACTCAGATAGTTGGTGAGATCAAGAGATAAAGAAACAGTGGTGAAGATTAGACATGTTTATTCATCTGTCAAATTCTAATACTATTCTTTGAAAAAGGTTATATTATTTCTGATATTATAGATATGCTTTCAGATGATGGCATGCGAGTTTCTGACTTTTTGACAAAAACAAACTCAGAGAAAGACAATATTACATCTGCTTTGTAACCTTGATCTTTGGGCCTTTGTCAGAATAAGGTGCTGCTAAATATTAATTCCACATATGGAATCTTTGGCCAATGTGTGTGTATAAATATAAATCTTAGAACGTAGAATTCTTCCTTAAAGTAATGAATAACTTAGAATGAGTAAAATGTCTGTAACTGAATGTCTAATGCTTTGCTGAGAAAAAAATTAACCAAAATAGTAACTACGTTTTTCATATTGTCAAAAAGATGATAAACCTTGTTGTTAAGAAAGAAAAAGAAAAGTACATTAAAGAAATGAAATGGTATTTTCTGACAGTGTGCTTAGCAAAAGTTTTTTCCTTCAACTCTTTTCCTCTCCTATCCTTCTTTTATTCTTAAATAATGTTTGCATGAATTTAAGGAATCAGAATGATTCCACAATATTTTTCGGGAGGAAAATGTTCCAGGACACAATAAAATGATCAAAATGGTTAATATGTCTATTCCACTTCAAGAATTTTTCTTGTGGAATTCATGCTGGAGGACTATGTTTTAGAAAGTTTTATATAATGATCCTCATCATAGCATTTCTAATTAGATTAGTTATAAGAATAATGATGCAATAGAAATGATAAACATTGTGATAGTCCTTTGGGGTACTTAATATTCCAGTTTCCTTCTCCTCAGGAACACAATAGGACTGCATCTCTCTCTTCCCCTTGTTGTTTGGGATGGTAGTATGACTTTCAAGATAACTGTATGTACTGAATTGTGTCCCCTCAAAATTCATATGTTGAAGCTCTAACTTCTGATGTGACTATATGAAGATAGGGCCTCTAGGGAGATAATTAAAAGTAAATGAGGTCACAAGGGTGGGGCTATAATCTGATAGGATTTATATTTTTTTGAGAAGCGAATTAGATATCTGTCTTTCCCTCTCTCCCCCTTTCTCTTTCTCTCTCTCTCTCTCTCTCTCTCTCTCTCTCTCTCTCTCTCTCTCTCTCTCTCACTCTGTCTCTCTCTCCACCGGCCGCGCCCACCCCACCCCGCCCCGCCCCGCCCCGCCCCGCCCCGCCCCGCCCCGCCTCAGAGAAAAGGCCATACATGTGAAGACACAGTGAGAAGGCAGCCATCTACAAGACAGAAAGAAAGGTTTTAGCAATTCACAATAGACAACATTGCATGAGTGAGAAAAGTAAACAGTTTTTGTTTGTTTGCTTTAAGCCCTTGAGATTGGGGGACTTTTTGGTACCATGGCATGACTTAGCCTAGCTTTTTTTGTGCATCTATATTTGATTATATGTTTTACAGGACATTTGCTGTGCAATATGCAAAAATATATTTCATAATATAAAAAAGGAACAATTTTATTATCATTAAAAGTTATTAGGAATAAACTAAATTGTTAGTCTAATATAGTGTAGTAAAATAAATTGCCTAATTACCAGGGAACTCTTTAGTTAAATTAAACCATCCCTTATTTTCTCCTCTACAGTGCTTTGCTTCTTCTCTTCTTCCTTTGTTTGTATGTGTTTATATGGGTGTGCATCATAAACATTTCATGCAAACTTTTGCTGCAACTACATATTTCTGCTTCCATTATTACTGGCATAATTGATTCTAAAAATTGTTTCATTAATACATGGTAAAGACTTTTGAATTGATTTTTCTAATATATGTTTTCTTCTTAAATTTGTTAAACTCTCTGCATCTGGTCTACTCGCTTCCCCATTGCCATTGATTTTTCTTTAATTATGCAGAGGACAAAAGATTATCTTCAATAAAAAAAGAGAAAATAATAAAAGGGAAGAAAATTAATCCCCCTTTTTTTCATTGAATAATATTTGCCTGATATTTTCAGGTACTTGATTATTTTTTCTCTTTAGTAACAACTTCATGTTGTTCCAAAAGGCCTTTTTAAACATTGGCCTCTTCTGCTTGCTTTTAATTATCTATAATTTTCACCTTCGGTGGAAAAAATACCTAACCCAAGTTTTAATTGTTTTTTTTTCTTCATTTGTAAACAATTTGTTGTCTTATCTATGTCTGCATGAGTTCATGTCTCCCTTTGGTCCTAAGATATGGTTTCCTATAATTTTTATCATGTAATTTTCTACTGTTTCATTTTAAAAGGAATTATAATACTGACATTATTGGGTGGTTGTGAGGGTTAAGTAATCAGAGCCTAGTCATGGTAGACTTAGTTTTCTTTCCATTTCTCCTGTAAAATTATAGAAAATTACTTACAGAACTATTTTCTGCATTCCGTAAAGTTTATCATCTATTTAAGCCATGATTAAATTGTTTTTTTTTAATACCACCACTCTGTAATGTTTCTTGATAGTCATTCATAATTGCTCCTGATTTTTTTCCTTCCTTTTCCCTTTTACTCTTTCTTTTTTTTAAAGGCATATTCTCTGAGATTCTGTGAAATTTTGTGCTGTTTCAGATTTGATTTAGAGTATTTGACAAATCAAATAATTATTTATAAATATTTTGAATTCTAATTTTGGTGTACTCAATTTTTTCCTTAGATATGCCTAAAGTTAGGTAAATATAAGTCTTTCAGATTTTTTTAATGTAAAAAATTGCTACATTATGAGACTTGGACTGATCTTTCAACCCTGCTATTATGTACTGACTGACAGACCATAGAATGCGGAACTTTGCAGAAGGTTCTGTTTAACAAATTTATTTCATATTCCTTGCACCATAGTGCACATAATATTTGCTTGAATATGTTTTCTTATTTATATTCAAATATAACATTACAATAGCTAGTAATTTCTGATATAAATGATACTAAGTAGTAAAATATGGTTCATTAGCTGTGTTCCAAATATATAATATAAATATATGTATATGTATTTATGTAATTATTTTAATAATGACAGAAATTTTGTTAAAGAGACTATGCCCTTCAGAACAGATGAATTTTTCTCAGAGGATGCTGATTAGCTAATTTTTCCTAATGAAGTTTTCATTTAGGCCAAAGTTACTCTTCTCTTCTTTCCTTCTCCCTTTTCTAAGAGTTAAAGCCACTGTCTTTTTTGAAAGAATAATTTTGATTAGATTAAATACAAATTCTGAATCACTTCAATCTGGCCTAAGAGAAAAGTACATGTGGATGTAGTTAATACAGAAAAATATTTCTTGATTAATTATGTTTTTCTAAAATCATATAATTAAATGTGGAAAAAGACTTATAAATCACTTAGACCTTTGTATTTTACACATAATGAAATGAGACAGAGCAGAAGTAACTTGTCTAAGATAGTTAAACAGAAGTGACTAAAAGATTTAGTCTCTAATTGTTTCATTTGTCCTGTGCTATTCTAAGAGGGAGGAGGCCCAGTGTCATTTCTCACTACTCATTCAGCTTGAGAGAAAGCTTTTCAATTCTGTGTAAACAATAAGATTCAGAAACCAGCTCAAAAGCATGAAGTTGGCAAATATATGAAAATAATACATTAGCAATTATTCAAAGATTTTAGCACAAACGAGAAGTTAAATTATATTAGCTTTGTTTTAAGCTAAAGAACTTCTTAGGACCTTAATTAGCAGTAGTTTTGTGGACCTCTGTGAGTTATTCCAAAGTTTTGGACATTTTTCTTTTTCTTTGAAGTATGTATATAAATGAGTATGTTAAATAGGATAGCTTTGTTTAAAATCTACAGTTAATTTTTTTCTCTATTTTTAAAGCAATGTAACTAATGTTTTCCTATCGCAAAAGTCATTTCTCTTTCTTCATCCATTGGAATTTAATCCTTCTAAAACACTACTTTCATTATGTTGCTTTTCTTTTTTAAAAAGTCAGAAGCCCCAGTTACACACAGTAGAACCAGAATTTCCCCAGGCCACATCAGTTTACTGAAGCAAATGAGATCACATTAACATTAATAAATGGAATCTCATTGACTACTGCCCTCACATGCATTACATAGGGCCTGAGTCACTTGCAGAGCACAGACCCCACCCAAGTATTTCCAGGAACCCCCAGAGGGTGTTTCACCCTTGCTCAGAACAAGTTCACTCCTACTGGGCATGGTTGTTTCCCTGCTCAGATTTGTAGCTCTCCCATTCCAGTATTCTTGTTCCTCAGGCCCGCGCAGGCAGGGCAAGCTCACAGATATTTTGGGAACTGAAAGAGGCAAGATGCTGTGACTGCAAACCACAGTCCTATTCTCAAATTATCCTACTCCATCCTCTCTGCCACGTCATCTCATTTTTTTTTTTTTTTTTTTTTTTTTTTTGTTCAGGGTCCCGGCTTTTTCAAAGAACATGGAAATCCCTGCAGTTCAGGTGGGCACTGCTGACACTCAGATGCCACAATTGCTCTGTTGGACACTGGCTTTTTCTAGGCACCACCACCAATATCCTATAGCTGCCACCAGTCTAACGCTTTGCAGCAGTTTATAGTAAAGAGTGGTACATGCTACAGTCCTGTATAGACTGTTAGAAACACTGCCCCTCCTCAACGATGTACAAGGTTTTCTTTCTTTTTTCAGTTTATTTTTATTTTTTAGAGTATGCAAAGATGGTAGGAGAAGAAAAAAAAGTTCCGTTTTACATCAGCCAAAATGCTGGTTCCCATAATTTTGATCAATGAGTTCCAGGCAATATGCTCCAGGAGTGTTCTCTCATGGGGAGTGACCATACTGCCTGTGGTAGCTAATGTTCTCCCCTGCACAGGCTCACAAGGCAAGTTCAGTTCTTTGAAAAGTTCCTAGGTTTCCATGCCAACATTTAAAGCCCATGTCTAAATCTCACCTAGATCTTCAGTACAAAGTCTACATATTCGCCTATAATCTACAATTTGGCTCAATCCCACCTGTTCAAACCAGAGCTTCAGTAAATTTTAATAGAATCTCTTAACACTTCCCAAATAATCCTAATAGCAGGAGTCAATTGTGAGTCATCCTCAAGAGCAGTCTCTGCTTTTGTTTGCATCAACTTTGTCAGCTGGTGCAATACTTCTTTGTAGTCTCAAAATTAAATTCACGTACATCAAGGCCTATAGAGAAATCTCTTAGGAAATTTCAGATGGCATAGGCAGGATCATCCGCAAAGCCACAACAAATCGCTTCCTCCCCACTTTCCCTCTCTTCTTACCACTGGGTGCTCCTGTTTTTCACTCTTTTCCTTTTGGCTAAGGCTTCCCAGACTTCTGACTCTAAAAATTTATCTTTTGGCCTCTCATAGGTCATTCCTTTCTTATACAGAGCAATTTAGCTCCTTCTTAATTTTCACCTTCAGTTACACATATCTTCTACTCATTATATGCTCAACATAAACAGATTCTAAAATTTATCCCCTTAGAGGATAGTGTCCTATCTTACTTCACCCTCAAGAAAGTGTTTTCCAGTCTTCTATACAATCCTTGGGTAAATGTTGAGATACAAAATGAAATTATTTGAAGGCATTTGACATTATTAGTCTCTTGGATAACCTATTTCCTTTTCTTCTAATGAGTATAATCAAACTACACTAAGACCCTTTCTGAGATGCTGCTGTATTAGTTTGCATGAACTGCGATAACAAAGTATAACATGCTGGGTGGCTTAAACAACAGACATTTATTTCTCACACTGTAGGAGACTAGAAATCCAAAATCAGGGTGTCAATAGAGTTAGTTTATTCTGTGGCTTTTCCCCTTGGTTTGTAGAAGGCAGTTTTCTTCCTGTATCTTCATATGGTCTTTCCTTTGTGTGCGTCTTTGTCTTAATCTCTTCTTCTCATAAAGACACCAGTCAGATTGAATTAGATGCTACCCTGATGACCTCATTTTAATTTAATTACCTCTTTAAAGAAACTGTCTCCAAATACAGTCACATTCTGAGGTACTGGGGATTAGGACCTCAATGTATGAATTTGCTGAGGAGGGAAAGAGAGGAGGGCAAAATTCAGCCCTTGACACCTGCTTTCCTGCCTGGCCTGGCTAAATAAATATTTTGTGCCCTCCCTTCAGGGCATCTTTGCTCCTTGCCACGCCACAGCCAGTCAAGGAGATTTCAAGCATGAGCTGAAATGCCTGATGATTCTTACGGGCATGGGAAAAGAGTGACCATCAGCCAAGTGATTATTTTCCTGGTCTGTGCCCCATCTCACTGACCCTAGTTCACTGAAAAGGAATTTTCATCAGGCAGACATCCCGCCTCCTTCATCTAATCACTTTAGCAAGTTTAACTCCTGCAAGGAGAAGGAATTAAAACATACCAATCTTTGGTATTTTCTTATTTGTTCAAATTAGCTGGTCCTATTGATTCCTCAACTCACTTTTCAATAAGAAATGCCAGGAAAGGATTCTCCTTGCATGCGAATATTCTTAAAATACCAATTTTGGCCATAATTAAAACAAAACAAAAAGGTAGATTTTTCTAACATATAGACTTTTGAGGAATTCTTTATTTGTTCTGTTACATATCATTTTCCAAGCTTGCAGTAAATATTACTTATTAGAACTTTCACTGATTCCCTCACCTAGAATGCTCTACCCATTATGTATTCTAATATCATACTAACCAATCTTATAAGGCTCAGGTGTTCTATTAGAAGTATTTTTTGTAACTCTAGTCTCCCTCTTGAACATCTAACAATTTCTATTAACTACACATTTAAATCATGTTACATAACAATTACAATAGCACTCCTACACTTTGGAACTTTAATTACTTATATGTTATAATAGCCTCTTCTAAGGTTTTTCAGTTTGATCCAATTTTTAGTTCAAAGCATTAAACCACAGTTATTTTTTAAAACAAAATTATATTTTACTTCAGATTTTATTTTTTTCTATTTTTATTATTTGAACAATTTTCTTAAAGTCAGAGGAAGTACCACTTTGAAATACAGCATTAACTGAACACTTTATTTAATATTTACAGTCATTAGCAATTTGTTGACTAATAATATTTGGGAAGTCAATTTTGAAAAGTAAAAAAGGATATATTCAAGCCAACTACCTAATATTTAAAAACAATTCATTACTCTACTTTAGATAATTACTATGTCTCAGACATTGTAGCAGATGTTGAGATGTACAGTTATTACTCATGGAGACTCTATCTGGTAAGTAAAAGGTCAAGACCAATCATGACTTGCTCAGAGTAGAGAATAAAAGTCATGTATTGAAAAAAATGAAAGAAACAGGATTTTAGAATCTGTTATATTAAAACAGTATAAAAGAATGTTACTGTGAAAATATGAAGGAAGGCCATTTGTTGAAGCAATTACTCCCCAAACAGAATGGTCTTGATATTTCTGATCTTAGGGGTAAGCTTTTAGCTTTTCACCATTGAGTATGATATTTAACTGTGGTCTTTTCATCAATGTCATATGTCATGTTAGGAAATTTTCTTATATTCCTAGTTTGCTGAGCATTTTATTAGGAAAGGATATTAAACTTTTTCAAATGGTTTTCAGCACCAATTGAGATGATCATGTGGATTTATTCCCTTTCTTCTAACTATACGGTGTACTACAATAATTTATTTTCTTATGTTGAACCATTCTTAAATTCCTGGGATAAGTCTTACATGGTCATGGTATATAACCCTTTAAATGTGTTATTGGATTTGGTTTGCAAATATTCTGTTAAGAATTTTTGCATCAATATTCATAAGGAATTTTGCTCTGTAGCTTCTTTTCTTGTGGTGTCTTTGTCTGTCTTTGGTAGGGTAATGCTGGACTCATAGAATATATTGGAAGTATTCCACCTTCTGCTTTTTCTCCTCCTCCTCCTCCTCCCCCTCCTTCTCCTTCTCCCTTCATCTTCTCCTCCTTCTCTTTTTTCTTCTTTTTTCAAAGAGTTTGAGAAAGACAGGTAATTCTTTTTAAATTCTTCTTTAAATGTTTGATTTTTCCAATGAAGTCATCTTGTATTAAACTTTGTTGGGAGGTTTAGATTACTGCATCAATATCCTTACTGTGTTGATTGAGATTTTCTATTCCTTCTTGAGTCAGTTTGGTAGTTTTTACATTTCTAGAAATTCATCCATTTTCTCTGGATTATTAAATTTGTTAGTGTACAATTGTTTATTATTCTTTAAATAACTTTAATTTCTGTAAAATTAGTAATAAAGTTTCCACTTGAATTCCTGATTTTATTTTTATCTTTAGTTTTCTTAGTTTAGCTAAAAGTGTCAATTTTGTTGACTTTTTTAAATAATTGCCTTTTGGTTTCATTAATTCTCTCTATCAATCATCTTTGGGATGCTCATAGTGATATCTTTTTCCAGAAAGAAGGATAATTCAGGAAGTTTTTGATAGCTGTTACATAAATTAATTTAACATTTGGAGACTATCACGTTGTAGCTATAAAGACTGAGTCAATTACTTTAATAAATCATGTAACATCTAATATTTTTCACTAGTGGCCTACTTTTGTTATTGAAATATTCATCAGTTTCTCTATAACTACGTCAGTAGGTTAGAAATAGTAAAAACATATTAATAAAGCTAAGAATTATAATTAAATATATGATCTTAAGAAAAGACCTTATAATCTGATAGTATCAGGGAGTTGTTATAAACACTGTTGAATTTGTCAGTTCTCTTTAGTAATTCAGCCAAAATGATATTGCTTTTATGAATCTACTCCTTTGCAAAAGGTGATAAATAAGTACAAAACTTTTAAAACATAAGAAAAAATACAATTGAATACTTGAAAAAGAAAATAAACAAGAACCAAGCCAGTTGTAAAGTAAAAAGGAAATTTTACTAAGATTCAGATTTCTTGTTTTTTATTCAATTGTAGTGGTACTTTGCAGCCTTAGGTCTGTGGTAGTTGAATGCATTTCAGCTGTCAATCTGAAATGGAAATGGGCAATCCAGTAAACTCACTCTCAAGTCATTCTAAATACAAATCAAATTAGAACCAAAAATTTTTGGAGACTCAGGGAAAAAGTGAGGAATGATGTTAAAATATGTTTTTATTTCCATCAAACTCTGTTTTCCTGATTCCCATTGAGGTAAATGTGTTGAAATTCTGGGGGGAAAAATGTTTTCATATGACACACTAGCCACAGAATTCAACATACCAAATGTGTTTTTGTAAAAATGCCAAAATCATATGTGTTCTGAAACAACTCCTAGCCTATATATTTTATGGCAAAATACTAGTGTATTTAAGTGCTGCTCATTGTTATTTATAATTTCACAAAGTTTTGGAAGCTAAATATTTCTAATTTAAGTTTACTAGAGTATTAAAAACATTTTTTTTAAAAAAAAGCTAGAAAACCAAATATCTATATTCCCTTTTTCCTGTGTGATTTCTATACAATTTATTTTTACTTCCCTTAATTTATTACCATATTCAGTGAAACAATATAAAACAAAATAAAATTAGTCAATCAAAAATATAAAGATTTCAAAAAGCATTTAAGGAGCTAAATTTTAAATTTAGAAGGAGCTTTACTGATTAAATCAATTTATTTTATACATGATAAAACTTAAGTTTCAAAAGGTTAAGACTTGGTCAAGATCTGCTAAATTGTCAATGGCATAGTCAAGGTAAGAAATGGGTTTCCAATTTCCCAGATCAGAGACATTTCTGCTTGCTTACTTGATATCATTAACTTTCAATTTATGACTTATGCAATCTAGAGCATTTCTAATTAATAGTTTCCTCTATTGTCATCTTTTTATCTATAGATTATTTTAATGGCAATGTGCAAATTCCATTAATAAAGCTGATTCAACATTCAACTAAATTTATGTAAATAAGAATGGAATTTATATCTGCTATTTAGCTTATGGCTAGCTAATTTTTAAAAATTTATCCTACTATTTTTCCTAAAATGCATTTATTTATTGACATTTGTGTGGTTTGACAATGATATACTGTAATCCCCACTTATCCATGGTTTTATTTTTTACCATTTCAGTTATGCATGATCAACCACAGTCAGAATATATTAAATGAATAATTCCAGAACTAAACAGTTCATAAGTTTTAAATTGCATTTCATCTTGAGCAGCGTGATGGAATCTCTCACATTTCTACTCCATTATGCCTGGGATGTAAATCATCCCTTTGTCCAGCGTATCTACCAGCTTATTAGTCACTTAGTAGCAATCTCGATTATCAGATTGACTGTGGAGTCATTCAACTCACTTCATCTCATCATGAAGGTATTATATATCTCACATTATCATGAAGAGGAGAGTGAATGTAGCACAAAAGATTTTGAGAGAAAGAGAATCACACTCATATCTTTTATTGCAGTATATTGTTATAATTGTTCTATTTTATTATTAGTTATTATTATTGATCACTTACTGTGCCTAACTTTTAAATTAAACTTTATCATAAGTATGTATGAACAGAGGAGAAGAGTTTGCCACACTGAAATATACCTCTTGAGGATACCGATTTTTCTAAGATGGTTATATTTAAGTTCTAGAAGGCTGAGGAGGAACTTTGTCCTTCCCTCTAACTGCCTCAAAGAATTTAAGATGGAAGGCCTATTCAAGGAAGGAGCTATCATCATAGATAACTATAGTTTAATCTAGGAGAAACAGAGCAAAGCCCCTTTGATCAAAGTCCTCTGTGTCTCATTGCTTCTAGTTGGCCCAGCAAACATTTGTTTGCCAAACATTAACTCTTTATATTTCCTTGTGAATTGCCTTTATTCCCTTTGAAGTCCTAGGCCCTGATCTTCTCCTTAGTCCAGAATGACATAGATACTTCATTTTGTCTTACTGTTTGTAGAATTTTTCGTGTCTATGTAAATTCCCCATGTGTACATATTAAATTGATTTTTTCTTGGTAATTTACTTTATGTCATTTTAATTATTTGACCAACAATAAAAAACAAGAAAAGACAAGAAAATTTCTCCCTCACCCACATATGTATAGGAAGGAACATAGGGATCAGCACTATCTGCGGTTTTGGACATCACTAAAGATCTTGGAATGTATTTCCCACTTAAGGGGGAACTACTGTAATTTGTTATATATTATTTATACTCTGCCCACTTCCAAAAAGAATATAAAAAAAAACTGATGACATTAAAGAGGATATCATAAAACGCTAAATCAATAAAGTGTGAGGAAAAAAAACAGAAAAGTCAAGTAGTAAAGACAAAATAAATACATTATTATGCAGAAAAACTAATCTATTGGAGACTCTTCCAAAAAAATTTTAATTTGAACTTTCCGAGAATAAGAAGAAAAGAGATATATGATAGTTTTTAGAGCTTTCATTTGACAAAAAGAGATCTATGTCTCCTTTTCTATTTTGTCTTAAGGAACTCAGATCTCAAACACATATATCACTATTTAATGATTTTACTTTTTCTTTCATCTGTTTTCTTAACATGAGCTTCCTAAGAAGAATTAATCATATGAATCTTACTTAAAAGTTAATGAATATCATAAGACATAGGATCATTTTAGCCATTTTATTGTGTCTTTATTTTAATCTTTAATTTAGATATTTTTATGACTATTTCCTATATAGAATTTAGATGAAAGTAGTAGCATTATTTTAAAATCATATTTTTTGTGTATAATCATAATGGCAATTTTGTGAGGGGCAATGATAATAAAACATGGTTTTGTAGTTTCTGATGCCACACAATAATGATTAATGATTAGAATGTAGTTAACAAAGAATAATTACATTTTACAAAATTTGATACAAAACCATTTTGCATACATAAAGATTTTCTATGAACAAAAAACATTTTTTCTATATAAACATATTGTAAAAACTTTTGTTTGATCTAAAAGCTGAATATTTGCAACTTTCTATGCCGTGAAATATTCAAGACAATTATTATAAAGTAAGAAAAATAATTTTTTATAATCCTTATACAACTCAAAAATGTTCACACAGTTTTTTTCAAAGTTCCAAAAGTAATTATCATAGTGAAACAAAATAAAGGATTTTAAAGGTATTATTTTAAATTGTTAAGGCAAAAGGAGTTTACACTTCCAGGATCTGCCTTCTCCAACAGCTGCCCCAATGAGAATAAACCTCTTCCATCTTCCTGAAACTTCATGTCAATCCCTCACATGGACTTTTTGGACTTGGCTCTTTGTTGAGACAGAGCTGAGAAGGTTTTACTCTTACAGCTTCTGCTTAACATTCTCTACACTCTTTCCTTCCATGTATTACCCACGTCCTAGAATATAGGCTCTTCACCACCCTCAGCAGTTACCAGGACTACTCTCCTCCAGGTCACTAGATCCTTCTAACACAAGGGTCTTTGCTGAATCCCAACCCTTCACTTAACTGTGTTGCTTTCCTGAGTCCCAAACCAGTCTTCTTTGGCTTCTTTCTGACACGTTACCTTCCTAATTGTTCCTTTATCTCTGTATTCATGTTTTTCTTTCCTTACACTGTTGCCTGCCTTTAATGGGAGCTCTCATTCCTGTTCTTGATACCTGCAATTTTAGCTTAGCATTTTTATCAAATTGACTACTTTTATTATATTTTTCATGATTACTTCTAAATGTAGAACTCCATTCATGACCCACTGCTTTTGTCTCTGTGTCTGTTCTCAGCAGCTTTTACGAAAAGTCCACATAAGGGGTACTCAAATGCAATACATCCAACAGGGAAATTATCTCTCTCCCTCCAAGACAAACACTCCTTTCAAATAGCATCATTTCAGTCAGAGGTATTAACATTTTCAATCTCTTAAACTAGAAATCCCAGATCATGTTTTTTCTTCATATTTTATATAAAACTAATTTTAATATTGTCATTTATTCTTTTCAAATGTTTCAGAAATAAGAAAAGCACACAAACTAATTTAAACCAAATCATCACAGTTGAGCATAGAATTTAATTCTTGAAAGTAATAAATATTGGTTTATTAACTTCCAACTGACCTCCACAGTTGCTTACCCAGCCTTTTATTTTATTTCATGGGGGTTCCATTAACATTCCAAATAGAGGTTATTCAGGACTTCTCTGTACACAATCTCATAATCTTCATTCTACCCTATTTTTCGCTGGTGATCTCAGATACTATTATATGGAGTATATTTTAAAAATAGGACTTTAAATGTAACTATGACCCTGATTCTCCCAGGTGCCCCATCAGGATTGATTATTCAAAGATTAGACTAAATTATATTCAAATTCTATCAGTTATAAAAGCTCAAACTTTTTGTGCCCAAGATAAGTACATTTTCAGTGGAATTTCTTTAACCTGATATGGTATGTCATTCTATATCTATTAGAAATGTTTGTGACAATAAGTAATAGATAACCCAACTATGGACCTTAGACAAATACAAGTATATTTTTATTATATAAAATAAGCCGCAGATGAGCAGTTGCTGGTGCTGGCTGAGCAGTTCAGTGAAATGATTCACTTCATATGTTCTCTTGGCAGCTCCAGTTATCACATCTGCATTCCAACAAAAAGAATCAAAAACAAAAAGGAGTATGAGGAAGGTGACAGACACCACAGGAATTACACAGTTAACTTTCTCTTCAGTGTCATCATTCAGAACTCTTATATGAAATTCCTCCAACTAAAAGGTGGCTGAGAATGAAATTAAGTTAACCAATAATATCCGCTTGCTTCTTTATAATTTTCTTAAGCCTACCTAAAATCTCATCTCCTTCATGAAAATGTCTTCAACTGCTGCTGACCACATACATCCCCTAATGTCTATGGATTTCCATTTTAGTTATAGCAGTTCCATGCAGTACACCACTAATATTTTCATGAACTATGTGCCATTTTTTATTTTATTTTCTCAAAATTTAAATGAGCACTGAGGGCAGAGGCTATATTGTAGTCCTCTTTTTTGCCCACACTGAATAGAGCACCATGGTAGGCACGTAATGGTACTCCATACCATTTGGCATTTAGATTCAGGCAAGCTCAAATATGAAATTGGGAATCACTAATTTTAACGTATTTCCCGTTTAGAAAAAAAAAGTGCAGCTCACTGCCAGCGTTAATTTAATTTTACATAAACATGTTCTTTGAAGCTGAAGCAAACCTGACTGGTTCTCAGTGTGAAAATAAAAAATAAAAACTGTTCTTGGAGTTATTTCTAAACAGAACTTGTCTCTAATCCTAATGTAACAGAAACGTATGCATAAATCGGATTCATCAAATGTATCTTCGGCTAACAACTGTTTGAAAACAATATTAACATCACGCGTAGGGAAGCTAAGTTTTCTAGGATTTGACATTTTCAGCAATTGAGAATAATTATATTTTGTAAATGGAAAGACCACTACTAAAAACAGAATGCTATAAATAGAATGATGTCATTTGTTTCCAAAGTCTATTGATATACTAGAGAGATGAGAAAATAATAATAAAAGAGAGATATTTCATAGCAAACTTTGGGAGTAAAGTTAGGACTGTAATCTGCTGCAGCCACAAGTGCCACCAAAGAGTATTCTCAGGGCAAATGGGACATGGGTTAATTGTGTAATTCCAGCAAGAGAATTTACCTCTCAAGTTTTATTTCTTCCCCTATAAATGTGGGGAAAAAAACTTCACAGAGAATATATGAGAAATCAATATGTCAACATGATATGTCTATTATGCACATTATTTTCCTTTGTAAGTGCATAATTATAGTTGATAATAGAAAGCACATACATATCCTTTCTACTTAATAGATCTGCCGAACTTACATTTTTAAAAGTAAGACTAAAACTTTGGAAATTCATCCCTTTAGAATTCACTCTATAAAAAATTGTTTTCCTTAAGTTAAAATGTATTTCAATTTCATTTAGTACTTAGTTCAAGTCTATTAAATATATATTCACTGATTATATTCAGTTCAGATAGAGATTTAGATAATCATATCACAGTAATCTTTAAAGATAATATTTTTTTCATATTTATAGCCTTATTTTGCTACAGTCAGAGCCTAATGGGTCTTATCTGGAAGCTGTGTTTGTCAAAAAAACACACTGTTTTATGACAGAGTATACTTACTTATTTGTGGGAGAGTGACAAAGATTTTGATATGGGGAGGTGTTTAAGTCACTTCAAATTTCTTCTTAATGTTGTTTCTATTTTCCCTACATGTTTTTGTTAGTGCATTTTTTTAAAATTAAGTTTCATTTTTTGGAAAATTGCTAGAAAATGATGAGGCTAATCCAAATGTATCTAAGTATTATTGGAGAAAAAATACCAAAGGAGTTTAAAAGGACTCTTTAAAAAACACCAAAAGTTACTACATTTTAATTATAATGCCAACAGTTTCCATTTAAACTACATCCTTATAAAATAAAGAAAAATAAAAATTAATTTTAAAATGTTATACTGTAGTTATTAAAATATTCATGAAGGTAGATTCAATAATCCCTCATGTTTTATTATCCAGCATCGAAAACTCAACAGAGAATATGGTTTGATGAAACAAACAAACAAAAACAACCTGGTAGCTTAGAAATTTAGGAGCAACTTAGCTAGATGGTTCTGAAAGTCACTAGTGAAATTGCAGTCAAGTGTTGGCTTGGAGTGTAGTCATCAGAGCAACCAGGCCCAGAAAATTCACTTTTAAGGTGATTCTCTCACACGGCTATTGTTAAAAAGTCTCATTTCCTCACCACATAGTGCTTCTGGAATGTCCCTATGACATGGCCACTGTTTCCCCACAGAGCAAGCGGCACATGACAGAGAATAAAGAGGAAACCACAATGACTCTTATGACACAATATTGCTTTTGCCATAATCTATTTGTTAGAAGTCACTACATAACAGCCTACACTCCAGAAGAGAGAAATCAAGCTCTACATTTTAAAAAGGGGAGTATCAAAGAATTTTTTAACACATTTTTAAATCATCACAATACGTTCGCCCGCTTTCTACTCACCACTCTAAATTTTGAAGGAATTCCCAATGGCACATCATTTTATCTATAAATATTAAAAAAAAAAAAAAAAAAACTGAAACCACAATGTCATTTTCACAATCGAACAGAATAAATTTTAGTATTATTAAATATCTAAGCTGTGTTCAAATTTCTTCGATATTTTCATAATTTTTTTACAGTTGGTTTGGTTCGTTTAAATCAGAATACAAACAAGGATCAGAATTCTCCTACATTTAGCACCTTAAAGTGGTGTTAAATCCTCCTTTGATCAGTTTGAAATATACTTACAACTAGACAAAATATGATCGGGTTCTTGATAAGTGGTCCCTTGAATGATATACATCCATTGCTTTGTTTCTACATTTCTTATTGTTCTTTTCGTAAGGAACAGTCAAAAAATAAGAAAGTAGATTTTACTAGGGTAACTTCAAACCTGGAATTTGCATTATTGCTTTGGTTATGTTGCTAATAAGCCACAGGTGTACAGTACAGTAGCGACTGGAAATGGAGACAGAGCTGTGATGACAGTTAATTGTCCATAATCTATTTATCCCAAGGTGCACTTATACATCTGTTACGTATTTAGTATTTGCTTCTTGCAGTTTTTTCATGATTTTTGAGCAGAGAAGCATTTACACCTAAAGCACCATAAAAACGAAAAATGCTATCAAGGGACTTTAAAGTATAAAGACAAAGAAAGTACAGCTTTTTGTGTCTAGGAAATGAATGGGTCCATTCATTTCAATAGGGATTTTGTTTTATATGTACTGTTTTAGGTTTGGGGACTAAGCACTTGACTCCCATTTTAAAATGAATTACTTTGTTAAAAGCAGAAATTTAAATAGGATAGGCACTTTAAGCACTAAATTCTTCAATGCATTCTTTTTTCTTGTTTTATTAAATCTTATAGTATTATCCTCTGTTTTCTTTAATATATGTGTATATGCATATATGTATGTGTTTTTATGTGTGTATATGTCATTTATATATAAATATGCATTGTTATATGTATATATATATACACAGAGAGAATAAATATAGAAGTAACTCATAAAATTTGTCTTACATCTTATTTTTATTATATTTCTAAATTACTTAGGATTTTAAGTCCCTAAATAAGGACAGTAAAATGTTTAAAAGTACCATTATAGTTAATCTTGTGTAAATGATATACTAAATGTAAAATGTTCAAAATAAAAGAATAAAGTCATAACTTATATCATAGTCATGTATGAGAAATTGATTTAATCATATACTGAAAATTAATATTTAAATTAACGATTTATTTAGAAAATGTTTTGAAATAGTTATCAAACATTCTTTGTAGGTGATTGTTTCTTCAATCAATAATGTAACCACTTTTTCATTAAAATACTAAGTGTACTTTTTTCTGAAATTATGTTTTCACTATATGCATTTTACATTAATAAATACCAAATTTGTAAATTACTACTTTATTCATTACTATATGAATCTGACAAACTTTCTAGAGCTGATTTTTGCCTGTTAAATGACAAAATAGCCAGAATATAATTACTCTTAAACACATACTACTGTCTAACTTTATTGCACAACCATTTACACCAAGAAATGTACACAAACAAGACTCCTATTTACAACTGGCATTAAACTTTGAGAGCAGTTGACTTTGTGATCCAGATCCAATATTTAATGCTTACTGTTAAGTTTTCTTTCTTTTTTTAGAATTTCCAAACCACCAGAGGATGATTTCCTTAAGAATGTTCTCCCAGGTATGTTCAGAATATTAATTAGGCCCATCTATTTCTGTCCGGTAATAACAATGTCCGCAGGCTGAATGGACGCTGTGACCTGTGAAAGAACTATTCATATGCTTTAGTCTGCCCTAGCGCATTCTTTAACAAGTGAACATAGACCTTTTTCACAGTCATCTTAAATGTTTCAGCTGTGTGTTTTATGTTTGTTTCTTGCATCTCCGACCATATAGCTTTTCTGCTTGTTTTGGGGAAGACTTTCCTTGCTCTACTCATTTAAATGTTTCTGCTTTTATGACTATTTTACTGCCATACCTATGGGGCTTCTTACTGTATTTGCCTGTAACTGAAGATTTTAAAGGAATTAAATTTATTCAGACTAAATCTTCGGGGGGAAGTGAAGGCATCTTAAACAATTAGCAATAATTAAAAAGCACCTATTCAGACTGGATAAAAGGTAAACAGATTTCACTTAAATATAGTATTTGGTGCAATTTTCCCATTTGCATGTATTTTTTTTAAACCTCTTGTTGGTGAATAACTTTGAAATAGCAAAAGAAAGCATTAACTTTTGTCAATTTGTGTAATTCTTTGCTCATGAGTGTTATTGACAAATTGTTATACTAAAAATTTTAATTATCTTTAATTTAGATGGTACAACTAACACTGATATAATAGCATGAGAATAATGCTTGAGTAAAACCTAGGTTTGCTTTTTCAATTTTTATTCTTAAATGAATGTGGAACTGGCTGAGATATCCATGGTTATTCAACTTCCAATATTTTTGATAACTTTTGTTCTGTCATTTATCTGCCTCAGTAAATTATTAGCTTTGTGTATTATGGGGGTTATATGCTTAACTGTGTTCTTAAGGTCTTCCATAAGTTATTTCAAATTATGAATACTCAGACAAGACAGATTATTTTTTATTCAAAAACACTTACAAACATCTGCTGATATATATGTAAATGTAGCGATGCAAAGTCAGTCTTCAATGTGTACTTGTATATACAGACACACACACACACACCAGTTTATACAAAAACAAATACACATAAATTCTTTTACTAAAGAAATGTATAGTTCTGAAGATTAAGCAGCTACTTACTTATACGATGTGCTTGAGGGAACATCAAAGAAGACACTTAAATCTAACTCTTTCACTTGATATTTTAGTGTTATAGTTTTGTTCTTCAGTATTTTAAGTAAAATCATATTTTTAAAAAAATATGATCAGTTAACATTTAAAAATAATAATGTGACTGTGAAAGCAATGTGGCTTGAAATGAAATAGACTGGGAGAAAGAGAGAAAGAGACATGAAAGACCATAAAAAATACTGAAAATAATGTGGCAGCCCATAGGTACAGCTGTCCAAACTTAGCCATTCTATGGTGGTCAGAAATATGTGTAATGATTTTGGGTGCCAAAATAGTACCACTACAATTAGAGCAGGGTGCTATTGAGGTTAAGTTTATAGATTTGATTTTCTATAAGACAAACATTTTCACTCATGTGCAAATGCTAACTCAGCCATTTTGCAAATTCATCATAAATTAAAAAATTAGAAATATAGGGAATAAATAACTAACTCTGCAGAAAAATAAACATAACTAAAGATATTCATTTTATAGTGATGACTAGTTATGCAATCTTTACGTGTAGAAAAGAACATATTGCTTGAAAATATTCTCAGCTTTTGAGAAACAAAGTATTTTTTGGAACATGATGAACTGCAAAAAAGATAAATTTTAGTTAACAAATCTAGGTTTAGAAAATGATTCTTCTAATACATTGTCTAAGGGAAATTTACCTCACTGAATATGAAACTTTGCAAGGAGGATAATAATACATTCTCTGAGGAGTAGTTGTGAGGATTAAAAAATAAATTAAGTGTAATAATATAACTAGCTCAAGGTCAAGGAAATGAAACACTAAAATTTCCATGCAATTAGTTTCATGTAATATTGCTAGACAACAAAATCACTATCCTTTACATACAGAAAAAACAGTACTCTTAGCAAGACTTAATAAAGGCATAATTAAGAACTTTAATGAACATAAAATATTTTATAACACAAAAATCAAATATAAGTGTTTGAATATTTAGAAACAGTATTCTAGAGCTCCCTCAACATGTTAAGTCCCTGAGCTATACCTTCATACTTGCAGGTTGCATTCCTTTTCTTGGCTGGCATGAGAGATCATAGCATGTTATTTCTTCCATTTTTCTCTGTGATCCATTGCTTGTGCTGACTTCTGTCCTTTACCTGATTCACATCACATGCACCCACTAAGCTACAACAAGGCTGTCAAGAGAATTTTCTGGTCAAGTACCATTTCATCTTTTCAAAACCCTTGGCCTCCATTACAACTAGTTATTTCATTTTACAAAAGCCTTATTAATAATTTAAAAATCAATATATTTTATTAAATAATTGCATTTAATAGTTTAGTTTTACATTCTTAACAGTCTAGGCATTTTCAAAATTTACAGTAGTAGAAAAAGCACCTCCATCTATTTGTACACTAACATTCTATAATTTGTACTTCTAGATTTTGAAAACAGATTTAATATGTATAACTATACAAAAGAGAGTCTCATTATACTACAATTAAAAAATAATTTCAATGTATTATAGTCCTCTATCAGGAATGGAGACTTTAAAATATAAATAAAAGAAGTGCTAAAATTAAATATTGTCATTCAATAATATGACAAAATAAAGCATCTTACTTAGAAACTTTTTAAAAAATTACTTATGTATAATTTCATGGAGAGAACTAAAACAGGAAAAGTTACCATGATCATGATTTTGATTGTGTAGATATTTTCAAGCATCATTTTATAAATAAGATACCAATAAATAAGGTGACAAATTATTGAAATTATTTGTTCAATTATTGGTTATCAAATTTACCTCATTGTAGACAGGGGGGAAAAATCATGTGAAATAAAAAAAAAAATACTTAGCTACTAAATGAGGTGACTTTTGAAGAATGTTTTACAGCTAAGCACAGAGAAAGTAACCATTCAAGGATATCCCTTATTCTTATAAGCTTAACTAGAGAATATTAGTTTTGAAGATTTCTGGCATTACTGACAACTAACATTACTAGTTGGCTATATAAATCCTATGATGTAGAGAGGTTTGTTTTTAGCTAAAATAATAAAATTTATTTTTAATCCAGAAATTTCCCTAAAGAGACCTGTCCAAGTGTGAAAAAAGTATGGCATTAGAGTGACCTTATAATGACTTATTTTAACTAATCAATGGTTAATATTATTCTGTATCAGTAATAGATCCCATTCTCTTGATATCCAGTACTATAATGTAATAGCTGTACTCTGAAATATACACTTGTTATGCTATTTTAGTATCAGTTTTTTAAAAAACTATTAATATTCATATAAGATAGATATAACCCAATACAGATCAGAATTCTGAAGATGAAGTGACAAAAATGAACACAGCAGCAAGATTGCTTTCAAACTTATATCATTCTTTTAAAGTCAACATAGAAAGCCTACTTTTTATCATAACTTTCCTTCTGAATTTCATGAAAATAGTCTGTCCCCAAGTGTATGGAGATAATGTAGCAAAGAAGGAAGATAAGTAAAAGTGAAAATCCTGGTTTGTCATTTATTAATTCTATAATCTTAGAAATATTATTTAAAGTCATTAAGCTTATTTGTTCCTCCAAAGAGAGACCAATATTACACATATTTCTCAGACTCTGGAGACATAAATAGACAGGTTATTTCAATTCTGTGTAATATGAAAATAATAACATTTATCTTACAGAGTTATAATGACTATACAATAGAAAAGACATCTATAATAATGTTTTTAAAAAAGTTACTAAATGAATGGTTATGTAAAAAAAAAAAAATATTGTGATATTGATTCTTATTGATAGACCTCCCAGGCAAAACAAATATTTTGAAAAGAGGAATCCAATGTGTAAAAATGTTTGGAGCATTTTCAACTAAAAGCCTTCTTCTGAAGAGTCTATCTATTAGGTACCGTATCTCAGAACTGCCCAAAGTTCTTGCCAACCATAGTTACTTCCTATTGTACATAACCGAATAACCCTAAAATTAATTTTAAAATATAATTTGCTAAGAAAGAATTTTGCAAATGATCTTACTCTTTACTCAACTAATAATTCACATACAAGAAAGAGCAGATGATTAAACATGGAAGTTTTGCTAGTCTGAATGTTATCTGTGTCCTAAAGAGCTGGACATGGAGCCTATTGACAACCAAGTAAAACAACTTAAAATTTCCCTGTAATACAGAAAAATCTTAATTTATTTGTGGAAAAAAACAATATATATGGAAATTTTTAATAGTGATCCATTCACATTTTCTTTTTCTTTACATTTTCATAAGAATGCAAAGAAATATGAATGCAGAACTTCCATTTCTATATAATGTTGGGATAAGCAACTTGAGCTAATCTTCCCACTGAAAACTAGAAAGGCTCAATAAAACATTTCTCAAAACTGCCTTTAATACATCAGAGAGCTAAAAAAAAAGCAATGAGAATTCACAAGGCCACAAATGAGGAAAAGATGGATCCCCAGATTTATGGCATTGTATTGGAGGGGTTATCACTTTTGTACTAGAGGTATATAATGAAAGCTAAGAAATTACTAATCTGAGCAAAACATTTAACAGCCCCCTATCTAGGAGGATCAATACTGGATTCTAGTGCACCAAAAGAAAATGTTTTGGTAAACATATTCATAAACACTCTCTGCAATGGGACCATGAAGGGCTACTATCTAAAAGTGAAGAGATACTAGAAGTAGACTCTCTCCAGTGAGTGCTAAAGCTTCACTTAAAAATATCAAAACCTTTGAGTGCAACTAAGTTAATATGTCCTAGTCATGAGCAAATATAAATCCTGTTTAGAAGCTTCAATTATTACTATAATGTTCCTGTAAATGAATAACCCTCAATCAAGATTAATTTTAAATACATCAAAAGAAAACAATGAAACTAAGAGAAATAAGAGTCAGTAGAACTATATTCACAGGGTGTTGAGATGAAAGGGTAGATGGATAAATACTATAACATCGCTATAGTTATATGTTTAAGAAGATAAAGAAGAAAATTAAAAACATTTTCAGGAACCTAAAAACTACAAAAGACAATGAAATAGAAATTCCAGAACTACAAATTATCAGAAATCACATTAGGAACTCACTAGGAAGGAGATTATTAGTAGCTTAAACATAACTAAAAGGAGAGTTTATAAACCAGAAGATAATTCAAAGAAAACATCCAAAATGAAATCCTAAGACTTTAATTACCTTACTGTCCATTGCCAAATTACTTTTATGGCCTAGAACAAAGGAATACAACACAAGAAAAAATACAACACGTATAATTTGATTACTGGCTTAAATATAGGCACATAAAAAGAAAAAGATAAAAATCCAAATATACATACATGGCACAGTGACTATTTTTAATAGTGAATTCCTTTCATGAGTCAACTAATATGGATTTTTCACAGAATTATATTATCAACATGTATGTTAGGAATTTTACCAAAAATTCCTAACATACCTCAGTATTTGACACCTTCAAGGAGATTTATGTTGGCCTTCTGTCTGTCAGTTTATTTGCTCTTATTCACTAGACTACATCTCCTTAGGGAAAAAGGCTTTCTCTGTCTTCTTTCCAGTTATAACTTTTACCCTTCGCACCATCCCTAACTGACAATAGGCACTCAGTTAATGTTGAATAAATAAATTTTAATAAATGAATTTTTGAAAGAATCAATGAATAAAATCAATCAATCTAAAAAAAAAAACATATTCTCCAATAAGTTATTCTTTTTCTTGTTCAATTTCAGATTTGTTACTTAAACTAGTTGTCACCATATTTTGTCTTGACTACTAATCAAAGAGGTAATTAGTAAACTATTTGTTCATACATATGACATCATTTGGGTCTCTTTCCTTTATGTAACCTGTCAGAGCAAATATTTTACATTTCAATTGACCTGTATTTTCAAATACATAACAGAAAAAAATAAAGTCATATTCAATAGCAGATAAACACTTTTAACATAAACCTATACAAGGAGACATTATTAATTGAAAATAATAGAACTAATTTAAATCTGAAGTTGCCAAGTGAAAATAGAAAGTAATTAAAATTAAGGTTTTAATTATATTAATACCAGCTCAAAATTTAAATAGAATTA
Source organism: Eidolon dupreanum (assembly GCA_028627145.1). Classification (NCBI taxonomy): domain Eukaryota; kingdom Metazoa; phylum Chordata; class Mammalia; order Chiroptera; family Pteropodidae; genus Eidolon; species Eidolon dupreanum. The sequence goes on from CM053507.1 coordinate 65,796,021, forward strand.
TAGAAACTTCCTGAATTATACCTAAACTTACCAATATCTATGTCTGTGAAAGCCTGCTGATCTTTTGCACTTCCTTATTTTGTGAAAACTGAAGAGCATGGTCTGGGTGTATTCTGATTCATAGTAATTGAAACTCCCTTAAGCTATCCCTTTAATATTGACTCTCTCCATTCAAAGACCCCACAAAAGGTTTTGTAACAAATTAAAAGTTTCAGAGTAACTATCTATATATTTGGTTTAATTCATTATTTTAAACTTAAAAGATTATTTTACAAACTTCTGGGATCCTCTTTAAAAAATGAATGGTCTGTGAATATGGTTGAACTCTACTATACCCTGATGACCTTATAAGAAATTGTTCTGGTTTCTATTGCTATATTACAACCCATCCAAAAACTTAGTTCTGTGAATTCACTGAATTAATTTCTGTGGTTCCTGGTTGGGTTCTGAATGTGATTACGGTCTGACGTCACTTGAGGATGAGGTCATATGAGGGCTTGGCTGAGCTTCATGTCCAATACAGCTATTTCTCTTATATGTCTAGTACCTCAGCTGAGAAGACTATTATGCTGTGAAGCAGGCTGACACCCTTCTATCTCTTCATGGGACTTTTTCATGGGCTAGCTTACTCACAGTATGGCAGTCTCAGGATAGTCAGTCTTCTCATATAGTGCTTGGCTTCCTCAAGAGTGCTCCTGAAGTAAGCAGAAAGCTTCTAGCTACTACAAGTCTTTTGGCCTTAAAAGTCACACAGATTCATCTCTACTGCATTCTATTGATTATTCAGGTCCTGGCCAGATTCAACATAGCAGATAACTACACAAAGGTATTAATACAAGGAGATATGGCTCACCTGGGGCTATCTTTGAAGAGGTTTTACTGTCTTTCACAATCTCCTAAGCCAAGAAAAACAGACTATTTACAAGAAATGGGTTTTTGCCTTTGCTTCAATATTTTCTTAGCTCTTTTAAGTTTTAAACAATGAATTCAACAACATACCACATATCACAAACCACAAAGAAGAACTTTCACACTAGGCACTAGGTGTAGTCTGCATTAAAGACACTCTTTGTGGTCATCCATCTTTAGTTTATACTTGTTTTTGTGGTTTAGCACACTCATTTTGGGAAGTATTTATAATAGCTTAATTAAAACGCTATATGAGACAAAGTATTTCAAGATACTTACTGAATACCTATTATATGCTAAGTGCTAGGAATACAACAATTAACAAAACACTGCCTTATTTTCAGAGAGCTTAGCTTAAAGATAAGTAAAGAATGTAGTTTTCACATTTCAATTTCCCTTTAACAAATCCTCATAGAGTTTGTCCAAAATTATTTTTCTCAGATCATTACATTTTGTCTGAAATCTCCTTTATGCTGAAAAGAAAGTTTTTTTCAGGTTCAAAAAATAGTTTAGCAAATGAAACAGCACAAGTGATACATCTTAACTGTTATTTCTTCTTTCCTTCCCTCATATGATTTCAGGTGGGATTTATTAAGAGAAGATGTATTTCTTCTTCTGGGTCATGACAAACATTTTTTTATCTGTATCCTCCAAGGAAGCTCATAGTGAAATAGATAAAATGTCAGAAATAATTAAGAGAAATGCAGGGGTATCCAACAACCTAAAATTACACCTTTTGGTGATGCCTAGTTTTCATCTTCTTGGTCCCTTGACAGATATAAACACCAACTTTATCACAACCTTTAGACGATGGTGTGTTAAATCATTGTGGATGAACTCATGGTACAGTAAATGGGATGAAAAGAAATGCTGTTAGAAAGCACAGGTCATGGGATCTAGGAGGTCAATATACACTATGCAACAGATACAGGATCTAGAATGCTTCAGAACTGTCATATTAAAAGCCTCCTAATAATTCTCTTTCACCATTTCACTAGTTTCAATTGCACTTAATTTACCACTTTTTAATCTACTTTATTTTTAACCACAAAAATTTTTTATTAACCATTTATTTCAGTTTTTCCCCTCACATTTTAGTGTTAGGTGTTTAGAACAGAAATGAACTGCCAGTATCACAAATGGGCTCACTCACTCACAATCATGGACTCTCCTTTGTAAAGACTTAGCATATATTTTTCTACTTCAGTTGAAATATTCTTACTAGATACACTAATTTTCATGCAATGCACCTAAGAATTAGTTTTTTTATTCTGCTTGTCTATAATAAATAAATATGAAACATTTATTAATATTTTATTAATTATTTGAAGCACATGCTACTAAACTCTTTCAACGAGTAGGCAAAGTATCTATAACTACATTAATTTTCATATCCAAAACTTTTAATTATTCAGTAATGGTAGTTATTATAAAACAGATAAAAGCTTTTAAATATACTAGTGTCAAGCAAGTGAAGTAAGTTGCCCACGGTAAGCATAAATTTATCTCTTCTTTTCCAAGCTATACATTTTAGACAGGGCAAGGTCATCCTTAAACTAACCCTGTCCTTGGGTAGGTAAAATATTTAATTCTTGGAAGTAATATTAGCTATTTCATTTGCCTGCAGATATAAACCTCATTCTCCAGTATTAGCTATATAAATAATACAAGTCTCTAATTGGCCTTGGCTTTCCTTTTCTGACAAACTTGGATAGAGAAATTATTGGCTTTTAGGCTCTTAAAGATGCTAACAATGCTAAGACCTCACCTCAATAACTAAAATTTCCAATTAATGGAATTTAAAATAACAATATTTTGTTGCTTCTAACACATCAAATTTAGATCTGTCATAAAAACTGTCATAAGTGAAAAATTAAAAACTATACAATTGTGTCTAGATATATATATATATATTTTGGATACATGACTAAAAATATATTTGTAATTAGAAAATGTACTTTGAGGTAATAAAAACCACCCTTCAAATTTCTAATTCAAGTTTTTATTTGGCAACTATGAGATATAAAAATATTTGAAACATTTTAAACTAAATATATATTTAAAAGACATTTTAGACATTTAAAATATATGTACGCTAATAATTTAATTTTAAAATGTTTTGAAAGTTGATCTTTCATGTACATAAATATGTACATATATTTATATACTGAACTTTCTATTTTATATACATAAAATTCAATATATTGCTATTTGATAATTTTTTTACACTTAATTATATATATTCAAATGTACAATTTAATAATTTAATATACATCTACATTGTGAAATAATCACCAAATTCAAGCTAATTAAGATATGTCCCTTCAGATAGTTACCACTTTTTTTGCCTGCTGAGAACACACTTAAGTTCTACTCCCTTAGCAAATTTCAAGTATAAAATAATGTATTGTTGGTAGTACATTAGACCTCCAGACCTTATTCATCTTATATAACTAAAACGTTGTATCCCTTGGCCAACATCTCCCTATTTGACCCTCCTCAGCCCCTGGTACCCACGATTTTTCTCTCTTCTTACATGAGTTCAAATATTTTAGATTCTATATATAAGTGAAATCATGCAGTATCTGCCTTTTTACAACTGGCTTATTTTACTTAGCATAACATCCTCCACATTTATCCACATTGTCATAAATGGCTGGATTTCCTTCTTTATTAAGGCTGAATAATGTTTGTATATATGATATACATCATATTTTCATTATCTATTCATCTGTTGTTGGACATTCAGTTTATTTCCATATCTTGGCTATTGTGCATAGTGATGAAATAAATATGGGAGCATAGATATATCTTTGAGATACTGCTTTCATTTCTTTTGGATATATATCAAGAGGCGGGATTGTAGGATAATATGGTAGCTATATTTTAAAAAATTTTTTGAAGAAATTCCATACTGTTTCCATGATGTCAGTACCAGTTTACATTCCCAACAGTGTATAAGGTTTCCCTTTTCTTCACATACTTGCCAACACTGGTTATCTCTTGTCTTCTTCATACCAATAAGTATGACATGATATCTCATTGTAGTTTTGATTTGAATTTTCCTAGTGGTTAGTAATGCTGAACATCTTTTCATGTACTGGTTGGCCATTTGGATAATATTTTGGAAAAATGACCATATGCTTCCTGTGCCTATGTTTAATCAAAATTCTTTTAAATAATTTTAAATAACTTGTCTATGAGGTCACAATTTTTTCCAGCTCTAAGTCTGTTATTAAAGCTCTCTATTGTATTTTTCATTATTCATTGTACTCTTTAGCTCCAGATCTTGTTTGATTTTTTTTTTTTACAATCAATCTCTTTGTTCAGTTTCTTGTTTTGTTCATTTATTGCTTTCCTGATTGTGTTGAATTGTCTATCTCTGTTCTTTTGTAGCTGAGCTTCCTTAAAACAATTATTCTGAATTCTTTGTCAGGAAATTTTATAAATCTTCATTTCTTTAGTTTCAGTTACTTGAAAATTATTGTGTTCCTTGGGTGGTGTCATGTTTCCTTAACTTTTTTTTTTTTTAATATTTTTCTCATAGGCTAGCATTGATGTCTGTACATTTGATTGGGCAGTCAACTCTTCCAAAATTTAGGGACTGGCTTTTGTGAGGAAAAAACTTCTTTTATGGATGGATATGAGGGCACTGACTGGGTGGGTTGTGATGGCTCTCACTCTATGGGGGGAGGTGGCTCAGCAGTGGTTCCAGGTTTGGGGAGGGCACAGTGGCATAGTCTCTATGGAGCTGCATCAGGTGAGGACAGCATCAGTGAAGGCTAAAAATTTCTTTGGTGCCCAGGATGTGGCTGTTGTAGCAATGGCAAAGGTTGCTGGGTCTTCCTGTTTTTTTTTTTTTTTTTCCTCCCTGCTGAGGAAATCACAGCTGAGAGGAAGTCTCTTGAATTGGGTCTAATACATGGACGTATACACAGAGACAGCAGCACTAAGATCCAGGGCGCATGTATGCTTGTAACAGTGGTGGCATTGGTGTCTGTGGTACAGTCATATGTGGGGTGGCCATAAAGGTAGGATCCAGAGAATGCAAGTATTTGTAGGAGGGAAGGGTATTGGTTTCAGTCCTGGGGCATGGGAGTAGGACATAGCAGTATATCTTTTTAAGGGAGAGGTTTATAGCAGTGCTTGCTCTCTTTCTGAGGTAGAAGCGTGGGGGACAAAGTGACATGGACTCCGGGTAGCTCTTTCAATTGGGTTTAGTATCAGTGAAGATTACATGTTCCTCAATAGTGAATGCTGTGGTTTTCTATGGTGGTGACGAGGGATGCTGAGGTCCTCCTGCTTTCTTTGCTTCCATGGGAGAAGGTTGTACTGTGGTAATCCCACTATGACAGATTGAGGGAAGAATGACTCAGGCAAAATGCTTCCTATACTTGTGTATAAGGCCATTCTGGGTTTCTGTGCTCCACAATGTTTCTGCAGTTCTATTATATTTTGGAACTCTCCCAGAGCTAATTTTGTTGGCATATAGTTGTTTATTCATTGTTTTTGTTGTTTCTATTAGGGAGACAAGCATTGGGACTTCCTAGTCTGCAATCTTGCTGATGTCACTCCCTAATATACTGTTATTGAATTGATGGTAGGTGTCAATATTCTGCAAAATTACATCTTTAAAGGTTATGGTTAAATATACATATCAGTATTTTTCATTTTTGTTGCTTTTATTTTTTTCATTCTTCTGATATGGGAGGTGGGTAAGTTGTGGAGTTCAGGTAATCTATAAGGCAGGTTAAAAAAGAGCCACCATCTGAGCATATAGTTAAAGGAAAGAGTTGTCTTCGCAACTAGAACAAAATTAATGCTCCCCAACTCTGAATTTTCTAGTCAGGTAACATTTAGTTCAGTTTTTAGGTATACTTTTACAGTAAAAGTCAGATCTCTTATTACCAAAGGAAATATATCAGTTGAATGGCTCTTTTTTTTTTTTTTTTCCTTATTTGAGTCATGTCTCTTGAATTGTAATTTTATCTGGGGTATGTGAACCATACAATAAGACCTTCAATTATCCCAGCTGAACTTAAATAAAAATTTAATCTGTAAATCAAAGTGTTTTTAAGAGAAAATTTAATTTTTCACCTGTTGTGTTTTCTTCTAACATACTTATTAATTGTAATAATTTTTGATAATTTAAAGTAGTATAAATTATCTGTAAAAAAATTTTAAAATGTAGAAAAATTAAAGAAGAAAACAAAAATGACCTAAATATCCATCTCCTTTATTTTGTTACTTTTCATGTTACTTTTTCTTCTGTATATTTTAGAATGGTGCCATAATTTCCTTTTTTGCTGCTTTTTTTCTCTCAGGAATCTATTGATGAATAGTTTATCTTATCACTATTATAGTTTTCAGTGACAGTGTAATACTGCATCAGTGGTATTACTATTGTACTCATAATGTATTGGAACTACTGTACTATGTTTAATTTGTACTATTCTATTTTTATTTAAACTATAGTAAAATCATTGTATATAAATCTTTTTCTGCATCTCTCATTGTTTCCTTAAAAAACATTTCTGTATGTGGAATGTTAGTTCAACCAATGAGCCATCTTGCAGTTTTCCTTATTCAAAGACAAATTATTCTCTGGATTCTAAAATAATTTTAGAGTCTAGAATATTTTCACCAATTTATGTTCATTCCATCAATGTAAGAAAGCTTCAGTATCATCATACTTTATACAACATTGGGATTTGCTAATGTAATAGACTCAATGCAAGCATTTTGAAAGCCGTTTCTTAATTAGTGAGGTTGAACATATTTTTGTACTTTATTAAATATTTATATTGATTTTAAGTGAATTATAGATACTTAGCTCCTATCCACTTCTTTATTGATTTGATTAATTTTTATCTGACTTTAAAATTTTTAAAATTAAACTTTTTTTTAATCTGGTGAAAGTCAAATTAATTTTTTCTCTTGCAAGTGTCTTACTTTGTCTTTAAGTTTAGACAATCCTTTCCGTAAACAAGGTTAGAAAAACAATACTTGCTATATTTTTTTCTGAGTGCTTCATGATTTTGTTACATTTAACTTATTTATGGGATTCCTTTTAAAGCCTGGTCAGAAGAGAAGGCCTCAATTGAACAAATGTATTTACAGTATTTCATTAACTGCCCTACCAATTTTATCAGAGAGATATCATCATTCTTAATAGAAATCTGAGAAATAGACAAATGTTATTATAGATGGTCAAATGTCTAGTAAGTGGTGTGTTTGACTGTTATAATCCACATTAGCATGAAAAGTCTCTTCAGCAGCTTTATTGATGTAGATTAGCTTTCCATAAGAATTTCCTAGAGTGTTGTCTAATCAGAGTTGATTATGGGACTTCTTGATTATTTAGTCCCAGTGTGTACATCATTCCACCAAGATGCTTCCTTTGCTTTTGATAAACATCATGAGAGGGCTATTCTAGTATGCACCACTTTTCACTAGAGACCAGTATTGCTATTTCTTCTCTGGTATCAAACACTGCTTTACTCTTATCTGATTCTATCCAGCATAAAACAGGTCTTTTTCCTTGATTTCATGTAAGCTCAGTAGAGCAAAGATCAGAAAACTTTTTTATGAAACTTTGCTGAAGGTTTAGAAATAATAAAATGGTGAACAATACTGCACAAGTCCAGCACTCTCTCTGAAATGGCCCCTGACTTCAAGAAGTCAGAGATATCTCAACCTTAGTAGTAGAAGAGGAAACTCAACTTTACCTCATGAAGGAGCAGCTCACTCCAACATTACCACCACCAGTAGGGTTCCAGGAATCTTTACATTTCAGTCTATGTCAAAATAACTACTAACCCTAAAGGGGAGAAAAGGTTTTCCTTTTCACTCACTCACTCACTTGGTCACTTATTCAGTTAACCCACTCATTCACTCACTTCTCAATTTCCTCCTTCAGCATTGATCTCTTCATAGAATAGTTTAAATTGTAAATACATCTTTCTTTCTGGAAGACTCTATTCCTAGGTATGCACACACACATGTACATATACTCTCCCAGATTCAATCTAGTGTCATTACATGGCTCCAATCAAAGGACCAAATTTAAGTTATTAAGACTTAAGTAACACAAAAAAATATTAATCATCTGGATGAATTCATGCAAAGTTTGCTTAGATTTACTTTCATTCTTTATCAGCTATCTAAGAGTTTGTGATCTATTCTGGGTATCTAATCTTTGTAGAACAAAATAACCTCAAAATCAATGACTTAAAAAAAAAAACATTTATTTCTCTCACAAATTGTCTACAGTTTATGTAAGACTTGGTGGAACCAACTTCTCGCCTCAGCAGAATGGCTTAATTGTTGGAAACTAGAATCATCTGAAGATTTGTTCATTTCTATGCCTGGCAGCTGTTGCCATCAGTTAGGACCTAGCTGAGGCTATCAGGCAAAATAACTACACATGATATTTTAATGTGAACTTGTGTTCCTCACAATATTGTGTTTGTGTTCAAAGGATGAATGTCCCAAAAGGCATAAAGTCAGATAGAAGTTATATTACTTTATGAGCTAGCAATAAAAGTCATATAGCATTATTTCCACCAATTTTACTAAACTGAAACAGCCACAAAGTTCCATCTGGTTTCAAAGAGTTGAAGAATAGATGATACTTCTTAAAGAAGGAAGGAAAAATCTGTGGGCCCAGAAATATTAGTATGGCTGATTTTATAAACTACAACCTTTCATGGTCTCCCTTCTAGTTATAAATGTCCACATTCATCCCACATACAAAACAAACAAACAAACAAAAAACCCTACTCTCCAAGCTCCCAAATTCTTATCCCATTAAGATTTTACGTTCAGGTTCAAAAATCTAAATTATATTCAATTTCATATGAGGCTCCTCAGTGTGTGGTTCTTAAGTAGCAACTCCTTGAGTATAGTTTTTACCAATTGAAAAAACCTGTTATGGACAAATTATCGGCTCCCAATATACCACTGTACAATGGCAGGATATGTGTAAGATAACCACTATAAACATTCTCAAAAAGAATAAAAGGAGAGGTCCAGATTAATCAATGGTCCACAGAACTCTGCAATCCTGGAAAGCACATGTTGACATTACTTAATTGGTGACTACTTAATGAGAGTTAAAGTTCAAAAGGATTTTAATTTATTACTTTATTAAATTCTTAATATTTAAAATTTTACAGTGAGAATGCATTTTTGGATTAAATTATAATTATGATAATATAAATATGTATTTTAATTTGAAAAAAGTATTAAATAAGAATTCATAAGGCAAAAATATAGAATGAATAATCCAAATGCAAATAAAGGTTAAAATCAAAGCAATGACTATAACATAAATTACAATATAAATAAATTATCACTACAGGATAATTAAAACCTGCTAAATCTACAATTTGAAAAATAATATATAAATATAAGAGAAAACACAGCTATAGTGACCATTTTTTTTGTTTTATTCAGTTTTGTTTTACTTTGTACTCTCCTGGGATCTACTAAAGGAATAAGAAATAAATGAAATTAAAATATTTTATTAAGTACAATATAAGCTGTTTAGAACCTTGAGGATTATAAAATTCTAGATAAAATTTTCAAAACAATTAGAAATTCACTATAAAATTATCAACATTTAAAAATTTACTTTAATTAATTCAAGTAAAATCTTTCTAAAATAAAAACAGTATTCTAAATTTTGAAATATAGTCTTGTTCAGTGAGAACTATTCTGTTTTACTCAACATAAGCAAGAATATTATTAGATAAGAGCAATAAGCACAGAATCGGTTGAAATATAAAATTCAAATTTCTCTATTTCTATTAAATATTAATTATTCTTATTGAATGCTTAAGTAAACTGAGAGACGGATCAACAACTTGAATAGGGATTTCAAAAGAACATTTATGAGTACAACATATGTAGACTAGTATGACAATTCCGACTCTATATTTTGAAAAGTAATATATGGGCATAAGAAAAAAAAAAAACTATGATGGCCAAGATTATTTTACTTTACTTTCTCTTAGAATGTATTCAAGACAAAAGTAATCCTTAGAATAAAAGTCTGCTATAGTTTTTGAAATTTTGATCACTATCACTTTCCACCAATATTCATAGACTGGGTGTTGGCAGCCCCTGTTGTAATTTACTATTTCTAATTCTGACTTTGAAGCTAGATAACTAAGTTCAGGGCATCATGAATTAAGCAAAAAAAAAAAAAATCATTCCAATAAAATTAATGAAATAAACCATCACTGAGCAATAGTTCAGAGACCTTTTGATATATAAAAGTCAGTTTGAACTTTGCCTAATTCGTATTTTTGACAGGGGTCTTGCTCAATTCACATTTTGTACCATGCTGCCAACAGGTATCATCACAAAGTGGCTGGGGCTAGAATTCATGATATGTGGCCGTGCAATTACGTATTTTTGTAAAGTATTTGTGTGAGAGTTTTTAAAGCACATCTCTGTAGTGAAAGTAGTGACGATAAGAAATAGATTCATATTCATCCTTTGAAATTCAGTTCCCCCAATATTTAGTTTTGGAAGTGAACTGAAACCTGTATTTTGTTTCTGAGATTTCCAAATTCTCTTCTGAAAAACAACCATCCCAGTTACATACTAGAAAGTAATGGCCAGTATAATCTCATTGCAAATGTATATTACTCAACCCTTTACTGCCCACTGAATATCTTCTGGACTGGCTTCATAGGACACTGAAGTAGAAAAAGAGCCATCCTGCATGAACTTGGGAAATCTTAAAAACAACAATGAGTAAGACAGTAATTTATGTACTGAATGCCCATCTGTCCTATTCAGCACATTTTGTAGAGTATCTCATTTTCTAAAGCACTTTGACAGGTCACCTTTAATGAAATCAAAGCTTTTAAGGAGAAGGACCCATGATATTGCAGCTCTGATATTCTTTCTCTACCAGATGGGCATAGTGTTAGATGCCTAACTTAGCACAGTGTTAGCTGCAAGATGCATGAGTTCCAAAATGATTCTAAGTGTTCATTTAACATGAGGCTTCCTTTGAGAAAAGGCTGCCAGTGGTGCATAATTGTGCCAAATGTGCAGTAGTTTCATAATGTGGGCTGTAATCCACTAGGAACTAAATCCTGCTATTACCTTCTTTAAGGAGACTTCTAAAATTCTGCTCTTCTTACTGTGAATAGTAACCTGAAGTGGTTAGAGGTTACTGGAATTCTCCTTTAAAATTGCTTCTTCTGTGTTGAACATTTCTTAACATAAGTCAAAGTAATGTACTTATCAATTGGGCCATCCCTAGAGTCACAAATTGGGGCATCCGCCATACCATTTCTTCTTCTCCAATAAGTTATTATTTTATCTTATATATTATGGCTTTAGTTATAATATGATTGAAACTTAAAAATTAAATAATCATTGCCTTCTTCAATAACTGAAGTATTTTTTGTGTACTGACAGAGACTCTATTTCCACAGTATTGGTGAAACAGTAGGACCTGGCTTAATGAAAATGTAGACATGTGCAGAAGCACGCCTTTCACGTGGAAATTTCAAAATTCCAAAAATTGCATATATTTGTTCTTGTGAATGTGTGTGTGCTACAGTGTTGACATTCACCCATTTAAAAAGCAAACCCAGCAACCATTTCCCAGAGCCACATTCTGTAACTGTTCAGGCAGGAAGTTAATAGTTTCTTATCAAACTGAACCAACCAGGGGCCTTTAAAGGAAGCAGAATGCAATTACCCAAATTGAAATTTGGCCAGGACACTGGAGTTAGTGCCTCTACTCTTCAAGAAAATACCAGGACTCTGGTTTTATGTCTTATCTGAAAGTTAATCTCTATGGTTAAAAGTGCCTTGCTTTCATACACTGTTAGGCAATCCAGAGCTGAAGGTGCCATTTTCACACACACACACACACACACACACACACACAGAATTAGACAAATAGTGGACTGGTACTACCAGTCTTCATTGGGGCAGTTATTATTTTATCTTTTTGAGAGAAAATAAAAATTGTGGTTTTTTTCCTCAGACCAGTTTACAGTTACCTTTCTTACTTCAATGACCAACAAACATATTGTATCTAAATGCCTACAATTTATTATGAAAATTAATTCTGTCTCTTTCCAAGTAAAAAAAGAAACAATAATTTTATTCTGTATCTTTTCACATAATTTGTAGCAAGGTATGTTACATTTAAAATTTGTGATATGAGTAAAGCTTCCACATACCATCAGATAATTAAATATTAATAAATTTCTATACAAGGATTGTAGTTATACATTTTTAAAATAATAATTCAAAATGATCAGTATTTATAGAGATAAGGTTCATGGTCAATGTCTAATTATAGAGTGAAAGGCTCTTCAAAATATCTAGTGAAAAAAATATGTGACACTATTCAGTTATAATCTAAATATATTTCAATATTCAATGTATTTTAATTGAAATTTCTAAAAATAGTATAATTTCAATATATGTTTCAAATAGACCTAATAAATAGATAATAAATACATCTTTTAAAAAAAGGCTTACAGCATTTTTAGTAACCTTAATTATAACAATAAGATTTGGTTCTTATTAACTAAGGAAATATTAAAGAAAAGGTAATTCTGATGTTACTTAAAAGAAATTATAATGTTATTCAATTTACAAGTATAACAGTTTTCAGTTTAAGTTTTATGATTCAAATATCACAAAATTCTCCAAGTCTCTCTATGTGTGAGTAGAATTTATTTTCTCATTTATCTTTATACTCACAGAACTAATCCCAAAGTTACTCTTAAATGTACTGCTCAAGCTTTTCTATTTCCTTTTGGGTCAGGGGGTCAGAACACTAGTCTCAGGAGGTCAGGGTCATCCTCATTAGTGTTTCTCTATTCTGAGGCTGCCGATTACACCTTTCGTCCTGAGAAGCCTGGGGTGCCTGAAAGGAAAAGCAGGTGGATCCAGAAAAATCTATCATAGCAATAAATGCCCTGACCAATGACAGGTCAGGACTGACATTTTCATATACATTTTATTACTCTTCAGCCTCTACATTCTTCTTAAATTTATTCATAAGGAAAAAAGTCTATATTAAGGATAAACCAAAAAGAAGTTAGCATATTTTAATTTAAGGAAGCAATGTTCCCTCAATAATAAACCATTTTTAAACATTATATTTATAAAATGATAATTTATCAAATGGGTCTAATGAAAAATTTTTCACAGAAAATTTGTTGACATAAATAAATGTAATTTTAATTAAATTATGCTCAAAATACAATGTTAAATGAGGTAAAAAATTTTATATAATAAAACTATATTAAGTCATGTTATATTGCTATTCATTAAATATATATTAGATATTAATATTATATCATACTATTAATAGATAGTATTAATTGATACTATGTTAATATATTACATTATTAATAATTATTTTAAATATATTATATGTTAAATATATAGTACACGATTATAATATAATTCCGAAATAACGCTACATATTATTATAGCTTTAAAGGAAACAATCTTCATGAAGAGGAAGTCCAAAATACAAAAGGTAGCAGAAACAAGATGTTGGGTGACAGGAGGAAAGGGGAGGAAAAAAAGATCGGGGAGGTCAGGAGTGACTGTAAACGATGTAATTTGATACCCTAGACCTAAGTGTGTTTAAAGTAGGTCTGATTTACTCCTAGAATTTTAACTACATGAATTTATAAATTCCCTTTTTTTCTTAAGTTGATTTGATTTAAAGACCCAAAAGATTTCTGACTAATACATTTGATATTGCCTTAATTAGTATGTAGTTAACTAAAGAAATAAACGATATAATACTTCAAAATTGAAATCATATGTGTTCATGCTTACACAGTGTTTTGAGATTTCAGTATGTATGGACATCTTACAGGAAGAAAAAAGAAACACATTTCATTTAACAAAGAGAAAAAAGATGCATTCAATATTTGTGGTATTATAATATTTAAAAACATGTTAAACCATATATCTGATAATGGGTTAATATCTAAATTACACAAGAAACTCATACAGCTCAATAGAAAATTAATAATAATAATAATAATAATAATAGTAATAATCCAATTAGAATATGGGCAAAGGACTTGAGTAGACATTTTCCTAAAGAAGATATACAAATGGCAAACAAATATATGCATAGGTGCTCAACATTGCTAATCATCAGGGAAATGCAAATCAAAACCACAATGAATTATCACTTCACATCTATTAAAATGGTTTTTATCAAAAAGTCAAGAGGTAAATGTTAGCAAGGATGTGGAGAAAAGGAAACCCTTGTACACTCTTGGTAAGAATGAAAATTGATATAGCCACTATGGAAAACAGTATGGAGGTCATTCAAATAATTAAAAGTAGAACAATCATATGATCTAGCAATTCTACTTCTTAGTATATATCCAAAGGAAATGAAATCACTATCTAAAAGAGATAATCTGCACTCTCATGGTCATTGTAACATTATTCACAATAGTCAAGATATGGAAATAGCCTGTGTCCATTGACAGAAGAAAGGATAAGAAGGATGTGAGATTATATATACACATATATAGACATATGTCTCTCTCTCTCTCTCTCTCTCTCTCTCTCTCTCTCTCTCTCTCTCTCTCTCTCTCTCTCTCTCTCTCTCTATATATATATATATATATATATATATATATATATATATATATATATATACATACATACATACACATACATATAAGTGTAATATTATTCAACCATAAAGGGAAGGAAATCCTGCCTTTTTTGACAATATGGATGAACCTGAAGAACAGTATGCCACATGAAATGAGCCAGACCAAAGAAAAACAGATATTGTATAATCTCACTTATATGTGGAATCCAGAATTTTCAGCCATCCTCATCACAGCCCCATTTCCAAGTCTACTGTTTAGTTTGCTGGGTCCAAGGCTTCTCCAAAAAACTGAACATCAAAATAAAGATGAAAAAGTTCAAGGAGAGACTTGTATACAAGTTTACAGGTGAAAAGAGAGAATGCTGATTATAATAATTAGAAAGCTGTTACAAAAGGCTACTTTTATTAACATGTGTATCAAAATATAAAATGTTTAAGCTTAAAATGTAAATAAATAAATAAATAAATAAATAAATAAATAAATAAATAAATATTGAACTCAGAAACAGAATGATGATTACCAGGAGGTCTTGGGTATGGGGGAAATGGAGAGATTCTGGTTAAAGAGTATAAACCTTTAGTTATAAAATGAATAAGTTTTGGGTTAGATTAATAAGATCTAATATACACCATGGAAACTATAGTTCATAATAGGTATTATATACTTGAGTAAGCATTGTCGCCACACATATACACAAAAGTAACTATGTGAGATGATAGATGTGGTAATTAACCTGATTGCAGTAATTATTTCACTATGTATGCATATATCCAATCATCATGTTGTATACTTTAAAGATATACAATTTGTCAATGACACCTCAATAAAACTGGGGAAAATGTAACAGAACCATTTTACATAGTACTATTGTTTATTAAATATAAAGAGTTCAAAAATTACCCATTGATTTAGTAAACATTCTGAACACTTACCATATGACAGACACTGCAGGCACTGGAGGTATAAAGACGAGTTAGAGACCTTTGATAGCACAGGAAAATAACATAATCTAGAGTGCTGGAGACAAAAAGGGGATGATCAAAGAACAGTGTTGTATCCAAGAGCGGACATAGATAAGCATCTTGATTATGAGAAAGTGAGAGAGAAAGAGAGAGGGAATGGGAAAGAGAGGTAACAGATACAGTCATGTCCATTTGATATATATACTTTAAAATACATTGTAGTTTGCCTGTCTAGATAAATATTCCAGAAATGTCTCTTTCCTTCTACTTCAAAGGTAACTATAAATTCAAATATACTTTACTTGAAGCCTTAAATAGTTTTCAAATACTGTAACAGTCCAAAGTGAAGTTCCCATGAAAATGCATTTCTATTTCCTTCTTCTCTTTGACTGCATATGGTAAAGATTAGGAAAGATCCCAGATGGATAAAGCATAGAGAAAGGAAAGTTTGAGAGAAATGGGTAGATGTGAAAGGTTTTCTGGCTATTCCTATGCTGCTTTGCATAGACGACTGTCACCATTCTGAAAGCCATCTGGAAATTGGAACAGTATTTCTCTGCCATATCTGATGTGACTGAAAATATCTGTTGCTCCTATTGTGAAATATATCACTTCCCAGACCGCTGGGAATACAAGACTATCTAAATTTACAAATCAAATAGAGAGGATCCATGAGACAGCAAATCTCTCTGCTGCCATTTTTACTTTGAAAAACATCAGTCAACATTTTGGATCGGGCTTACAGCTTCCTCCTTCCTGTTTGATGAATCCATCCAGTTTTCCTTCTTTTTCCATCTCTCCTGCTGCTTAGCTGCCAGCAAATCATGATAGTATATGGATGCCTTGCTTTCGAAACTACTGAACTGGGGCCCCAACACTTTAACTTTCAAAGCTCTGGCTGAGCTTACGGAATTGTTATTGTATGTTAAAGAAATTCCCAGGAAAACTGTTGTCTAGAGGATATGTTCTCTAAAGGGACCCATGAAATCTTCAATAGCATTCCAGTAATTCACTTCTGAGTCCAAATGATTAACCAAGATCATTCTAAGTAATTCTCCATTCTTTCACATTCTCTTTTTATCCTAGCTCTTTCTCTCAAGGACATTTTTTCTATTCATGTTTAAATGTGCTCAGATCTCCACTAGCTAAATTTTTATTTATTTTTTACTGTTTTTACATTTTTTTATTAAGTTTATTGGGTTAACATTGGTTAATACAATTATATAATTTTCAGGTGTACATTATAATTTGACATCTATATATTCTATTGTGTGACTACCATCCAAAATCCACTTTCCTTTAGCTACCATATATTTGATACCTTTTATCTACTTTACCTTCCCCCACTCCCCCCTACATTTGATCCCATTTACTCTGTCTACCTCTCCCCTCCTCTCCCACACCCTACACTCTGGTAAACACTAGTCCATTGTCCATGTCTCTGAGTCTCTGTTTGTCCTGTTCACTTGTTGCTTTTAGGTTTATATCCCACATATAAGTGATATCATGTGATTTTCTATTTTTTCAGTTTGGCTTATTTCGCTTACATGAGTATCTCGAGGTCCATCCATGTTGTCACAAATGGCAGTATTTTTTCTTATGGCTGAGTAATATTCCATTGTATATACGTACCACAACTTCTTTAACTGGTCATCAATCTTAGGATACTTCAGTGCTTCCATGTCCTGTCCACTGTGAATAATGCTGCTATAAACATCAATGTGCAAATATCTTTTTGGATATGGGTTTTCAAGTCTTTGGGGTAAATACCCAATAGTGGGATGGCTGAATCATATCATAGATCAATTCTTAGTTTTTTGAGGAAACTCCATACTGTTTTTCATAGTGGCCATACCAATTTGCAGTTCCACCACCAGTGTATGAGTGCTCCTTTTTCTCTGCATCCTCTGCAATATTTGTTATTATTTGTCCTGTTGATTATAGCCATTCTAACAGGTGTGAGATGGTATCTCATTGTGATTTTGATTTGCATTTCCTAAATAGCTAGCAAAGTTGAGCATCTTTTCATATGTTTGTAGGCAATTTGTATGTCCTCTAGAGAGAAGTGTCTGTTGAGGTCCTCTGCACATTTTTTGATTGGCTCATTTGTTTTTTTTTGTTGTTGTTGTCATTGAGTCATATGAGTTCTTCATGTATTTGGATATTAGTCCCTTATCAGAGGCATTGCTTGCAAATATATTTTCCCATTGAGATGGTTGTCTCTTTACCTAGTTGACCATTTCCGTTGCTGAGCAGAAGGTTTTTAGTTTGTTGTAGTCCCATTCATTTACTTTTGCTTTTAATTCCCTTGCCTTTGAGGTCAAATTCATAAAATTCTCTTTAATTCTAAGGTCCTTGAGTTTTGTTCCTATGTTTTCTTCTATGCATTTTATTGTTTCACGTCTTATATTCAGGTCCTTAATCCATTTTGAGTTAATTTTGGTGTGTGGTGATAGACAACAGTCTAGTTTCATTCTTTTGCAAGTGGCCTTCCAATTTCCCCAGGACCATTTATTGAAGAAGTTTTCCTTTCTCCACTGTATGTTTTGGGCTTTATGTTGAAAATTATTTACCTGTATAAATATGGATTTACCTCTGGACTTTTGATTCTGTTTCTCTGGTCATTGTGTCTGTTTTGCTACCAGTACCATGCCGTTCTTATCACTGTTGCTTTGTAGTATAATTTGAAGTCGGGCAGAGTGATGCCTCCAGCTTCATTCTTTTTTCTCAGGATGGCATTGGCAATTCAGGGTCTTTTGTGCTTCCATACAAATAAGATGATTTTTTGTTCTATTTCTTTAAAAAATGCTGATGATATTTTGAAGGGGATTGCATTAAATCTGTATAATGCTTTAGGTAATATGGCCATTTTAACTATGTTGATTCTTCCAATCTAGAACATGAAATATTTTTCCATTTCTTTGCGTCTTCTTCAATTTCTTTCAATAGAGTCTTGTAGTTTTCATTACATAAGTCCTTCACATATTTCGGTAAATTTATTGCTAGGTATTTTATTTTTTTGTTGCAATTACAAAAAAATATTTTTTTCACTTCTCTTTCTGACTTTTCATTATTAGAGTATAGGAATGCTATAGATTTTTGAACATTGATTTTATATCAAGAGACTTTATCGTATTTGCTTATTGTTTCTAGTAGAGTTCTTGTGGAGTCTTTAGGGTTTTCTATATAGAGAATCATGTCATCTTTAAATAGTGACAGTTTGACTTCTTTGTTTCCTATTTGGATGCCTTTTATATCTTTCTCTTGCCTGATTGCACTTGCTAGGACCTCCAATGTTATGTTGAATAGCAGTGGCAATAGTGGACAGCCTTGCCTTGTTCCTGATCTCAGGGAGAAGTTTTTTTAGTTTTTCACCATTAAGTACAATATTACAATGTTGGCTGAGAGTTAGTCATATATGGCCTTTATTATGTCAAGGTACTTTCCTTCTATACCAATTTTGTTAAGTGTTTTGATTGCAAATGGATGCTGTATCTTGTCGAAGGCTTTTTCTGCATTTATTGATATGATCATATGATTCTTATTTTTTAATTTGTTTATGTGGTGTATCGCATTAATTGATTTCCATATGTTGAACCATCTCTGTGCCCCTGGGATGAAGCCCTCTTGATCGTGGTATATAATCTTTTTAATATGTTGCTGTATTCGGTTCGCTAGTATCTTATTTAGAATTTTTGCATCTGTGTTCATGAGAGATACTGGTCTATAGTTTTCTTTTTGTGTGTTATCTTTACCAGGTTTTGTTATCAGAGTAATATTGGCCTCATAAAATAAATTGGAAACTATTGCCTCCTCTTCAATTTTTTGGAAGAGTTTGAGGAGAATAGGTATTAAATCTTCTTTGAATGTTTGGTAGAATTCCCTGGTGAAGCCATCTGGTCTTGGACTTTTACTTTTTGGTAGGTTTTTGATAATTGTTTCAGTTTCCATATGCTCATCGGTCTATTTAGATTTTTCAGATCTTCTTCATTCAGTCTAGGAAGATTGTATTTTTCTAAGTACATTTTTTTTCTAAGTATAATTTTCAGTGTTATATACTTTTTCATAGTATTCCTGCATGATCCTTTGTATTTCTGCAATGTCAGTTGTAATTTCCCCTCTTTCATCCCTGATTTTGTTTATTTGTGTCCTTTCTCTTATTTCTTTAGTGAGTTTAGCCAGGGGGTTGTCAATTTTATTAACCTTCTCAAAGAATCAGCTCTTTGTTGTATTTATTTTTTCTATTGGTTTTTTGTTTGTTTCCAATTTCATTTATTTATGCTCTAATTTTGATTATTTCTTTCCTTCTGCTGACTTTAGGCTTCATTTGTTCTTCCTTTTCTAATTTTTTAAGATTAAGCATTAGGTTTTTTATTTTGATTCATTCTTGATTTTGGAGATAGACCTTTAATGATATGAACTTTACTCTTATGATCACTTTTGCCATGTCCCAAAAGTTTTGATATGTTTTATTATCATTATCATTCATTTCTATGTATCTCTTGATCTCTCTTTTTATTTCTTCTCTGACCCAGTTATTCTTCAGTAGCATGTTGTTTAATCTTCATGTATTTGTGGTTCTTCCTGCTTTCATTTTGCAGTTGATCTCTAGTTTCAAAGCACTATGATCAGAGAATATATTTGGTATGATTTCAACCCTCTTATATTTGTTGAGGCTATCTCTGTGGCCCAGTATGTAGTTGATTCTTGAGAATGTTCCATGTGCACTAGAGAAGAGTGTATAAGCAGCTGTTTTGTGATGGAAGGCTCTGTATATTTCAATTATGTCCAGTTGGTCTAATGTGTTGTTTAAGAATGTAATTTTCTTATTGATTTTCTGTTTGGATGATCTGCCCATATCCAACAGTGGGGTATTTAGGTCCCCTACTACAATAATGTTTTAGTCTTTCTCTCCCTTTCATTCTGTTAGTAATTGCTTTACATATTTCAGGGCTCCTTGATTGGAAGCACAGATATTAATAAGTGTTATGTCTTCTTGGTACATGATTCCCTGTCAAGATGAAGTTTCCCTCAGTATCTTTCTTTACCTTTTTTATTTTGAAGTCTATTTCATCCGATATTTGTACCACTACTCCCACCTTTCTCTGATTACCATTTGCTTGAAATAACATTTTCCACCCTTTCAATTTGAGTCTATATTTGTCTTTGGAGCTGAGATGTGTCTCCTGGAGGTAGCATATGGTTGGGTTTTGTTTTTTGATCCAGTCTGCAACTCTGTGCCTTTTTATTGATGAGTTTAGTCCATTTCCATTTAGGATGATTATTGAAATAAGAGGTCTTCCTATAGCCTTTTTATCTTTTTCTTTTTGGTAGTTCAGTGTTTGTATTGCTTCCTTGTCCTCGTGTTTCTGTTTTCTTTTGGTTGGCTTTTGTGGGTTTTGCCTCTGGTTCTTCTTGTTTTATGTTATATACTTCAGTTCTGAATCTATGGTATGTGGTTACCATTTGGAATATGAAAAGTATAATTATATATATACAGTTTTCCAGTTTCTTCTGCGTGTGACTTATCTCCTTTCCCCTTTTCGAATTTGGATCTTTGAATCCTTCCTTTTCAATCATTGTTATCTCAATTTGTTTCTATGAATGTTGAACATTCATTACTATATTGTTATAGCAATTTTTTTCTTATTATTCAAGCTCATAATGTTCTGTTCTTAGTAAAAATGGCATTCCTCTGCTTCTATTTGCCTGGTAGTCACTTTACTCTTAATTATGTATTTTTTGTTGTTATTTTGTTCTATGTGAGCTGATCCCTTTCAGAATTTCCTGTAGTGCAGGCCTCATAGTGGAGAATTCCTTCAATTTTAGTATGTCTGAAAATGTCTTAATTTTTCCTTCATATCTAAAAGATAGCTTAGCTGGATACATTATTGTCGGCTGGTAGTTTCTTTCACTTAATAGTTTAAATGTTTGATTTCATTCCTTTCTGGCTTGTAGGTCTGTGCTGAGAAGTCCGAAGATAATCTAATGGGTTTTCCTTTATATGTTACTGTTTTCTTCTCCTTGGCTGCCCTAAGAATTCTATCTTTGTCATTGATTTTTGATAATTTTAATACATTGTGTCTTAGTGAAGGCCTTTTTAGGCTGAGATAATTGGGTGTTCTGTTGACTTCTTGAATTCCAAGTTTCAGCTCATTCCTTAGATTTGGGAAATTCTCGTTCACTATTTGTCTGAAAATGCTTTCTTGTCCCTGCTCCTTTTCCCCACCTTCGGTAATGCCCATTATTCTCATGTTTCCCTTCCTGATGGTATCAGTTAGTTCTTGTATTTATCTTTATTATTTTTCATTCTTTGGTTTCTCTCTTCTTTCTGATTTATTTCTAGATTTTTGTCTTCAACGTCACTGATCCTTCCCTCCATTTGGTCGACTCTATTTCCCAATCTTGCTATTTCATTTTTCAGCTCTTGCAATGTGCTCGCTCTTTATCTCCAGAAGGTCTATTCAGTTCTCTTTGAAGGTTTAAATCTTTTTGCTAAAGAACTCATTCTGCTCATCTAGTTGTTTTTTCAGTTCCTGAAATTGTTGATATGATTCATTTAGGATCTCACTGAGTTTTTTCAGAAGTACCATCCTGAATTCTCTGTCATTTAAGTAGCATATTGCTATGTCTATAAGCTTATTTTCTGGAGATTTTTCTCTTTGTTTCTGAGCTGCCTTGTGACCTTGGTTGTTCTTGATGTTTAATGGACTATTTCTCCACCTGGACATTAATGGAAGTGTGTTCTGTTGTTTTTCCAGAAAGATTTGTTATACAATGGTCTCTCTTTAGCCTGTTGCAAAGAAGGCACTCTTCTTTTGGTTTCCAGTAGGTGGCATCTAAGCCTCCTGGATCCCTAACAGTTTCGGTATGGTTTGCTCAGATTCCCCTGGGGCTCCTTGGTGATGGATCTCAGAGGATATGGGAAAAGGGGCCCTCTGGGCTGGGGGTTGGGGGCTGGGGGCTGTGTCTCAGCCTCAGTTTTGCAACCACAGTCGGTAAGAATCACATGTTGTTTCTCAGCTGGCCGCTTCTCTGCTTTCTGTCCTTTTGACTGAGCATTGTAGCCAGCTGGCCATGGTTAACTCACAACCCTCCCAGGCTTGGCTGTTCAGGGAACTTGCAGCATGAACTTGCAGCTCGTTCTTCCCTCCCCCTTCTCCTGAAGGAAGCTCTAGAGGTGGTGATAGGTAGCCTCAGTCTCAGTAGTGTTCGCTCAGATTCCCCTGGAGATCTGTGGTGTTCGGTCTTGGAGGGTATGAGTAAAGGAGCCTTCTGGGTTGGGTTTTGGAGGCTGTAGCTCAGCCTCAGTTTGGAAACCGAAGCCAGTGAAAATCAACTGTTGTGTCTCTGCTATCCAGTCCCACTTCTCTGCTTTCTGCCCCAATGACTGGGCCCTGTTGCCAGCAGCTAAGTCCCAGCACTTCCAAGCAGGGCTGATCAGGGAAGTCTCTGCACCTTCACCCCTCCCACTCCTCCTGCAAGGAGCTGGGGTGAGAGGTAGCTTCTTTATTTGTCTTAGTCCACCGCCTGACACCCAGGGTTCTGACCTGTGGTAGCTCTTATGTGCGAATCTCATGCTCAGATAAGCTGGTGTGCAGTTTGCGTGTTTTTGTTGAGTTTTAGATGTTCAGGTTATTGTTGTTTCAAGGGGAGAGATCTGAGAACATCTCTCACTCGGCCATGTTTCCCAGAATCCCCATGTTTTTTCAGAATCCTAAATTTTTAATAACTTAGCTATGACCTATGGTCTTCTAGTATAACCCTAACATTCTCAACTGAACTCCTGTTTAATACTGTTTCTATCTTCCTCTAACTCAAAAAAAAAAAAAAAAAAAAAAAAAAAAATCCAGAAACCTGGACTTTACCATTACCAAAACATCTCTTCCTAAAAATCACCTAAGATTAACCTTGGCCTTAATATCCAAATCAATCCTTGTCTTCACCTAACTTTTTACCATGATTTCAATGTGTTAACAGTCTCTCTTTATCTGAAGCACCTCTCTCTTGTTTTTGGTGGTGCCACACTTTGATTGTTTTTCTCTTTTCTCTTTGGCAATTCATTTTTATTTTTTTTCTCCAGGTTATTTCCCTCTACTTGGTGATTATATGTGTGAATTCTTTAAGGCTTAGTATTAAAGTCTCTTTTCTTATAATTCTATTGCCTAAGAAATCTCATTTAAGCCCATGGTTTCAATTTACATCTATAGAGAAAAGACTCACCACTTTATAACTCCAGGTTAGACCTGCCTTTTAGACACCTCCACTTGATATTTCAAAGACATCAAACTATGCTGCATTCATCCCAATCAAATCTAAACAGTGACACCATCATTCATTCAATTTCCTGTAGAAGCATTCCATAAGTCAACTGTAACATCTTCCTTTCTCACAGCCAAATCTAATCCACCATCAAATCCCTCCAATAATACCTTCATCCATGGTTCTTTCTATGAACTCTATCACTCTAATCTAAGTTACCATCATCTTATAGTTAAGTACTATAATAGCTTGCTAATGATAGTCCTATCTATATCTACTCTTTCCACACTACAATCCAAACACCACAGAGCTGTCAAAGGGATGCTTTCAAATTACACACCTGATCATTTACCTTCTGCTTAAATACTTTTAATGATTATTATCTGTTAAGTTTGGCATACAGACCCAGATCCTTCTGATGGCCTGTAACATTCTGCATGATCTGACCCCTACTTACTTCACTATCTCACAAATCTGTTCCTCTCAGTCTCCATGTTCTTTACTAGCCATCTTTTACTTACCAAGGCCTACTGTATTCTGCCTATTTCCTCCTCACCCTTACCCACCTCCAATCTCTGTGCTTCTGAATTCCCTTTGTTTGGAATGCTGCTTATTTACCATACATCATTAAATCTCAGCAAAAATGAAACAACAACAAAAAACACTTTTTTGGTGAAGCCTCCCTTGGCTTCTGCCCCTATACCATTATCATAACCACCGTAATGTAGCATAGCCAGGTTTTCTTATTCTCCACTGTATTATAATAATTTTATTTTCATGATTAGCAATTAACAGTATATAACTACATATTAATATGATAATTAATACCTTTTACTCACTTGAGGGCTTTATGAGAGCAGGAACCAGGAACCAGTTCTAAAAGTACTTGTCATTGCCTCACTACCCCCTAACAAAATGCCTGTCAGATATTAACCTATTTAGTAAACATTTGTTGAATGTTGAATGAAATAGGCTTTCATCCCTTAACTTCACAAGGAAGTATGGTTCTGAATTTTTAAAAACTAGGCAAATACCCCAACTCCTGAGAGAATTGTTTTAGGTCACAGCTTCTGTCCTTCTCTACATCAGCTTTCTTAGATCCTGAAGCTCTTCATAATTCAACTTGGCTGGTATTTTCTAGTTTTTGTTGACTTAGAATCTCTCTTAAAACCATATATCTATTAACCTAAAAATTCTCCCAAGATACCACTTCTGTAAATGTCTCTCCTTCTTCTATCATCTTTCTACAACCTGAGGGCCCAGAGACTACGTCATCACCTAGCCTAGGCCCTAGTATCTCAGAGACTAAGACATCTCTAGGCTATTTACCACACCCAAGAGACACATCAGACAGATCAAACTGAAAATGAGAGTTTCCATTTGATCCTACTGGCTTACTTTACTAACCTAAAATCAGTCCTTCCTAGACTCAGTATCATGCTCTTGTGTCCTATCATCAACAACGTGCCCTATGTTCCAATCTCGTCCTTCTCACCAAGCTAATATATTAATATATATTAATGGAAAATATATTTTAATTAAAACAGAGACCCTCTGAAAAGAGTATTGTGTTGCAGTGAGATCTTCTATCACAGTTCATTTTATACATTATTTTTGCTTGTACCTGTTTTGAGATTTATTGATTTTCTTCAGCTACCTAAAGTAGCATAAATAATAAACTAATGTTCTCCAAGAGTTAATGTAAATTCTAAAAGATTCTTCAATAAAAAGTTGTACTCCCAAAGTAAAGCTCATTAAAAGTCATAGTGGTCTGTGGACTGTATAGAAAATAAATAGGACACAACATCTGCCCTAGAGATCTTGCCTCTGCTATTAGGGAACTGCATTTAACTATGGGGAAGTAGACAACAGCTTCTTATTCATCCAAAACTTCATGAGAACATTTTAATGACAAATCTGCACATAAATTTAAAGCATCCTAGATATTATACTGCAGATCTCAAAAAATTGGGGGAAATTTTTTTTTTAACTTTAGAAACTTCAATGGGATCACATTAACAAAATAATTTAAATAAGCCTTTAAAAAAATGACCACTTTTGTTTAATAGTCATTTTAAGCAACTGTCCATGGAATAATGTGTTCCAAAATAGCATATAAATGTTTATTTTGATTATTAATGATTCTTTAAACTATGTACAATCAATAATAAAATAATAAGTGCTTTCATTTTTGAGTACCTATCACGTGGAAGATGTTTCACTCAGGGCTTGAAATGAATGAGCTCATTTATCTCCCTAATAATTATTTGCATTAGAATCAGTAGTATGCCCACTTTACAGCTGAGGATAGTGAAGTTCAGTATCCCAATCAAGATTATCTAACTAATAAGTGGAAATGGAGATTCAAAACAAAGTATCTGACCAGTAGTTCCCAATTAGGGACACATTTAGCAATGTCTGGAACCATTTTTCATCATCACTATTTGGAGGGTGCTAGTGAGTAGAAACCAGGACTGCTACTAAACATCCTAGAATGCACAGAACATTTCTCAACAATAAAAAATTATTTGGCTGAAAATGTCAATATTGCCTATATTGAGAAAATCTGCATTAGATAAACCAAGATGGCTTAGGAACATTTGCCATAAAATAAACATTTGAACCAAGAGGACATATATCCTCTACTAAAGAAAAAATGAAATCTTTAAACAATTATCACAGACCAAACAGACATCTACATGTGACCTGTCACAAACAGACTGACTTTGACAGGGCCACCATTTCTAGCCCATCTCTATGATGTGAACTGCGTCGGTGAGCAGAGGTAAAGTCAGGGCCGAATGAGTGCAAACGTGTGTTTGATCATGTCTGTAATAACTCTAGGAGGTCTGAAACAGAATTAGGGGGTGGGGTGAATGAGGGCTGTAGTGTGTCAGTGACAGAGATTCACCATGAAGCACTAAAAGCTATTTCTCAATGAAATCAGAAACCCAAACTGTAGAGATTAAGGTGCCTCCTAAATCAAAGAAGACAAATTTTAGAATCAGAGGATGATCCAAAGTAATTCCACAAGTGAATCATTTCCTGGTTGCTCATAAGGCCTTAAAGTACAAGTAGGTGATATCACAAACACAGATTCCATGAATAACGAGGATAGACTGTAATAAGTTATTTGTGGGAGATTCTTAAAATTATGTAAATATTCTGAATCTCATCTAACCTCCCTCACCTCTGATTTACTTGGCTATAATTTTAGTTTGAATCTAGTATCTTCAAGGCCAATGGTTCTCAGTTGTGGGTATATGTCAAACTTATTCATAGAGTTTTATAAAAACATAAATGTCTAGGCCTTAGTGCTTACTTATTGAATCTCTTTACTTCATAGTCTAGGTATATTCTTTGTATAATACATATACAATGTCTAAGGATTATTTTTTATAAAATTATGCTCATTATTTTTATAAATCAGGTTTAACACTTATTGACTTTTTAAAACTGAGCTTATTCAGTTATCCCTAAAGACAGTTTATCTAAAATTATATTATGAATAACTGTACAATGATGTTTTGCATGTCACAAAAATAACCAACATTTTTGGTTATTTACAGATTCTTATTATGAACTCTCATTAATCCTTTTACATTTGAAATTTTTCAGTAAGAAATTAACAATAGCCATTAAGTTTCTGTCATCTATAGCCTTTGTTTTTCTCTGATGCTATGCGACAACTCTTCTATAAGCTACCAGGGTTTTTGTCTTCAACAAAGAGTTTGTCTCAGAACACCATGAAAAAAACTACACCAGGTACTTCAGGCTATTATCAACTCAAGTAAGAGACTCTTGGACTTGTGATGACATCCCTTAGACAACTCTCTGACTAGGATGAGTCAAGAATATAACAAGTTCATTAAACTTCTAACCACAATTCTAATAAAACATGACAATTTAGTAGATTCTGCTTTTGTAAATCAAAATGAAACATTTAAAAATATTATCTGATTTCCATTGGCCCTTCCAGAAACTTAAATTTTCTAACTTTTCATGTTAATTTAGTTATTTAAACAAACTCCGTAAGAATCTATCCTCATTTCTACCATGATACAATTAGAAAAATTGATTATGTAACCATGTCCTCACATAGAGGATTATAGTTGAGAATAATGTTCATTCAACCAGGGGCGACAAAATTTTTAAGGAACTGTGATTGACTTTACCTGTGAAGTTGATGCCTATAAAGTCCTCTCAGAGAAACTGCTCTGGCTTCTGGCTATGGAGTTCCAGCCTTACAGATGGTAAGAAAGTTCACTTTTTGGCATGCCAAAGAACCTAAGGAAATTTTAGGAATTTGAAGAGGAGAAAATTTTATCCAAATGTATAGAGGCTGCAGGTGAAATCTGGTATAAAGAGGTTTTGGAGCTTGGTTTCCTGAAAAATGATCTTGGGAAGAAAGACAGAGTAAATTAACACTTTTGATGCATATATGCAAATAATAGGGACAAGTCTAATGAGCCATTTTTATTTTGTGATCAAAAATAATATTTCTTTGAGTTTATTGAGATCACAAAGGAGGAGGAAATAATGGAAAAAGATACAACCAGATATCTTTTCAATGAAACACGATAACTTCTGTGGATTGATTGCATAAGACTATGCACTTTATTTTGTCTTTGACTTAGGTAACTTACAACTCTATAGAGACAGTTGTTAACTTCTAAAAAAAATAGTATTGAAAATAATTTCTGTTTTTATAAATGCAAACTGTATCTGTTGGAATACATATGACCAATGCATACTGATCTTGCATATTGACCAGTTTTCCCAGTTTTACATCCTTTTGTAAATTCATTTCAGTATATGTTATCTCACTATAAATTTGTGGTAGTTTGAGTTTTCTTTGAATCAGTTGTGTTCCCTTGCTAATTAAAATCTTTAATATGTTCATTTTATGTCATATGACAATCACGATTTCATTTTTTTAATAAAATTATCTTCTAATATTTCTTACTAAAGAAAAAAAGTTTAGTTTTTAGAAATTGGAAACAGTAAACAATCTTTTGCTAAAGAAACATAACTGGAATTAAAATATTTGAGTTAAGAAAACTAACTCCTGATATTATCATGAGTGTGAAATTACTTATCTTCCTTATTTATATAAATATACCAGGTTTTCATAACTCTGGTTGCTCATCATCATCACATGTACAGAAGAAACTTATTGAATTTTTTATGGTATCAGCACAGGTATTCTTAAAACACATCAATAAAACTTCAGAAGTTAAAGATAAAAAATGTTTATCAAGTTGCTCAAGAAAATAAAATAGTGATAAACGTTTTTAAAGGCCAGAGAATATATATTAAACAAAATGAAAGACACATATACATATTTAAAACAAGACTATGAAGATGCACTGCTAGCTGCAAATGTTTATGATAGCATAGAGATTTCTATTTAGAGTAAGTCTAAACTATATCTTCCTGATCTAGAAGAACGAAAGACAAGTATAATAGAGTTCTAAAGATTATCAATAATTTCAAGGACAATATGTGCAATGGCATAGGAGGAGTGAAGAGCCTAATCTAGGGCTCGGGTCCATATAGTGGGACTTCCTTTGAGACTGAAGGACAATTGAACACAAGGTATCAACTCTCAAGGTCTTTTGCATGTGTTTTTAGGGTACCAAATCACCATGCTTTCCTATGGCCATCCATGCTATAGTCTAGCCCTATTTATCATCAATTAACATAGGCCAACTATACTAATAACTAAAATTTGCATGTATATATTTTTATTGAACTGCAAATGACAAAAACAAGATATGTTTGAACCTCCAACATATGCACCAATATTGACCTATGCTAAATATCTTTGCCATTCATTAATGTATTGGTATGATAGATGAGATAAATGTACCACTTTTTTAATGTCCAAAATATTTTTCTGTTCATTTCTTCTAAAATAACAGTCTATATTAATTATAATCACTGCCATGTACTTCCATGGGGTAGAATGTGGGGAGCTGGGAGGAAGGCAATCTTGTTTTCACCAAGAGGAGATGGATGATAAACTGAGCAGAGAATGAAAGAGAAAGATTAAAATTAGGGGGTACTCATAAGTGAAAATTTTTTGTTTCACCATTGGCAGGAAAAAAATAGCTGAAGTGGAGAAAAACAAGTACTTAAACAATCTCAAAGGAGAAGAATGTGTATATCATAAAGTCAGGATTCTAACTAAAGAAATAAAGGGTTTTTTTGTTGTTGTTTTTTGTTTTTCTTAAGGGCTAGTCAAGATATCTCAATTGGCAAAACTTAAATTATATGAATGTAATTACTAAATTTAGTAAAACACAAAATCCAAAAAATACAGACTAAGGTATATATTACAGCTATTTTTTTCAGGTCATTTGTTAAGTTTCCCAGGGGGAAAAGAACTGTTGCTAACAAGGCATGTTATATATTTTTAACTTTACCAGGACTGAGAAAAAGTGCCTACAAGTACTTCTAACACTATGAGATGTGACTAATGAGTCATAGAAATTTTAAATTAAACCCCTTGTTTTAGTCAAATTTAATACAATTTACATACAAAGATAGATAAGAAATAGTCAGAATAATGGAACACATAATTTTGATGGGTGGGAACCTGTTTATTTTCAAGTCTTTGGGGTCAATATCCAGTAGAGAGATCGCTAGATCATATGGTAGAATTCTTAGTTTTTTGAGGAATCTCTATAATGTTTCTCATAGTGGCTGTACCAATTTACAGTCTCACCAGCAGTGTATGAGGGTTCCTTTTTCTCTGCATCCTCTCCAACATTTATTACTTGTCCTGTTGGTTATAGCTATTCTAACAGGTCTTGTTTTGATTTGCATTTCCCTAATATCTAGTGATGTTGGGCATCTTTTCATATATTTGTTGGCCATTTGTATGTCCTCTAAGGAGAAGTGTCTGTTCAGGTCCTCTGCCCATATTTTGATTGGATCATTTGTCTTTTTGTTGTTACTGAGTTGTATGAGTTCTTCATATATTTTGGATAGTAGGCACACCGATGTTCATAGCGGCATTATTCACAGTGGCCAGGACATGGAAGCAACCAAAGTGTCCTATGATAGATGATTGGATAAAGAAGCTGTGATGGTACATATATACAATGGAATATTACTCAGTAATAAGAAGAGATGAAATACTGCCATTTGCGACAACATGGATGGACATCGAGATAATCATGCTAAGCAAAGTAACAGACATAAAAAGTTGAAAATCACATGATATCACTTATATGTGGAATATAAACCTAAAAGCAACAAACGAACAAAACAAACAAACAAAGACTCATGGACATGTACAATAGACTGGTGGTTACCAGAGGGTATGTGGAGGAGAAAGGGGGGAGGTAGACAGGGTAAAGGAGATCAAATATGTGGTGACAGAAAGAAATCTAATTATGGAAGATGAACACACAATGTAAACAAATATATGCCTTAATGTTAAAGTGTACAGCTGAAACATTGGATTTTGTTAACCAATGTCACCATAAATAATTAATTGATTAATTGATTAATTAAAAATATATGATTAAATAAATCAAAATACTCCATAAAGTGCATATAATAAAGGTTTCTTAGATATAGAAAGAAAGAAAGAAAGAAAGAAAGAAAGAAAGAAAGAAAGAAAGAAAGA